>JACTAT010000061.1:3289007-3306081 GCA_014526335.1 Chrysaora quinquecirrha | reverse complement strand
GATTTAGTGTTGTAAAATACCAGGCGCCACCAAATGTATCTAACATTTGATCTACGCGCGGCAAAGGAAAAACGTTCTTACGCGTTACTGCGTTAAGCTTGCGAAAACTTTCGCAGAATCTAGTTTTACCATCCTTTTACCGACGATAACTACAGGGCTAGACCAGGGACTCTTTGAAGGCCTAATAACCCCACGCTACGCCATGTCCGTGACATGCGCATCTATAACATTACGCTGGGCTTCGCTATAAGGCCACTGATAAAAAGGAGGGTAACCTTGGGTGTCCATAGCGTGTTCCAATCGTCCGCTACTAATCGTCGTATGAAACTCAAGGGTAACGGCGTGCAAACCCGAATTAACCAACATTACATGGATCTGCTCCAAAGCACGATTCCAACATGAGCACATGAATTACGTTCGATAAAAAAGTTCACTTCCTGCAACGCAAACCCGAAGGGTATCTTTACCGTTATTATTAAGCAAGTTCTCTCAAAACTACAAGCTGATGCCTCAGAAACAACAGAAGAAGGTAAAAAGGTGTTTTCCATGTCAATTATGCTGGTGGTGTTGGTGATCAACTGATTAAGAAATGCGTTAAGAAATTAAAGCGCTGTACCAATCAAAAGGTTAAATTTGTTACCAGGTATTCTGTTATCAAAGTTTCGTTTTTTACAAACATGAAAGACCGCCTAAGTCAGCTCAGTAAATCCTTCGTCGTGTGCCCTGGATGCGAATTGCGTACATTAGGAAAACAGAACGTACACTTTACGCAATAAATTGTTACAGTAGTTCGAAAGTCGTTGAGATTGGAATAAGACGCTCAATCAGTAGTGTGATGACTAGTTGGGTTTCCACCTAGTCCCTTCCACCTTAGTCCTCTCTACTTTCTCTCTCCATACGAAAGAACCTAACGATCGTTAAATACTCATTTAACCAAAGCTTGCGAAGTTGTTCTCAGCGATTCTTCAGACACAGTATACGTTTAGTCGGGGTATCAAATTCATTGAATTTGTCTAAATCCTCTTCGAAGAATCGTGTTGGTGCTTTCCCCAAGCAGAATATTTGAAATCAGCACCGGCTGGTCGAAATCGCCACCAATGTAGCAAAATGGTCGGTTGCTCAGGAAACATTGCACATCAAGCAGCACATCTTCTAATTCGTCGTACTTTAACAAAGCTCTACCAACTGATTTCGATAGGCTCCTTTTAATAACTGTTTCGAGTCAGTCGGAAAATCCACCCCACCACGGGGCCCTTGATAAGTTGAACTTCCACTCAATTCGTTACGATTTTAGTAGTTCAAGAGATTATAGTCAATTGTTAGCTTCAGAAGCCAGGCTGTAGATTGAAATGTCTTAACATATCGCTAACCATGAGATTTGGTACTCCCCGTTTAGCAACAAATTCCTTCATTGCGTGTTGAAATTCCTCAGCTTTCGGGCCACAGCATAGTTTCAAATGCACTGCTCTGGCAGATGCAAAGGAGAATATTATGATGTAAGCTTTTGTTGTCTCTTGTTTAGCTCTTTTTATATGAACCAAAATAAACGCCCATAGCTGCGAAGAACTCCACGAATTCGGCAGAAAATTCGAACGGTGATTGAATAAGATGTCAATCGGCAAACGTGCAGATCTACCAAAAACAACGTTGTAAGGTATGCATTTGGTCGCTATACTTTCACTTGTGTTCAAAGCGAATACGAGTTCTGGTAAAAGAGTTCGCCATTTTGACTGCTGAGCTTTGCGTTGTAATAGGACAGACCGTAACATATCTTTGACACTTCGAATATTCCGTTCAGCGAAGCCGTTGCCCTGTGAATGGTATGCCGATGAACGTCTCTTCTCGATACCCAGAGTATTGCAGATTTCCCTGATTGTGTCACCATCAACATTGGAACCTTGGTCGCTCAACAGAAAATAGGGAGTGCCATGAATATATATCCAGTGCGACAATAAGGCATTCGCGATACTTTGAGCTGTCTGGTCTTTGAGTGGAACAGCTTCAATGAACTTGGAAAAAATATCGCCGATAAGGAGAAAATATTGGAATCCTTGGTGATCGGCTGGCATAAAGGCGATGTCAATCGATATAAACTGCATTGGTGCTTCAGGAATGGCCATAGGGAGCAGTGGTGCCCTCGGCGGAGAGGAACTGCATTTTGTTTGTTGACAAATTAGACACTGGGAAATAAAATTCTTGACATACGCATACATATTAGGCCAAAAGAATCGGTCTTTAAGAAGAGAGTACGTTTTATCTGTTCCAAAATGAGCCGTTTTATGTACTTCTGTTACGATGAATTTCCTCAGTGAAGCTGGGACGATTGGTCTGCCAGACTTAGTAAGAAGATCGTTTTCCACTCGCAGTTGTTTTTGCACACGTTTGAATCTACCTTTGTTGATTATTTCTCCGTTTACAATAAGTCTTTTTGCTTTAGAAATCAACGGGTCAGTGTTTTGTTCTTGTTTCAACTGTTCCACAAAAGCGTTGTTATCGTTAACAGTGGCAAAGATTTTGTCTTCGAACCGTGATTCTGGTTGAATGTTGCTCGCTGCCCTATTCCGAGACAATAGATCTGCTTTTACGTTGTCTTTTCCTCTGATGTATTGGACGCTGTAGTTGTATTCTTCTAACTCCGCGATCCAGCGGCCGAATTTGCCCCTAGGATCCTTTTGTTGCCTCAGGTGTACCAGCGGGTTGTGGTCTGATCGCAAAACGAATTCTGTACCAGCTAAGTAGACATGCCAATGTCGAACAGCTAGTACCAATGCAAACGCCTCTTTAGTGATGGCTGCCCAGTTGCGTTGGGAACTGGTAAAAGATGTTGAAAAGTATGCAACAGGGTGCAAAATTTGGTCGTCTCCCTTTTGAGACAGGACCCCACCGGCGGCATAGTCACTTGCATCAACTTCGACTATAAAGGTCTCATGAAGTTTTGGGAATGCCAAAACTGGTTCAGACGACAGGTGTTGTTTTAACTCTTGAAAAGCCGTTTCACAGGAGTGTCCCATTCAAATTTGACATTGTCGTTTGTGAGTTTATTGAGTGGTTGGCTGATTGTCGCGAAATCTTTTATGAAATTCCTGTAAAACCCAGCCATTCCTAGAAATCGTCTTAATTCTTTTTTCGATTCGGGGCGTTGAAATTCATTAATTGCGTCGATCAAGCGGTGTTGGGGTTTAATGCCATCTAGAGAAAGTTCAAAACCCAAAAAATTGACTTTATCAGCTGCAAAAACGCATTTTGATGCTTTTAGCGTTACTTTGGCAGCCCGCAGGCAGTCGAAAACGTCTTTAAGATCACGAACATGTTCCTCGAATGTACTGTTAAAAATAACAATATCGTCCATATACGAAAGCACTTTCCCTGTCTTGAGGCCGGACAAACACATATCCATCATACGTTGATACGTAGCACCAGAATTCGATAATCCGAATGGCATAACATTAAACTCAAATTTCCCACGAGGGATGGAGAATGCTGTTTTCTCTTTGTCTGTTTCTGCTAAGGGAACTGACCAATACGCTGACGCTGCGTCCAGGGTAGACCAATATTTGGTCCCAGCCATCTTGTCAATTACATCCTTGATATTGGGTAAGGGGTAGGTATCCTTTTTGGTCACATCATTCACGCCGCGAAAGTCGCATACAAATCGGGTACTGTTGTCCTTCTTTTTTACTAATATGACAGGAGCATTCCAGGGTGAGTAAGAAGGTCGTATTATATCATTAGTGAGCATCTCTGTGACTTGTTTGTCCATGTCCTTTTCCCAAGCGACAGGAATTCTACGTGGCTTATGGTATACTGGTAAAGCATCATTTGTTATGATTTGATGCTCGAGTAATTCCGTTCTGGCGGGTTTCTTTGGGTCGGTAGCGAATACATCAAGATAATTGGTAACAAGTGATTTAAGTTGATTTACTTCCTCGGTAGATAGCTTATTGTTAAATGTTATATCGGCTACATTAAAGCTCTCCTGTCCTGATTTAGATACAGTCGCCACTGTTTCCTCAGTAACCTGCATAATAGAACCCATTAACTTCCGTGATTGCAAATGAATATCAGACGTGGTAACATTAAGTACTGTGACAGGGAATATGCCCTCAATATTTGGGATGACTCGAGATTTGTTAGCATAAAGGCCTTGAATATTTGGTACTAATTTTGGCTCAAAGTCACCTTCAAGTAGAGAGTTATTAGTGGTACATTTCACTAAAAGCACTTTTTCAGACCGAGCAGGAATAGTAGTAGTTTCACATAATCTAACGTTGTTGCTGGTTGTTGATAATCCTGTTACTGAGAGTTTTCCCAACTGAATTGTATGACGAGAAAATCAAAACTGATAGAGCCAAATTTTCGCATAAAATCTCTACCAAGTAATATGGTCGAATACGAGATCGAATCGAGTACTTGAAAACTTTGATCATGAGGTTTGCTGCCTGGTATGGTCACCTTTATATCAACAGATCCTATGATTTTCATTTTATCACCTGACGCATTAATCAACGACTTTGGATTCGAATCGTCTAACTGAGAATCCAATCCATTTTCCTTAATGTCCCCAAATCAATCACAGATGTCCCCGATCCCGTATCAAGCATCACATGAGTACTGAAATCATGCAATTTGGCAGCGATCACAACTGAGCAGGGGTCTTCAACAAGGTTTACAGAGTCTGAGGCGGTTAGTCATTGGGTTTTGGAATTTAGGCATATTGGATCCCAGCTATCGTGGCCCTTTTTCCCACAAGCCTGGCAATAACGCGAAGGGCAATTTCTGATTAAGTGTTCTGTGCTTTGGCAAGACCTACACTTGCGTTGCTGAGGAGGAGCGTTTTGATACTTACTTCGCGAGGCACCCCGGTTTTGCGATGAGCGTCTCGTGTTGCTATAGTTACGACCAAAATTGCGTTGGTAATAAACTGGTTGGTTAGCTGCAAAATTGACCTGTTGTTGATAGGGTTCATAACCCCCGGCCACAGTTTGGGCATTCAGATTTGTGTTTACCAACTTATCAGCAACTTTATCAGCGATTGAATCGAAAATATCTGTAGGCATGGAGGCGGTAGCATTGTTGACGTTAATCGCATTAGCAGAGTTGCATTCCTGAAATCGTGATTTTATGCCAGCAAGCTGAAGGCGTGTTGTTTCTTCAGCAAGCGTGTTTATATCGCTGGCTGCAAATTTTTCCAGTGATTTTACTGCTATTTGCATTTCTGGGTGCAAGCCACGAACAAAATAATCCTTTGCTAAGGTGTTACGCGTTGAATTATCAAAATCTGGGTATGCTAATTTAACCAATTCCGTAAGTTTATACGCAAATGTGTGAGCAGACTCACCTTTGTTGCGCGTGCGATTTGACAACGTAAATAGAGCTTCTTCTCTGTTGAGCTGTCCTCGTTCAAATTCCTTCAAAAGTTCTTCTTTTATTTTACTCACTTTCTTCCGATCTCCGTCGCTTAGTCGCAAATAAATATCGAATGCTGGGCCCTCTAATCTGCTTGCGAGATTCTGGGCACACTTCTCTTCTGAGTAACCCTTCAAAGCGGAATGTAATTCGACTTTGGTGATAAATTCTTTGACATCGCCAATGCCATTGAAAACTTTTATTTTGCCATCCATATTCTATTTGACTCTTAGATAGAAATGTATCCGAAGGCAAAACTCGAGAGAGAGGATATTTCTTTTGGTAACTTAGATCTATCTAAGAATGCTTAAAACAGAACAGAACAAGGATTATATAGATAGTTATTAATTACGTAATAGTCGATATAAAGTCACGGGGGTAAACATCCAACAGTACTTCGATCAATGCGCCATATGGCACTCACTGCTGTAATAGCTGCGATCAATTGCGTGACTTCCTTGTGCAAACGTGATCTACATCTTGACAGATTGCCTTATTTGTCAGATATAAGAAGTCCGCTAAATTACCCCCACCCCCACCGAAACTTTCAATTTGCTGCAATGAAGTGATTTGTGGAGGTAACTTTGGGTTGTTGCTCGCAGATTGGTGTGTGATGTTGCTCCCCACAGTCGAAACACCCTCGCGATCAAAGTTGTGCTACATGCTGGCCTGTTGAAGTACGGTTGAAGCATGCTTTGCAATTACGTAGCATCTCTCTTCTTGCAGCAACATCTAGAACCTTTGTACATTTTCAGTTGTGTGTTAAATTCTTTCACTGCATGTACACATGTGTTTCTGTTGTTTCTGCTGGCCTCATCGATGGCAATCAAGAATCTTCATCTTTCCTGATGGTTGTTTCTCCTGTTGTCACTTTCTTGGTGTTAATCCGTGATTCTAAGTGGGTTTTGCTCCACATACTACAAAACAACTCTCCGGACAACTCCCCTCTTGTTTCTCCCAAAACCGATCCTTCAATTCGTCGTCGATCTAAGTTAGAATTTCATGCTCCGACTCCAGTTTATCCATCAAGGTGTATACTGTTGACTGTGCAGACTCAAATTTTTCTATTGTTTTCAATTTTCGCACAGTTATTGATAGTATTCATAGCATTTTTATGGTAAGAACAATCAATCTATTTGCAAGAAGGCTTCCAAAATGCACAGAATAGAATGGAGGACATTTAGACAATCCTTTCTAGTAAAAAAAACGCCTTATCCTTTGCTTGTTTTCGGGTTCCAATGCATCTGCATTTGCGAATACCGATTTCTCAGTTTGGATTACTCGAAATAAAGAGCAGGTATAAGGTCCATTTCCCTACTGCGAGGTATATTTATAGGGCTGAAGTTTACATGGCTTACACTCAGTGAGATTCTGCCATAGGAAAAGATTATTTAATACATTATTTTGTGTTACTTCTTTTTGGAGCACTGTAACAAAAATTACAAGCGAAAAACAAATATAACTGAAGTAAAACAATGCATTTCCTCAACACCCTGTTTACCTAATAATGCCATGGCTTGGCAATATTCCTAAATTAAATAAAATAGACAATTGATACTTGTTTGACTGCTGCCAAACTAATGTTAAGACTATTGAAAAGGAAAGTTCTACCAAGCATTGAGAAGGAAAGTTCTACCAACCATTGAAACGGAAAATTCTACCAACCATTGAAATGGAAAGTTCTACCAACCATTGAAAAGGAAAGTTCTACCAACCATTGAAATGGAAAGTTCTACCAACCATTGAAATGGAAAGTTCTACCAACCATTGAAAAGAAAAGTTCTACCAACCATTGAAATGGAAAGTTCTACCAACCATTGAAAAGGAAAGTTCTACCAACCATTGAAATGGAAAGTTCTACCAACCATTGAAAAGGAAAGTTCTACCAACCATTGAAATGGAAAGTTCTACCAACCATTGAAAAGGACAGTTCTACCAACCATTGAAATGGAAATTTCTACCAACTATTGAAAAGGAAAGTTCTACCAACCATTGAAATGGAAATTTCTACCAACCATTGAAAAGGAAAGTTCTACCAACCTTTGAAATGGAAAGTTCTACCAACCATTGAAAAGGAAAGTTCTACCAACCATTGAAAAGGCAAGTTCTACCAACCATTGAAAAGGAAAGTTCTACCAACCATTGAAAAGGAAAGTTCTACCAACCATTGAAAAGGAAAGTTCTACCAACCATTGAAAAGGAAAGTTCTACCAACCATTGAAATGGACTGCCTTAAAAAATCAGCCTAACTTTAAAGACCTTATATTCCATGAAGTACAAACAGTTTCAGTCATTGTAAGTAGGTACATTGATAGTATATCACTTTATATAGTAATTACATACACATACACAATTTTGGCTTAAACAATAGAAAAATACCCATTGTTCACAAAGCAGTAGAGTTTTGTGGACAATGTGCAAAAATTTCAGTTTGGCAGAATGGCCCTTGGCTACAATAATTTAAAAGCATTTTTCCAAAAAATACCCTTTCCTTCTGCCTTTATAACTACGAGGCAGTTTTAAAGCCCTAGGCCAAGGTGTATAATTAATTACCCCTATAGGTAGGTAAATTCATGTTTCAACATGAAATCTGCAACAAATATGCGCAATGTTCTCAGTTTCAAAGTCCATTCTGTTCTCCTGCAAGCAGTAGCATAGCCAAGGGGGGCAAGGGGGGCAGTTGGTGTCTTAAGTCCATTTCTGCAATAAAATCAGTGGGGGGCAAAAAAAATCAACAACCGTTGGGCAAAAAAAATTTTCAATGTCGAAAATGATTTTATTATTCCACCTGCTCTATTCTAGGAAAATGTTCTACTACTTATGCTCTGTGGCAATTTAGGCCATGTGTTTACTATTGTTCAATCCACACGTCCCTCCTGTTGCCATAGGTCTCAATGTGTTAAGAGTTCTAAAGGTACTGATATTCCTTGTCTTTTTATGATCCTGTTGGACAGATATAAGGTTTATTTAAAAGACCTCCCTTGTGTATTGTTGCTGTGGTGAAAGTCAAAACATCAATCCCCTTTTCAAATTGTTATTAAAAACAGAACGAGAAGGCAAAAGCACAAGGAAATTAGTAGGCCTAGAGTAAACAAAAAATCAGACAACACAGCATGTATTTCTAGTAGATAAATGTGGAATGAAAATTTTCACTGCGATGTACAAGTTTTTGTATAACATGTATTCTTGGCTAGAATATCCCACATCAACAAAAAAAGCAGGGGTTCCAACAAACAGGTGCGGTATGGCTTCGGATATCCAGTATTGAGCACAAGTGGTGTACACGTGCACATCTAGAGCACAGCAAATTCATTCTTGGGTCTCTCATGCACAATAGCCTTCCATTGGACCAAAGAAAACTTAACTTTGCTTGGAGCCCAACAAAAATTTTTTTACCTGTGATTTCTAATAGGCAAGCAAAACATTATGCATTCTGTGCCATTCTGAACCCACCACCTAGATTTGTGTCTCTGATGAATTTCCCTTGGACTTTTATTTCCATGTTTTCAAGAATTGGGGTTAGTTAACAAAATAGATATTGTCAAACCAAGTGTGGCACTTTTCATGAATTTCAATGGTCTAAGAACAATTTTTCTAATGGGTCTGGTCATGAAATCGTTGTGAAAAGCAAGAATTATCAAGTATATTTTCTCGGTTTGAAAGCCTTCTATCTATATATATCTAACTCAGCTCATCATATTCTTTGTTTGTTAGGAAAATTCTCTGAAGGGCCATTTCATGATTTGTTGAAGGGCGTGGACCATGCCGCATGGTGACAAAAATATTCCCAGGGGCGAGCCCCAAGACCCCCAATCTTCTTCAATTTATTTTGCCCCCCACCCAAAAAACCAGGACCCTGGCAACACCACTCTGGCACTGCCTGTAAGCAAACGTTGCTAGAAACTGTATCTAGATAGGTACATATCTGTGCTGTGCGGCCTAGGTATCTAGTCTATCTATATCTTCTCGTCAAAGCCGAAGTGTTGAGTGTAAGTCTTAATAAGCTTGTTGCAGACAAACAAACAGGAGACAGCCTAAAAGAATACAATAAAATGAAAGCCTAAACAAAAAGTGTAAAACTTACTCGTTGCTTTATATGACTTTTCCGCGGTCTCCCGGTCCCGCCACATATGCTGAATGATATTTTTCAAGTGTTTTGGTTTTTCCTAGACTTAGTACCTGTGTCGTAGTTATCGCTATTGAATTGAATGGCTGGAAGCTCAAACTAAGGACTCATTCAAATTCGTTTCCGAAAGTGGATTGACATTTTTATGTTCGAAGAATTCGAACATATTGGTGTGGGGTGGATGTCACTCACTCACTCACTCACTAACTAACTTACTAACTAACCAACGCTTGAACAATGGAAAACGTGTAACAATAGGGCCATTGTCAAGAATGCCATTAGGGCCATCCTCTCAGCCATTGATGCGCAATTTGCGGTTAGTTGTTCACAATCGCGGCCTGCAAGCACTTTAGTCAATCTGGGGTCATGCGACAATTGACTCATCCTTGTTTACTTCATGGAACTGGAAAATTGCCACCTTGCTTTGGTAAATGACATTTCACGCATTCTCAACATTTATCAAAGAGTTTTGCCAAAGAGCGGCAATTTCAAAACAAATCGTCATTATTATTATCCTCAGAATGAAAATCGTCATAATAATAATAATTATGATAATAATAATCATCATCATCATCATGATTATCATCACCATCATTGACGGTGTGCAACATCTAAAGGACCCTATCACCACCACCACAACCAACCCTACAACCATCACCTTGACCACCCCTATCACCACCATCACAACCACCCCTCTAGCACCACAACCACCTCTACTACCACCACCACCACACCCACCATACCACCACAATCACACCCAAACCAACCAGCATCATGATCACCCCTTTCACCACAACCGCAACCAGCCCTACAACCATCACCTCGACCACCCCTATCACCACCATCACAACCGCCCCTACAACCATCACCTCGACCACCCCTATCACCACCACCAAAACCACCCCTACAACCATCACCACGACCACCCCTATCACAACCACCACAACCACCCCTTCAGCACCACAACCACCTCTACCACCACCACCATACCCACCATACAACCACAATCACCCCTACCAACCAGCATCATGATCATCGTGTTCATCAACATCATCATCATAACCACCACCATTATCATAATAATCATTATCATCATCGTTGTGCATACCCAGTAGCGTAGCCAAGGGGGGGCAAGGGGGGCGGTCGCCCCTCAATAGTTGAAAAGTTGGTGTTTTAGAAAAGTCCATTTCTGCAATAAAATCAGTGGGGGAGTAAGAGAAATTCTAACAACCGTTAGAGATATCATCCAAGCCGATCCAACCTGCTCGGTTCCAGGAAAGTGTTCTACTACTAATTTTTATGCGGCAATTAGCGCCACGTGTTTACTATTGTCTATTGTTCAACCCACACGCCCCTCCTGTTGCAATAGGTCTCGATGTGTGAAGGGTTCTAAAGGTACGGACCCTTTCTTGTGTTTTTACGGTCCCGTCGGACAGATTTAAAGTTTATTCAAAAGACCCCTCTCTCTCTTCCGTATTGTTGATGTGGTGAAAAGTCAAAACGTTAATCTCCTCTCTCTCGTTGTCGAAATAAAACGAAATAGAACGAAAAGGCAAAAACACGAGGAAATTAGTAGAGTAAACGAAAGATCACACAACACAGTGCATGTTTCTAGTAGATAAACGTAGAATGAAAATTTTCACCGCTTCGTATAATAAGTATGTATTCTTGGCTGGAATGTTCTACATCAACAAGAAAGCAAGTGTTTCCAACAAGCAGGTGAGGTGAGATGTCTTCGGATAAACAGTAGGAACACACTCGGCAAGCAAAAATTATGCATTCTATGCCATTCTAGAGGTAAAGAATGAAATTTCTTCCGGGGGAGCATACCCCGGACTCCCCTAATTTTGTGTCTTTCTCATTAATTAGTTTGAAACTTTTATTTCCATGTTTTCATGCTTAAAAACGCTTTGTAACAAATTTTGTAGTTACAACATAGATATTTGGTACCTAGCTTTCATTAATTTCAAAGGTCTTAGAACAATTTATCCCTGGCATAGTAATAGACCCTACACGAAGATTGTAGGTCTGTTGTCATGAAATTTTTGTGCAAAGCAAGAATTGTCCAACATATTTTTCATTTTGAAAGCCCGTCAAATCTCTTTTATAAAGGGCCGTTTTACGACTTGTAGAAGGGCATTGTCCAAAAAATTTTTCTGGGGGCAAGCCCCCGGACCCCCATACTTTTTATTCTTTTGCCCCCCCCCCCCCCAATCCAAAGACCCTGTATCTTCAATCGAACAGAATTATGGAAACGAAGCAAAACATAGGGGCCCTATGGGCATGTTCGAAGAACGACTCTGGTTGAATATAGCTATTTCGGTCAAATGATGAAAGATGCTTATCGGTATGCACAGTGGCGTAGCCAGCGACCCCCTGACAGAAATCTCTCTCATCTCACTTTCTGCTGTGCAAAGTGCAAATTCCACTCAACTTGGCTGAACAACAATTTTGTTCGATTGCTAATTGAAACAATTAAAAACATTTATCAGCAAAGTACTTATTAATCCAAAAATTGAAGAAAAAAAAACAAAACAAAGTACACTTTATCTATTCTTCTCTTACTGAAAACTAAATAATAACTCTTTCCTCTGTAATAATATTATTACTCAAGTAAGACATGCATGTCCTGTCCAAAGTTTACATGTTTACTAACAAGGGCAGAAAAACATCAAGGCAAAAGACATGAAATATCAAAAGAAACTAATGCAATTCTCGTTAACGTTAACATAATTTCCACTATACTTGTTAAATTTTATGGGTGGCACATCTTCGAGGGTCGCTACTATCTAAACGAAAAATAACAAACAAAAATCTGGATTTTCTGGTCGATTCAATCAGGGGCTATCTTTAAAACACGGAATATGGAATGACGGAATGGAATGGCGGAATGACGGAATGGAATGAGGGCCTATTTTAGTAAATACCTTAGATTTTACCCGAAAATGCTTATAAATCTTTGCTTTGGCTTCTAAGTAACAAATAAATGTCAATTAATCATCGAGATCTATTGAATTGTACGTTTTATAGCAACATTCCATGTTTTCTAAAACGATTCCGTGTTTTATAGCAAAATCAAAAAGAGCAAAAATAATCCCGTAACTCCATAATCGGGGTCACAACAGACTTGAATCAAAGAAGCAGTTCATTTTCGTATCTCCTTCGAATAATCTTAATACTATTTAGAATTATTTCTACTGCTAGAGAAACACATAACAGTACAGCACACTGCAGTACTTAAGATCATTTAGAATTTGGCAAGAACCTGTTCATGAATTGAATATTATAAATAGATTGAATCAGTTGATTATTGACTGGATTGTCATCAATTTCCTACAGTCGGTCAAATTTTCAAATTTCGAATTTAAAAGGTCAAATCTGTTTGTAGTTCATCAAAAGTTCAGTGATGATAAAAATGACCAGTTTTTTGCTTCATACAACACGAAGCAAATAAACCACCCAAATAGTGCGTATCAACCACAGACCACAGACAGCAAACAATACCACCGCATTGAGCATAATAACCCCCCACAGTAGTGCTTATCCACCACAGTACGCAAAAAACCCCACCGCAACAAGCATAATAACACACAACATGAAGCATAATAACCCACCACAGTAGTGCTTATCCACCACAGTACGCAAAAAACCCCACCACAACAAGCATAATAACCCACCACAGTAGTGCTTATCCACCAAAGTACGCAAAACCCCACCACAACAAGCATAATAACCCACCACAGAAGTGCTTATCCACCACAGTACGCAAAAAACCCCACCACATCAAGCATAATAACCCACCACAGTACACATAATAACCCACCACAGAAGAGCTTATCCACCACAGTACGCAAAAAACCCCACCACAACAAGCATAATAACCTACCACAGTACGCATAATAACCGGCCACAGTAGAGCTTATCCACCACAGTACGCAAAAACCCCACCACAGTACGCTAAACGCACCACCACAGTAGTGCGTATCCACCACAGCAGTCCGTAGATAATCGTTTTTTTTTTGTTTTCAGAACTTGATATGTTTCTGAGAACCTCTGTTTTCTCAACTCTGAAAGAACAGAAGAGTTTTAAAGTCAAAATAGTCCGGTGGCCGAATGCGAATTTCAAGGATGACCTTGACATCGAGTACATATGGGTTTTATTTTATTTTCTGGTTATATGGTGAAAGAAGACTCGAAAAGCCAAACTTGCCCTTCCAAGTGTTGGGCAAATTTTTTATGATCCGCGGAAGATGCGTCATGTCCAAGGTAAAAATTCATCGAAAAATTTTATAAATTGTCAAAACATGGTATTGTTTGGTCTCATTCGAATGGAAATTGACTCTAGATTCCAAATATAGTATCAATATTAGTCTCCGCATATAAAAATAAAAATATATTGCTCAAGGAATTGGACTTTTATAAACAAAAATCAAAAAGTAAATGTTAAATTAAAATGTTCTTGAAAAATTATCGTTAGTTAGTTAGCATAGCTTGTATGTTAGTGACTTAGCTAGTTAACTTTAGAAGATAGTAAGTTAGTAAGTAAGTCAGTTACCATATTAGTTAGTTAGTTAAATTTTGTTTGTTTGTTAGTTTGTTAGGTAATTTATTTGTTGGTTTGTTAGTTAGTTAAATAGTTAGTTTGTTTTATTAGTTAGTCTTTTCGCTAGTTAGTTACGTAGTTACTTACTTAGTTGGTTAGTTAGTTAGTCCGTTAGTTATTTAGTTGTTACTTAAGTAGCATAGCTTGTAAGCTAGTCAGTTTGTTAGTTAGCTGCTTTAGAAGATTTTAAGTTAGTTAGTAAGTTAGTTTGTTATTTTTCTAGTTAGTTAGGTTTATAGTTAGTCAGTAAGCTACTTAGTTAGAATACCTTGTAAATAAGTCAGTTTGTTCGTTAGCTACTTTTGAAGTGATAAGTTAGTTAGTAAGTTACTTTATTAGTTAGCTAGTTAGTTAGGTAACTAGCTAGATAGTTGTTAGTTAGTTAGTTAGTTAGTTGATTAGTTGATTAGTTAATTAGTTAGTTAGTTAGTTAGTTAGTTAGTTAGTTAGTTAGTTAGCTACTCAGTTAGTAAGTTAGTCAGTTAGTTAGTTATTTAGTTAGTTAGTTATTTAGTTAGTTAGTTAGTTAGTTACTTAAGTAGCATAGCTTGTAAGTTAGTCTGTTTGTTAGTTAGCTATTTTAGAATATTGTAAGTCAGTCAGTCATTTAGTTCGTTAGCTATTTTAGAAGATAGTAAGGTGGATAGTAAGTTACTTTGTTAGTCAGCTAGTTAGTTACGCAACTAGCTAGATAGTTGTTAGTTAGTTAGCTAGTTAGTTAGTTAGTTAGTTAGATATTTAGTTAGTCAGTTATTTAGTTAGTGAGTTAGTTAGTTTGTTTGTTATTTAGCTATATTAGAATTTTGTAAGTCAGTTTTGTTCGTTAGCTACTTTAGAAGATAGTAAGGTGGTTAGTAAGTTACTTTGTTAGGTAGCTAGTTAGTTAAGTAACTAGCTAGATAGTTGTTAGTTAGTTAGTTAGTTAGCTAGTTAGTTAGTTATTTAGTTAGTTGGTTAGTTGGTTAGTTAGCTAGTTAGTTAGTTATTTAGTTAGTTAGTTACTTAAGTAGCATAGCTTGTGAGTTAGTCAGTTTGTTAGTTAGCTATTTTAGAAGATAGTAAGGTGGATAGTAAGTTACTTTGTCAGTTAGCTAGTTAGTTACGTAACTAGCTAGATAGCTGTTAGTTAGTTAGTTAGTTAGCTAGTTAGTTAGTTATTTAGTTTGTTAGTTAGTTAGTTAGCTAGTTAGTTAGTTATTTAGTTCAGTTAGTTACTTAAGTAGCATAGCTTGTACGTTAGTCAGTTTGTTAGTTAGCTATTTTTGAATATTGTAAGTCAGTTTGTCAGTTTGTTCGTTAGCTACTTTAGAAGATAGAAAGTAAGCTAGTAAGTTACTTTGTTAGTTAGCTACTTAGTTGGGTAACTAGCTAGATAGTTGTTAGCTAGTTAGTGTTAGTTAGTTAGTTAGTTAGTTAATAAGTTAGTTAGAAAGTTAGTTATTTAGTTAGTTAGTTAGTTAGTTAGTTAATAAGTTTGTTTGCTAGATTGTTAGTTAGTAGACATAGCTTGCATGTTAGTTAGTTAGTTAGTTAGGTAGTTAGTTAGTTAGTTAGTTAGTTAGTTAGTTAGTTAGTAAGTTAGTTCGTTAGTTAGTCAGTTAGCTAGCTTGTTAGGTAATTAGTTTGTTTCTTTTTAAGTTAATAAGATTGATTAAGTTAATTAGATGCATTAGTTAGTTAGCTAGCTAGTTAGTTTCTTAGCTGCATAGTTAGTTAGTTAGTTAGTTTGTTAGTTAGCTAACTACAATGCCTGCCAGAATTACTTGGAACGCCCATCATATTTGTAGGCTTAACTAAGTAACTTACAAGCTACGCTAACTAACTAACTAAATAACTAGCTAACTAACTATTTAATTATCTTACTAACTAAGTTACTAACTAAGTAGTTATCTAACTAATCAACTACTAATTAACTGACTAACTAACTTAGTATCTTCTAAAGTAGCTAACTAACTAACTGACTAACTTACAAGATAAGCTAAGTAACTAACTAACTTACTAACTAACTGACTTATTAACTAACTAACTAACTAACTAACTATCTAGCTAACTAACTAACTAACTAACTAACTTACTATCTTCCAAGGTAACTAACTTACTAACTGACTAATTAACTAATTAACTTAATAACTAACTTAATAACTAACTTACTATCTCCCAAATTAGCTAACTAACGAACTGAGTAACGTGCAAGCTATGCTAACTAACAAACTGACTAAATATAATAAATATAAATATAACCAAATATAACTAAATATAACTAGTTACCTAACTAACTAACTACCCTTTGTAACTAAGTAACTAACCAACTTAATATCTTCGAAAGTAGCTAACTAATTACCTGACTAACTAAGAAGCTACGCTAGATAACCAACTATCAGACTAACTAACTAAATAACAAACTCAGTATCTAACTAACTCACAACTAATTAACTATCTAACTAAATAACAAACTAACTAATTACCTAACCAACTCACTAACTACTAACTTACTTACTATTTTAGTATCTTCCAAAGTAGCTAACTAACTAACTTACTAACTTACAAGCTATGCTAACTAACTAACTAAAGATAATTTTTCAAAGAGCATTTTTCTTAGCTTTTCTTTTTTTGATTTTTTCTTTTTTTGATTTTTATTTATAAAAATCAAATGTCTTGAGCAATATCTTTGATCAATATATACAGAATCTAACCTCATTGCCAAATTCGGAATCTACAGTCAATTTCCATTCGAATGAGACCAAACAATACCATGTTTTGACAATTTATAAAAATTTTTCCATGAAATTTTTACCTTGGACATGACGTATCTTCGGCAGGTCATAAAAAAATTTGCCCAACACTTGGAAGGGGCAAGTTTGGCTTTTTCGAGTCTTCTATGACTATATAAACAGAAAATAAAATAAAACCCATATGTACTCGATGTCAAGGTCATCTCA
>JACTAT010000061.1:2889552-3288118 GCA_014526335.1 Chrysaora quinquecirrha | reverse complement strand
ACGATACTATGTGTTCTACTAACATTCACTCAGAAGACACACTTAAGAAGTTTTCAAGTTCACTTCGAAGTCTCATGGAAATTGTCGACAAACTAAAGTCATTTTTGTTCAAATTGGAAAAATCTAACAAGGAAGTTACGCCCTCTACTTCTCTTGATGGAAACCATGAGCGCAACGTCATTTCAACATCAGTCCCTGATGACATATTAACGGTTCCCGTTGTTGCAGCTCATCGTGCATTTTCAATGCCTATTGTCAGTGACTTGTCAACGTCCTGTATTTCCTTGCAATTTGCTGAAGAATTGCTGAAAATGAATAAAGAAAGAACTTTGGACCCAGTAGATTCTCTTCCTGATGAGTCGTTATCGAAACTGCACCCTTGTGGATCTATGATCGTTCCTCTGAAATTTGCCAACAATAAGTCTTAATAGTTGAGCACTCCTAGCCAAGATGCACGCAAATAAAAAAAACCACAAGAAAGCTTTACTATGATTTATGCAATACAAGATTTATCAATTATTGAAAGAACAAATGCCCCCTCATATAAGACCATGTAACATATCGTATCATGTAGGGTCAAAAATCATCGAGGACGGTTGGCGGATTGCACCATGGTTCGGCGTCTTCTGCACCTGAAAAATATCTTCAAAGAAAATTAGCATTCATTATAACATTTGCGATAGGTTATTGTGTAAAGAATTGCAAAATTCCCGAACCACAGCACAGGCTGTAAGCACTAGACTTACAACAAAAAAAACCCATCCCAGTGAAAAAGTATTTCATGTCACCAGGGAATAAAGAGAGAAAAAAAAAGAAATAAAAAAAGGGAGGGTGGGAAAAAGAAATTCTTTCTGCCACCACGTCGCGAGAAAATGCAAGGCCCAATAACTCAAGCCTTGCCCTTTTATACTTTGACCAGCCTCGCTCACATGTGAAATCCATGTATGAAACCTCCCAAAGCTACGTCCCCTGAGAGCACCATGCAAACTTCCCGTATTACTATTAACTTCGATAAAACAAGTCTTATCTCTATTTAATAGTTGAGCACTCCTAGCCAAGATGCACGCAAATAAAAAAAACCACAAGAAAGCTTTACTATGATTTATGCAATACAAGATTTATCAATTATTGAAAGAACAAATGCCCCCTCATATAAGACCATGTAACATATCGTATCATGTAGGGTCAAAAATCATCGAGGACGGTTGGCGGATTGCACCATGGTTCGGCGTCTTCTGCACCTGAAAAATATCTTCAAAGAAAATTAGCATTCATTATAACATTTGCGATAGGTTATTGTGTAAAGAATTGCAAAATTCCCGCCATAAAACATGAATCTAAGTCTATACCTTCTAAACTGACGAAGATGAAATGTTTCCCCCACAACAACCTATCATGAGTCTTGAAAGCAAAGACGACAAACCGAACGCAAAATAGGAAAGAAACCTTACATTTATCTTGTAGCGATATTTTCACGTTTAGATGATTGATCGCAGATTTAGTACTACGATACTGCTGTGCTTGCATCTCATTGCAGCCTTGCTGAGCTTACAAGAACATCCTAACAGCACTGCTGTGCTTGCAAGAGAAATTCGTAGCACTGTTGTGCTTGCACGAACAGTTTTTAGCACTGCTGTGCTTGCATCCCATTGCAGCCTTGCTGAGCTTACAAGAACATCCTAACAGCACTGCTGTGCTTGCACGAGAAATAGGAAGCACTGCTGTGCTTGCACGACAAAGTTTGTAGCACTGCTGTGCTTGCATCCCATTGCAGCTCTGCTGAGCCTGCAAGAACATCTTACAGCCCTGTTGTGCTTGCAAGAGAATTTTGTAGCACTGCTGTGCTTGCATTGCATTTGATTAACTGAGACCTGCTGGTCACTACAATTTACAAGTGGTCATTGACCGGCCAACGAATGTTTCGTTGACAAAGATAACCGTTTTTATTTTATGAACTGGAAAAAAAAAACACGACACGCTATGAACTGTAATGTTGAATATGGCAATCCGGAATATTTGTCCCAAAGATCTATTGCAAAAAGTCAGCAAAAATGCGAAAATGTTCTAGGGGCGGACCTAACTCTAAACAGCAAAGCTAAATCCACGTAAAACTGCTCTTTTCAAAACACGCCCAGCAGATTCCTTTCCTTAGTTTTTATGGGCAAGAGACGATATACTCTTTTCAAATCAAATTTAGCCATGACGCAAGCCGAGCTCGAAGACATAATAGCATCAATCGGCTCAGGAATGCCAACATAACTCACTGTAGATTCCCCATCTGGAATAAAATCATTTACGCTAATTCCACTGGGAAACGACAAATCGGTAATAAGATTTTCCAGGGTTGACTTTGGTATTATCCCAAAACGATTAATATGTAAATCAGGCATAGGTTTTCATTGTACGATCCAAAAAAAAAAAAAGAGGGTGCCATGTTACAACTCCTCAGCTAAATAGACATCAAAAAACGTGCGGTATTTTTGGTACCGAAATGCAGTTGGTGAAGAGCGAAGTGACTGTTTTCTAACACCTAGAGAAAACCAAAACTATTCCATCGAGCACCCAAGGGTATCTGAAAGAGCACAGACACGCAAATAAAATTCTACAGGCAATATTAATGAGGTAACCAGCGATGGCGATGGTAATGACACAGAAGGAAAGACAATATAAACACAACGAGTTTCATTCATATAAACATTTGACAAAAGAGTTTATCATCAACGGTTAGTCAAGCTGCCTTTGATTTGCGCTTCGGTGAAGGTGATCTGCGGCCTTTGCCTTCACTCTGCTTTGACGTAGGGCACGCGGACGAGGGTGTGATCTTTAGCACAATTAAAACAGACATGCCTAAATGCACATTGAGAATGATAGCAATAGCTGAAATTCCACAATCTGCATGCAGAACCTTCAGAGTTATCTCTGCGCGATGACGTTTGCTGCGTTATAGTTGAGAGCCAAAGACTGGGTTCAATATTGGCCCAGACGGCATCCTGTTTTTAGCCACTTGCTGAAACGATTTATCATATTGTAGCCATCTTGATAACATGGTAAGGGAGAGGCATTGAAAGGGTGACAAAATAGGCAAGCCGATCTGGCATTAGACTTGCATGATCTAGCTAGGACAGCAGCATACACACCCCAAGCCTCTGCCCAATCTTGAAACGAGCGAATAGGTTCAAAACTCTGCTTCTCAAGCTTTGAATACTGGCTGGCCGTCGGTTCAGCAGATGTGGAAGGTGAGCCAAATTGATAGGTCTAAGAGCCACAAAATCAATGACTGTAGTAGGACTGGACACTAACCAATAATCTATGCTAATTTATGTTATAGTTCGAGGCTAAGCGAGCGAGTAGTGAGTAAAGTCTTACTACAAGGCAAGACAACAGCTTGTCATGTAGGCTTACCTGACTAAGATCTGCCAATCGACTGCCATAATACGGCCGCTCCTGGTGTAGCAGGCACCTTATAAGCACGGTTGCTCCCTTTCCGGCCCTAGAAGTAAGGGGCAACATGTTAGTTCTACAATAGCCTTAAAGCAAGTCATAAAACAAGAGGAAATTGGCAGAAACCAACGTGCCGAGAAATGCGCGCCCAAAAACGTCTACATGTGCGTAAAGAATAATGCTTGTTCACCTCGTCACCAGTCCACCGTATACAGTAAACAGACAGGTCTGCGGCATCGTAGAAGCGAGGCTACGTAAATAGACGTTTCTCTACGTAGCACTACTTAGTTAGGCCGTTTGTTGATTAGTGAGAAATTATACGAACAGTACTTAGCTTAGGCCCGGTTGGTTATATATAATGCTAAAAGTGGGCTACATAGGATGCTCACAGTGGTAAAGGTGGAAGGCATTTCTACAGCTGGGTGTGGGGTGTGGTCACAAGTGTTTACAGTTAGTTGCTACCTAAGTAGAGGCCTTCTTTACGTAGGCAGCATGAAATGGTTAGCTACTTCGTCAGTTCGTTGCTTAGTTAACATGCTCAACTTACTTGCGTAAGTCAGTTAGTTCATTAGTTAGCTAGTTAGTTGGATAGTAAGTAAGTTCGTTAGTTCGTTAGTTACTTAGTTGGCATATTAGTTACACTTACAAACGGTAGCAGGCTAGTTATTAAGTATTTATTTAGTTAGTTCGAGGCTAAGCGAGCGAGTAGTGAGTAAAGTCTTACTACAAGGCAAGACAACAGCTTGTCATGTAGGCTTACCTGACTAAGATCTGCCAATCGACTGCCATAATACGGCCGCTCCTGGTGTAGCAGGCACCTTATAAGCACGGTTGCTCCCTTTCCGGCCCTAGAAGTAAGGGGCAACATGTTAGTTCTACAATAGCCTTAAAGCAAGTCATAAAACAAGAGGAAATTGGCAGAAACCAACGTGCCGAGAAATGCGCGCCCAAAACGTCTACATGTGCGTAAAGAATAATGCTTGTTCACCTCGTCACCAGTCCACCGTATACAGTAAACAGACAGGTCTGCGGCATCGTAGAAGCGAGGCTACGTAAATAGACGTTTCTCTACGTAGCACTACTTAGTTAGGCCGTTTGTTGATTAGTGAGAAATTATACGAACAGTACTTAGCTTAGGCCCGGTTGGTTATATATAATGCTAAAAGTGGGCTACATAGGATGCTCACAGTGGTAAAGGTGGAAGGCATTTCTACAGCTGGGTGTGGGTGTGGTCACAAGTGTTTACAGTTAGTTGCTACCTAAGTAGAGGCCTTCTTTACGTAGGCAGCATGAAATGGTTAGCTACTTCGTCAGTTCGTTGCTTAGTTAACATGCTCAACTTACTTGCGTAAGTCAGTTAGTTCATTAGTTAGCTAGTTAGTTGGATAGTAAGTAAGTTCGTTAGTTCGTTAGTTACTTAGTTGGCATATTAGTTACACTTACAAACGGTAGCAGGCTAGTTATTAAGTATTTATTTAGTTAGTTCGAGGCTAAGCGAGCGAGTAGTGAGTAAAGTCTTACTACAAGGCAAGACAACAGCTTGTCATGTAGGCTTACCTGACTAAGATCTGCCAATCGACTGCCATAATACGGCCGCTCCTGGTGTAGCAGGCACCTTATAAGCACGGTTGCTCCCTTTCCGGCCCTAGAAGTAAGGGGCAACATGTTAGTTCTACAATAGCCTTAAAGCAAGTCATAAAACAAGAGGAAATTGGCAGAAACCAACGTGCCGAGAAATGCGCGCCCAAAACGTCTACATGTGCGTAAAGAATAATGCTTGTTCACCTCGTCACCAGTCCACCGTATACAGTAAACAGACAGGTCTGCGGCATCGTAGAAGCGAGGCTACGTAAATAGACGTTTCTCTACGTAGCACTACTTAGTTAGGCCGTTTGTTGATTAGTGAGAAATTATACGAACAGTACTTAGCTTAGGCCCGGTTGGTTATATATAATGCTAAAAGTGGGCTACATAGGATGCTCACAGTGGTAAAGGTGGAAGGCATTTCTACAGCTGGGTGTGGGGTGTGGTCACAAGTGTTTACAGTTAGTTGCTACCTAAGTAGAGGCCTTCTTTACGTAGGCAGCATGAAATGGTTAGCTACTTCGTCAGTTCGTTGCTTAGTTAACATGCTCAACTTACTTGCGTAAGTCAGTTAGTTCATTAGTTAGCTAGTTAGTTGGATAGTAAGTAAGTTCGTTAGTTCGTTAGTTACTTAGTTGGCATATTAGTTACACTTACAAACGGTAGCAGGCTAGTTATTAAGTATTTATTTAGTTAGTTCGAGGCTAAGCGAGCGAGTAGTGAGTAAAGTCTTACTACAAGGCAAGACAACAGCTTGTCATGTAGGCTTACCTGACTAAGATCTGCCAATCGACTGCCATAATACGGCCGCTCCTGGTGTAGCAGGCACCTTATAAGCACGGTTGCTCCCTTTCCGGCCCTAGAAGTAAGGGGCAACATGTTAGTTCTACAATAGCCTTAAAGCAAGTCATAAAACAAGAGGAAATTGGCAGAAACCAACGTGCCGAGAAATGCGCGCCCAAAAACGTCTACATGTGCGTAAAGAATAATGCTTGTTCACCTCGTCACCAGTCCACCGTATACAGTAAACAGACAGGTCTGCGGCATCGTAGAAGCGAGGCTACGTAAATAGACGTTTCTCTACGTAGCACTACTTAGTTAGGCCGTTTGTTGATTAGTGAGAAATTATACGAACAGTACTTAGCTTAGGCCCGGTTGGTTATATATAATGCTAAAAGTGGGCTACATAGGATGCTCACAGTGGTAAAGGTGGAAGGCATTTCTACAGCTGGGTGTGGGGTGTGGTCACAAGTGTTTACAGTTAGTTGCTACCTAAGTAGAGGCCTTCTTTACGTAGGCAGCATGAAATGGTTAGCTACTTCGTCAGTTCGTTGCTTAGTTAACATGCTCAACTTACTTGCGTAAGTCAGTTAGTTCATTAGTTAGCTAGTTAGTTGGATAGTAAGTAAGTTCGTTAGTTCGTTAGTTACTTAGTTGGCATATTAGTTACACTTACAAACGGTAGCAGGCTAGTTATTAAGTATTTATTTAGTTAGTTCGAGGCTAAGCGAGCGAGTAGTGAGTAAAGTCTTACTACAAGGCAAGACAACAGCTTGTCATGTAGGCTTACCTGACTAAGATCTGCCAATCGACTGCCATAATACGGCCGCTCCTGGTGTAGCAGGCACCTTATAAGCACGGTTGCTCCCTTTCCGGCCCTAGAAGTAAGGGGCAACATGTTAGTTCTACAATAGCCTTAAAGCAAGTCATAAAACAAGAGGAAATTGGCAGAAACCAACGTGCCGAGAAATGCGCGCCCAAAAACGTCTACATGTGCGTAAAGAATAATGCTTGTTCACCTCGTCACCAGTCCACCGTATACAGTAAACAGACAGGTCTGCGGCATCGTAGAAGCGAGGCTACGTAAATAGACGTTTCTCTACGTAGCACTACTTAGTTAGGCCGTTTGTTGATTAGTGAGAAATTATACGAACAGTACTTAGCTTAGGCCCGGTTGGTTATATATAATGCTAAAAGTGGGCTACATAGGATGCTCACAGTGGTAAAGGTGGAAGGCATTTCTACAGCTGGGTGTGGGGTGTGGTCACAAGTGTTTACAGTTAGTTGCTACCTAAGTAGAGGCCTTCTTTACGTAGGCAGCATGAAATGGTTAGCTACTTCGTCAGTTCGTTGCTTAGTTAACATGCTCAACTTACTTGCGTAAGTCAGTTAGTTCATTAGTTAGCTAGTTAGTTGGATAGTAAGTAAGTTCGTTAGTTCGTTAGTTACTTAGTTGGCATATTAGTTACACTTACAAACGGTAGCAGGCTAGTTATTAAGTATTTATTTAGTTAGTTCGAGGCTAAGCGAGCGAGTAGTGAGTAAAGTCTTACTACAAGGCAAGACAACAGCTTGTCATGTAGGCTTACCTGACTAAGATCTGCCAATCGACTGCCATAATACGGCCGCTCCTGGTGTAGCAGGCACCTTATAAGCACGGTTGCTCCCTTTCCGGCCCTAGAAGTAAGGGGCAACATGTTAGTTCTACAATAGCCTTAAAGCAAGTCATAAAACAAGAGGAAATTGGCAGAAACCAACGTGCCGAGAAATGCGCGCCCAAAAACGTCTACATGTGCGTAAAGAATAATGCTTGTTCACCTCGTCACCAGTCCACCGTATACAGTAAACAGACAGGTCTGCGGCATCGTAGAAGCGAGGCTACGTAAATAGACGTTTCTCTACGTAGCACTACTTAGTTAGGCCGTTTGTTGATTAGTGAGAAATTATACGAACAGTACTTAGCTTAGGCCCGGTTGGTTATATATAATGCTAAAAGTGGGCTACATAGGATGCTCACAGTGGTAAAGGTGGAAGGCATTTCTACAGCTGGGTGTGGGGTGTGGTCACAAGTGTTTACAGTTAGTTGCTACCTAAGTAGAGGCCTTCTTTACGTAGGCAGCATGAAATGGTTAGCTACTTCGTCAGTTCGTTGCTTAGTTAACATGCTCAACTTACTTGCGTAAGTCAGTTAGTTCATTAGTTAGCTAGTTAGTTGGATAGTAAGTAAGTTCGTTAGTTCGTTAGTTACTTAGTTGGCATATTAGTTACACTTACAAACGGTAGCAGGCTAGTTATTAAGTATTTATTTAGTTAGTTCGAGGCTAAGCGAGCGAGTAGTGAGTAAAGTCTTACTACAAGGCAAGACAACAGCTTGTCATGTAGGCTTACCTGACTAAGATCTGCCAATCGACTGCCATAATACGGTACGATTTGTTTCGTATTGTTTTAATTAGCCCGCGCTCTAAATTTCGTTGAATGGTTCCTTTCTCATTACACTTAAAGTATCAAGAAACCATATTCTAATCTGAGAAATTATTATATATGTCACTTTTTTGATTGAGAACTATTAATTTATAAGGAAATGTTTTTGATAGTTTTATATGCAATTCTTTAGTAGTCTTATTAGAAACGGACTTAGAGGCTCAGGTTTACTTTTTATGCGCACGGCATAAGAAAAGGTATTCTATGATGACCGATTCGCGCTAAATATGACATATTAAATATTTCTTTACAATCTACGGATCTTCGTTCAAAAGAGAAAATGACTTAGGTCTACTGTAAGGTTTTGCTGTTGAACTAGGTTCATGCTCAGCTGAACTAAGTCCGACGATTTTCAACATAGTTCATGCCAAGTTCTAGGGTTAGGGTTTTAGTTCTTTAAAGTAGCTTATTATCTGTTATGATATTTTCATTCAGTAACAGTTTCATTCTTTTTGCGCGATGATTTTCTCCAACCAAATTAAGCGGAAAGTTGAATTTTATTCACATCAATCCATGTACAAGTGTTATAACGTGATGCCTGAAATACATTCTATCTTCTTTTAGCAAAATGTCTTCAAACGACTGGAATTACTGCAAATCAACCTCAACGGTATCACATACGTTTCTTTGGAAGAACTTAGACAGCGATACTTCGCTCAGATGAACAAATCTACTTACAAAACAAAAGTGAAAAGAGGAGGCATTCATCCACTCAAAATCGACTGCAAATCTCCTGAAATTGCTGAGTTAAAAGAAAGAATCGGTACCATTCTGGGTGGATACTACTTCATCCCCTATGAAACCGCGGACAACTTTTTAAAGAATAATACTATGGATGCCTGCAGTGGTGCAGATAAACGTCAAACAGAAATCATCGACCAAGGTATGGCCCATGGTGTCAATGCAGAAGCAGACAAATTAAACGAAAATGAAGAAGCGGACGAGCAGACTATTATCGATGAAGTTCTCCTTACCCGAACTTTTAATGAGTACTTGGCAGAACATCCTTCAGCGGTGACTCATATTCTGCAGCCAACTAACATCCACGATGTTTCAACCGTAATTCAAGCCCATCAAGACACAACAAGCCAGTCAAGACGATCAACGACTGACGATGCGCAAGATGAAACTTTCAGTAAAGAAATTCGAATGTTTCAGACTTTCTGGACAAGAGAGTTCAATTCGCAACGCAGCACTGCAAATTTATCACAATCCACTATAAGCAAGGTTCTAGAAAGACTAACTCTATATTTTTACTTTATAAAGAGGGAAAGGGGGTTGGATCCAAATTTTGAAAAATGCTGTGATATTGGACTGGTTGAGGAGTTTATTGAATATTGTCAAACTGAGAGGAAGGTTTGCAAAGGAACTCAAGCAATGTACATTCAAGCAATCCTTTATGGCTGTAAATATTTTGTGAGTGGAAGGCAAACCCATAAAGACTATAGCGACATACCTGCAGTGAACAGACTTGAAATCTACAGAGTCAAGCACTAACCTTGTACGAAAGGGAAAAAAGAATGAAAGAACCAGACCCACGTCAACGACAAAAAAACTTTTACTGGTCAGAGGTGCTGACGGTTTTGAAAAATGTTAAAGAAGAACTAAACAGTTTCAGTGGTAGTAAAATTGAAAAGGCACGACTTCATGGAAATTTTTTAATCTTGCTGCTCTTCACAAGTTGCAACCCAGGAAGAAATCTCGATTATGTGTACTTATGTTTATCAGATGAAAGAAAATCAAAGGCAGCCAACACAGATGGGGCAAACATGAACACTGTTCATTTGCATGCAGATGGAACAGTAAAACTTACTTACAGGAAGTACAAGACAAACAACACCTATGGAGCACAGACAGTAGATATATCTGGAATTGACTACCTGGTGCATTATATAATTGAATACGTTGATCAACATCGCCCACGACTACTATGTGGAAATGAACACAATTTTGTCTTTGTTAAGATGGATGGAACGCCATTTACCGATTCAAGCCAATTTTCAAACTATCTTACTCGAGCATTTGAATCCTTCTCAGATTTACGTCTTACAACAGCAAACCTTCGTAAAGCCTGTGTCAACTTTGTTCTGAATAGCGGTGGAGACTCTGAGAAAATGGGGATGTGCCTTGCCAGACTTATGCGACATTCACCCCGCATGCAGCAGCTGCGGTACTACACCAATGAATCATCAAAGAAAGTGGAAGCAGCTGTGAAGCATCTGTCAGACACAACAGGAAATTTCCTTGGAATCAGGAACTATTATAGTAGAAGAGATGATGATGAAGAGGAGGTGCCTTGTCTCGACCAAATTGTCGCACTATTAACACCGAATAGCACACTTGCAAAGCCTGACATATATGTGGGGAAAGTTATGCAAATAAACCACGAATCGAAATCTGTTGTCCTGGCAGAGTTTGAAAATATTGAGAACAATAACTACAAACTCAAGATTGGCTCAACATGGGTAGAAAACTGGGACGCACTCATATATCCGATCGACGTTAAATTCAATGAATCTACTGGCTTATATCTGCTAAGAAGCTCAAAACGTGACATGCACAAACACGTTATGGATAACCGAAAGGAAGATATGGCAGAGATCCAAGGTGAAGAGCCTTGAACCATTCATTGTTGATCAAAAGTATTTCATTAAGACTTTTTATTTGCAGACTTTTGAACATATGTCGCATAAGTGTATCATATTATAAATAACTTTTTTGAATAACTTTTTTCTTATAACTACAAACTTAAATTTACTTCATTTAATTGATGTTTCAGCTTAGCTTGTTATGACTCATGCTTATGTATATTGCTTATGTATAAAAGTTGGTTATTTTATATGATTGAATCTTCTATTACTGGCCGACTTACACTTTGTTACTAATTTGGTAGTTAGTTTGTGAATATGGTTCTTTATCTCCATAAGAAGTCCCAAAAATTTTCAAGACTAGGCAGGGTAGGGTAGGCCTAACAATTTCTTCAGGTGTGAAGAATTCGTTAGGAGGCAAGCTAGGCCCTTTTCATTTGGTTGACATGGCGGCTGAAATTTGATTACATTTTAAGGTACCTGCTAGATAGATTCGAAAATAAGTACTTACGAGTGCTGTCCAGCTTTTTTGCCAGTTACTTTCACTGTTTCGATATCTTTAATCATTGAAAGATCCATCAAAACAAACTGAGCCTTGTCGTTAACATCTGCTATAAAAACAAGGAAGATAAATTGAAAGGATACCAGCAGTTCAGTTTGGCGGGTCGCAAAGGATTATTCATGAGCACATGCTCAGATAGATCCCGCAGATCCCGCGTGAAACTGTAGATTTCTGCGAATCCAGTTCAGTGGTGAAGGACAAACAATAACGTATTTCAACAAAATGGCGGGGAAGAAGGAGCCGCATTACAATTACAGAAGACTTGCAACTTTACGATTTGATGAACATGTTAATGTATATGCCGTTTTGAAATATGCAAAACAACCAAGTCACACAAGAACAAACCAATACTGCATGAGTTTGGGATTGATGGATGACTCGCTAGACATTGCTAGTGGAGATCACCTTCATTGCATTTTGTTTGCAAAGACACCAGAAGAGTTACCAATGCGAGCGAATCCTGGTGATATTGTTCGTTTTCACAGATTAAGAATTGTGAATTACAATGGGAAATTACAAGGGAAAATGGGAGCTGGATTTTCTTGGTGAGAAGCCAAAGCATTTCCTGGTGGTAAAGACTAAGCAACAACTGTAGGCCCTTCGAAGAATTCTCCCTTTTCGCCGTTCGCCCTTGTCCTTCTCTCTAACACGTGTATACGTCCGTACTCTAGTCTGGAGTACAGACCGTCGGTCGGTGATGGAATAATCGTCGGATGGGAATAACCAGGGGGTCGCAAAACGTTTAGAAATCAAATAAATGGGGGTGTTTAAGGGTGAGTTAGGAAGGGTGGGTTGTTAAATTCATTTCGATACCATACCATGCGATTGCTCAGACGATATTGTTCAACAGCAAAAGAGAGATCGCATTACAATATGGCAGTATTAAAAAACATTACAGTATGCTCAACGACAGGACAGCAAATCAAAAATTGAACGAAATATGATTTAATCTATTTCAGCAAATTATGCTCAACTTAAAAAGGGGGTTGGAATAAGAGTGGGGGTTTGAAATTTTTCCAAAAATTAATGAGCAGGGGGGCAATTGTTTGGTACTCTAGAGATTTGATGTGGTAGACTAAGCTGCACTTGGACAGAATAAAGAGGAGGAGGACCACACTGCAGAGAGTGTGGCATTTGCAAACCTGAGCTTTTCAATAGGCTTACAAAAGAATAGAACAAACGAAAGTGGCTTTTGCAAATCTGAGATACAATTGAAAGTACCACACACACACTCTGCAAACTGGAAGCCAAGGGTAACTTGGTAAGCTCCATTTGAGCAGTGTTACTGATAGCACATGTTCGGGGAGGCAGAGTGAAAACATGTTTGATAGTGGTGGACCAATGATTACTAAAGTAAAGATCTGTTTATATGCCAGATTTAGATTTAGTTTGTAATTTATTTTAATTTTTTAGGTTATTGATAAAGGATAGCCATAAGGAAGCCTCGTCTGAACGTTTTACATTTACTGGGAAAGATGAAACAATAGTGTTAAATATGCAAAGATGGGCTTCAACAGACAGAAATGTCTTGAATGCACTTCGTAAGTCAGATGAACTTGTGTGTTGTTTGAGTGATCTGTCAACAGAAGAACTTTGGTGCAATACAGTTGTACAAGTTTATTCAGTGTGTCCCTCTGTTAACGATGAAGCTTGCCATGTGATCAGAGTTTGGGATGGAACTATACCAATGTGTCAATCTTATAATCCATGTATGCTGGGAGAGCCTTATGAAGAGCCACCAGAGGAACTGCAACGATATGCTACCAAGAGAATCTTAGATTTTCATGTTTATGATGACCATCAAGAGCAGGCACGTACATTGCACCCAGGTGAATTCATACGTGTCACTAATATACATAGCAGATTTGTTGATCTCACGAAGCAACATACTGTCAGTGGAAACGTGTTTGATCCAGAGGTAACCTCAATGATTTCATCAATTAGTCATTTTTCTCTCCTTGTCTCTTCCTCTTTCTCTTTTTGTGCCTTTATTATTATTGAATGCTTTTTGGTGTTTTTTTCATCAGTTTGAAGAGCATCCATATTTCCTGAACATAATACTTCACCAAGGAACTGTATATAATCGTGGCATCATTAAACTTGATGGAACAGAACCAGAAGTGGAGGTCATTAAGAAAAGGATAAAGGCATTAATTAAAGAGAAAGATGCCGCTAATGGTAGAGCGTTGGCAAGTACTTCTGGTAGAAATTCGAGCAGTGTATCTCAGACTGCAACTGGTAGTGCATCTAATATGGCATCCGTTAATTCATCAAACAGTCCTTCAGCAAGTACATCTGGTGCCAAATCAACTAATGTGCCTCAACATGCATCTACTGGTGCATCTGCAAGCACATCTAACATTGCATCAGATGATGCCCACAGGAGTAGAACTGGTGCTGCATCAAATGATGTGTGTCACCGTGCATCTACTGGTTCGTCTGCAAGCACATCTAACATTGCATCCAATGATGCCTCCAGGAGTAGAACTGGCACTGCATCAACTGATGTGCGTCACCGTGCATCTACTGGTGCATCTGCGATCGCGTCTAACATTGCATCAAATGATACCTCCAGGAATAGAACTGGTGCCTCATCAAATGGTGTGCATCATCATGCATCTACTGGTGCATCTGCAATCGCATCTAACATTGCATCAAAGGATACCTCCAGGAATAGAACTGGCATTGCATCAAATGATGTGCATCAGCGTGCATCTACTGGTGCATCTGCAAGCATATCTAACATTGCATCAAATGATGCCTCTGGGAGTAGAACTGGCGCTGCATCAACTGATGTGCCTCATCATGCATCATCTACAAGCACATCTAACATTGCATCAAATGATGCCTCCAGGAGTACAACTGATGTTGCATCAACCAATCCAAACACTGCATCCAACATTGTATTGAGCAGTGCATCTACTATGGCATCTTCCAAAGCACTGCACAATGAATCTGGTATTACTTCTGGCAGTTCTTCAAGTAAACGCAAGACAGGTGCTGAAATTTATAGGAAGGCAAAACTACCGAAGAAAGTGAGAGTAGAAGTGAAGCATCATGTCCAGGATTCAGCTATATGGAAGAGCAGTACTTCTGGGGATAAAAGTACTTCCAATGTCAAAGAAAATATCCCTTCTACATCAAAAGACGAGCTCTATGCTGAAACGAATGAGTTGCACCAGCTGGCTCAGGGACCAGCAACTTCCACTGAAACTTCGAAAATCAAGAGTGCCGATGATATAAAACGTGGTGATCTACTTGATATTATGGCAAGGAAAACCACGCCAGCAAAGTTTTCATGTAATTTACAATTAACTGACATTCAGCCAAGAACGGTTGGAGAAGGTGTGAATATTACATGCGAGGCCTGCAAGTTTAGCATGTGTCTTAAACAACTGCCACAACAAGTAATGTTTACTGATGTAAACATGAAATGTGTGAATTGTAAAGCTGACTTAAAGGAGGATTATGCATTCGTATTGACACTTGAAGATGACTTTGGAACTGTGGAAGCAGATTTAACGGGCAAGGATGCAGAAATGTTCTTCTTAAATACACCAGCAAGTGAAAGTCGCAGAAATAAGGACATTCATGACAAATTGGGACAAATGATTAATACTCTTGTTTCATCGTTAGACAATGCGACAGAAAAACCTTGGGTTGATTGTGTCATTGAGGCTTTTAATGAAGACTCTGATGTCGATTCTTATCGCGTGTCCGATGTTCAAATGCCGATAGGCCCCGATGATTTGTAATTAAGGACAGTTCATCTCATTTGTGTTGCTGTAATCACTGGATTGAGTTTTGTTCTCTTGTTTTGTTGCTGCTTTGCCAGCTTTGTTACAGTTCTTGCAATCCTCGGATCGTATCTTGTACAATATTCATTACCTGTAGTTTATTTTTGGTGTAGTTTGTTTGTATATGTAATATCTTAAAACCTATTAGTTCTGTTGCTTTTCCGCTATTGCCCGAAGTACATTACTTGGCATTTTGATTGCTGGTCTTCTCATCTTTAACATACATTTTTAACAATTTATTTCGTGTTCTGTTTCGTTTTTTCTGTATATATATATAGTATTCTTTAATGCTATGTTTAGACTTCAACTATTTGTTTAATCCCTTCGCAACATTAGCTAACAATCGCTAAAATTTTCTGTGATAAAGATATGAGCCAAGAGCGTCCCTGTTTTCTTATTTTCACCCCTCTTATCTTCCTGATGTCAAACTTAATTCTAGTTTGGTTTTGCATGTTAACTTGTGTGCAGATACCTTAACCTATGCTTAAGCCGCTAGGAAAACAAAGCAATTCTAGAAATAGGTCCTTGCGAACAAGGCGGGGCCGAATACGAACCGGCAAAAGGATTTCAGATCACATGACCATAACATCGTCAAGTACTCTTTTAGTATAGCCTGAAATAAGTTCCTAATTTTATTGTTTCGGTGATCGCCTTCGATCGCATTGTAACTTTGGGGCATGTTAGAAGCTTGCAACGCTCTTTACGTGTTCGATTCAATATGGTGTGCACGTTAACTTTCTGTCTCTTCTCATTTCGTTTTATAGTCAGCATGCCGCTTTGAAAAACAGGAGATAAAGCTTGAAAAATGTCTGATGAAGAGCAAGATTTTGATGATGTTCTCGAAGAAGATGATGGAGAACTTATTGACTGGCAGTTGCCATTATGCTTCATGAAAAAGAGACACAAGGAAAGAATTGAAGGGGTCAACTGCCTTCCACAATCATGGAGAATGAAAGAACGTGTAAGTATGGTCCCATCACACCATATCATGTGCCAACCTATAATATAGCCTATGGGGTCTATGTCTTCATTATGACTGGGTGGATTTGTGAAATCTCAAGGGCACAAACCTCCATTCATTGATAAGTCATGTTGTAGGTATCCCCCCCATCAGTTTGCAGAGTATGGCAGCTTTCAATGAGATATCGGGTGTGCAAGCCAGTCTGCAGTGTGTGGCATGTGCACGCACAAGATAATAAACAATAGAACAATAGAAAAGAACAATGGAAATAGGCTTCTGCACACATGATATCTTGTCAAGAACGGCCATGATTAAGAGACACTTCCCATTTTTCTATCCTATTCTTCTATTGTTAATCCCTGATGTGCAAGTGCCAAACTCTGCATTGTCTGCCCCCCCCCCCAAGCAGTGCTGCAGCAAATGGCACTTGCACATGCAAGATTTTCAATAAAACAAAAGGCTAAAATTAGGATGGACGGAACAAAGTGGCTCTTGTACATCTGAGATCTCATCAAAAACTGCCATAGTCTGCAAACATGCTACAATCGGATTTGTCACAAAGAACCTGAAAATTAAGCTACGCAAATAGCACCCCTGGCCAAAAACTATGTTGAAAGATCTTCATATTGGATAACCGAGTGGATAAAGCCACCAGTGTGACAAAGAAGTAGTTGAGTAGTATGGATGTAATGAAATCTGCAGGTTTAGGGTGATGAGAAGGGGGTTTTATACGATGTGTGTAGGTTAAAACATACTCATTTTATAGACTTATTTGCACTCATTGTAGTCCTCCACACTCCACTACCCCGCTCCAACCTCTCTGAGAAAACAGCAGTTTTGCTGTTGTAGGAATGTTATAAGTCTACTCATAATATTAAACCTTATTTTTCAGATGAAAACTGTCAGTGTTGCGTTAGTTCTTTGCTTGAATATTGGAGTTGATCCACCTGACATTGTGAAAACGGATCCTTGTGCAAGATTAGAATGTTGGATTGGTAAGCATGCATATTTATATATGTTGCTTATTTTAAGCCTTACTGGACTTCTTCCATTTCATATACCCCATTTCCTTTAATAATTTTAAATTCATGAAGACTTTGTCCTTATAATTTTATCCTTTCATGAAAACGTCAAGGAAGTGTGGTATGGGCTGCTTTGTATATAAAATTAAACAGTGTAATTTTTATTAAAGTATAATTGTTGTTTTTCTAGATCCCTTTTCTCTAAGCTCTCAAAAAGCTTTAGAAGCAATTGGAAACAGTTTACAACAACAATATGAAAGATGGCAGCCGAGGGTATGCCTTTTCTTGCTATTTCTGCTTCAAAATTATGTTTTTAAGTTTTTAGATGCTTGTTAGAAACATAGCCAGTCACATAGCCAGGGGGGTTACAGGGAGGCAGTTGCCCCCCCCCCCCTATCATCACATGTTTTGTATATTTTGCCTATTAGACAAAATCTGATGAGCTACACCCTATTTTCCTTGACCACACCCTTTTGCCCCTCCAGTTTTCGACATCAGAGTTTTTCCTAGTTCATGCAAACACTTAAGCTCATCTATTATGTTGTCTTGAAAACAAGATGTGGTTAAAATGTCTTGAAAACATCCATTCATTTTTGCAGGCCCGCTATAAACTTAGTCTGGACCCAACAGTAGATGATGTAAAGAAACTTTGTACATCATTGAGAAGAAATGCAAAAGTAAGTAATTTGATTCTTGTTATGAACATTTGATTCTTGCTTGGCATATTCTTCAGATAATATTTTATTAAATATCAATTTTTTATCAACCATTCAAGGAAGAAAGAGTTCTTTTTCACTACAATGGACATGGTGTTCCAAGACCAACCTTAAATGGTGAAATTTGGGTCTTCAACAAGGTCTGTTTCTTTGGTTCAATCATATATTCTGAAATTTTTTGTCTCTTCTATTTTTTATATTCCTATTATTAGGTTTCTTTAGAAGGCATAACAGTTAGAAAAACTATTTGGAGAAATGGGCAACTTTTTCTGGCTTAGATTTTGTTGAAATTGCTAATGAGCATAGAATTCAACCTAGCAGCACCATTCCGTCATTGTTACTTTTAAATCTTTTAGAACTGTGTCTAATGTTTTTCATCTATTTCGTTTTAGTCTTACACACAATATATACCACTATCTATATATGATCTGCAAACATGGATGGGAAGTCCTTCAATTTATGTGTACGACTGCTCAAATGCCGGTTAGTTGGCTAACCTTTTTCATCTTTTTATCTTGCATCAAAATCAGACGACCTTTAAGTATCAACTCTTAATATTTATATCATTAATCTCCAGTGTTCATTAATGTTTCTATAGGTCTTATTCTTGAATCATTCAAACAATTTGCTGCACAGAGAGAAAAAGAATACGAGGTTTGCACTCTTGGTCATTATATTTTCGTTTTCCATTTGATTACCCGATTGTAATCTTCTTTAAACTTGTCGCATAATAATGGTGGCAAACCTTAAGTGCCCAGATTTCTTTTCTTTCTTTATGAAGCTAAAAATTTCTACCAATTTTTCTTTGGTATTCTTAGTTGTCTTCTGCTTTTGACTTCAAATTCTCAAATTCTGCTCAGCGCACTATCAATCTAATTGCTTCTTACCATTGCATTCTAGCAACGCTTTACTTGAAGTCCTGTTTTTTGCAACATGTTCCCGAGTCGCGGAGATAAGAATCGTTTCCGTTGTCTCCCCGAAACATTTGTGTGTTTCTCGCTACAGTTTTTATCACGCACTACAAGATGGTAATGAAGCATTCGACTTTTTTCAAAATATCTTCATTGGAATTGTTAACAAACATGCACCTTTAAAATCCAAAACACTTAGAGCAAATAATAAACCACTTAGTAAAATACATCGGAAGGCAATAATGCTAAGAACTAAGCTAAAAAATTGCTATAACAAATGTAAGACAAAGGAAAACTTTGAAAAATATAAAAAACAGCGTAACCATTGTGCTAATTTTCGACAACGTGTTAAATCAGATTACTTCACTAAGATTTGTGAGAACGGTACACTAGACTCCAAAACTTTCTGGAAAAACTGAAACCATACTTCTTCTGTAAGGGTAACACAGATTCAGACATAACCATTTCTGATAATGATTGTTTGGTTAGTGATCCTCAATCAGTTGCTGAGATCATGAACAAGCATTTCATAAGCATTGGTAATAATAAAGATACTAATAAAGATAAAGAACAATTAACAATAGGAGATATAATACACAATTTCCAAGACCATCCAAGTATTAGAAAAATAAAAGCTAATTTATCAAATGATTCCAGCTTAAACTTCAAACTTGTTCCTAAAGGAGCACTTCGATATATTATTACAAATCTAGATGATAAAAAGCAACTGGACATGACATGATAAGCGCTAAACTTCTAAAATCTCAGTTGATTTAATCTTACAGCCATTGCTTAATGTTTTGAACAAATGTATTTCTCAAGGACTTTTCCTAAATCTTTAAAACAAGCAGTTGTTACACCAGTATATAAGAAAAAGATCCTTTTAATAAAGAAAATTACAGACCCATTAGTTTACTGACAACTTTTCAAAAGTTTTGAAAAAGCAATTGAGCTTCAACTCTCTCTATTTTTCGAGGATCGGTACTCAATGTACCTATGTGCTTATAGAAAACACTTTTCTTCACAACACGCTCTATTTAGGCTGATTGAAGATTGGAAATCAGGTTTAGAAAACAACAAACATATAGGCGCTGTCCTTATGGATTTATCTAAGGCTTTTGATTGCCTTCCAAAAAATCTGCTTCTAGCAAAACTGCATGCTTACGGAATAGAACTAAGATCTCTCCTGTTAATTCAAAACTATCTTTCCAACAGAAAGCAAAAAGTTAAAGTCAAAGGACGATATAGCTCATGGGGTGAACTAGGGCAAGGAGTACCACAAGGATCCATACTTGGACCTCTACTTTTTAATGTCTTCATTAACGACATATTTTATCATCTAGAAGAAGGATCTTTGTGCAACTTTGCAGATGATAATACGATATCGGTCACTGCAGATAATACAAACGAATTACTAGAACTGATAAAATCCAACACTAAGAAATGTATGACATGGTTCAAAGAAAATGAAATGACAGCAAATCCTTCTAAGTTTCAAGCAATAACTATTGGAAATAAAGATAAACACATAGATAGCTTTGAAATTGACGCAAATCTAAACATAAAAGTAGACAATCAAGTTACCCTTCTTGGTGTTGAATTGGATGACAACTTAAAGTTTGATTCCCACATTGACAAAATATGTAAAAAAGCTGCAAAACAACTAAACTCGCTCAAACGTTTAGCAAGATATATGGGTGAAAAGAAAGAAAGATAATAATAAATTCATTTATCCTCTGTCATTTCAATTATTGCCCATTGATATGGATGCTATGTAGCAAGGGTAGCCAAGATAAGCTTGAAAAAATAAATGAAAGAGCTTTGCGACTAGCGTGCTCTGATTACACGTCCTCCTACGAAAGTTACTTGCAAAATGTGGAGAAACTACTGTCCATGTCCAATCCATTAGACTTCTAGCGTATGAAGTCTACAAAACTCTTAATAATATTAACCCAGCATTTATGAAAAGCTATTTTTCACCAAAGCAAGTAGATCACAACCTCCGTAAAAGAAATATCCTTGAAATTCCGAAAGTCAGGACTACAAGCTATGGAATCAAATCACTAAGTTTCCAAGGACCAAAAATCTGGAACACCCTTCCAGATGAAATAACATCGGCTCGAAACCCAAGGCAGTTTAAAAACTTGCTAAAAACGTGGTTTCTTAGTAACAAATGCGCTTGCTCCTTTTGCAACAAATAATGACCTAATGCAATCTCTGAAGTTGCTTCATGTTAGTGTAAATTAGTGTCACATCACTATTGTCAAAACTAACATTAAATAAATCATAGAATAGAATAGAATAGAATAGAATAGAATAGGCTAAAATGGGAGACTGGGAGACGCGCGCGACTTGTCTCCTAGTTTAGCCAGGCCTTTAGTCTTACCACAGCTACATAGCGTGGCACTCGATGGTCGCATTTAATCAGTACATCTTCTAACTCTTTGCCAACTGCCAAGATTTCCCTGCTAAACATCATCACCGTTAAATATGAAATACCATTAAATGTTGTTTCAGCAATGTTTGGCCCAAGGCACACCAATGCCAGTACCTCCACCAGTACGTAACTGTATTCAACTTGCATCATGTCAATCAAATGAATTGCTGCCAATGATACCTGAATTGCCTGCTGATTTATTCACTGCATGTTTGACTACGCCAATCAAAGTCGCTCTCAAATGGTAAGCATTTATTTTGTTATTATTTGCAATGCAGTGACATTAAAGGGTTATTTGCAATGCAGTGACATTGAAGGGTATCTTTGATATAGAGAGATGTTCAGGGGCTTTTCAGTATGTTCTCTAATCAAAAAACACTATTGTTGAAGGGTCTGTCAGTCTTACAAAACTTCAAAATTGTGATAAATAACGAAGATATCTTTGAATGTACTATATTTCAAAACACTGTTGGTTTTTTGTAGTAAGATAAGTAGACAGTCTACTTGTCTACTTGTCTCTTGTCGTCTCTTAATGTCTAAGACTTTAAAAGACGACTAGGACATAATTATAGAATGGCTTTATAAAGAAAGGAGGAACCCAAAAAGATCTTGGTCCGCTCCACTAACAAATCGAAGGTTATACTATCAAATGGTGATGGTGAGATAGTAGTTGTATGAATGTGGAAAGTTCTGAATCGGTCGCGCTAACTGCTTGTCTTGGCACTGCTCCTTCTCAGAAGATAATGACGGTGATGCCCTTCACTTATTGAACACCGTTGAAGCAAGCAAATTTTTGTAAGATCTGATTCTTTCTTTTGAAGTTACGCGTGCTTAATATTTTTTCAGGTTTGTTAGTCAAAGAAGTAGCCATCTTGTGCCAGGAATGACGCCGGAATTAATTGAAAAGTTAGTTTTACACACTTGTTTTATTTTTCACAATTTTTCTTCTCTCGTAATTGCTTTTCATGAACAATAAAATTTATCTTCATTTTATCAGAATCCCAGGCCAGCTAAATGATCGTCGAACTCCACTGGGTGAATTGAATTGGATTTTTACAGCTGTTACCGATACAATTGCGTGGAATACTTTAAATCGAGGTTAATTTTATGCATGTATTTTTTCTCTTTTTAGCTCCCTTCCTATCATTTTATCCTTATCTATGTTTGTATGCAAGCCAATGTTAAACATATGCAAAACTAAGGTTCTGTTCATTTATATAATGTCTTTCAGTACTGCTGTACAGCTCTAGAATAGCTAAACTTTTATCAATTTTCTAGATGTCTTTCAAAAGTTATTTCGACAAGATTTGCTTGTTGCAAGTTTGTTTCGAAACTTCTTATTGGCTGAAAGAGTTATGAGGTCATACAAATGTACGCCTTTATCTAGTCCCAGACTTCCTCCAACATACCATCATCACATGTGGTTAGTAACTTGCACCATTATTTAGTTTTACTTATTTTTGTTGCATATTTTTAAAACGTTGATTGAATTTCACTCTAATTTTGATGAAATTGTTTTAGGCAAGCATGGGATTTGGCAGTGGATCAATGCCTTTCTCAACTACCAGAGATAATAAAGGATGAAACAAAATATCAAGTAAATAAACCTCTTTACTTTTTTATATTTGGAATTTGCTGTGGCACCGTAGTGTAATCCAGCTGATGATCAGAGCTCGAGCCCATTCACGGTAGCGTCACAGCTAGGGTCGAGGTCTCGATTACTTCCTATCTATTAGAGAGATCCTAGCGACTGGCGCTTAAACACCATTTCACCTATATTCCTTTTTAATTCATTCTGATTCATCAAAATCAGTTCATTTGATGTATATTACGTTAAATTTGTATTTATTTATTCATAGAATAGTTCATTCTTTTCTGAACAACTGACTGCATTTCAAGTTTGGCTTGCAATGGGATGTGAGGATAGGAGCCCTCCTGAACAATTACCCATCGTCCTACAGGTATCAATCTTCAATTATTATCATCCTTGCTCTCTTTCTAAATGCTAATACTTTTTTATTAATATTTGTCCCATTTTGTTTATTTTAGGTTTTGCTGAGTCCTGTTCATCGGTTAAGAGCATTGGATTTGCTTGGCAGATTCTTAGATCTCGGGCCATGGGCTGTCAGTTTAGTACGTGTCGACAAATATAATGACTTTGGTGATCTCTTCACTTTAGGGATAGCTATAATAAAGCATCGACATTTGAAATTGTGCTGATATAAATATAACTATAAATATCTGTTTGGTTTAATTAGGCATTGTCTGTTGGTATCTTCCCCTACGTGTTAAAGTTGCTGCAGAGTTCTGGAAGAGAGATTCGTCCACTAATGGTATTCATATGGGCTAAGATATTAGCTGTGGATAGCGTAAGCATTGCTTTCTTGTTAGATTACCATGAAGTATTATTATTATTCGGTTTATTTATTGCATGATCAGGCTTTTTTTAAATTTATTAAATTTATTATGAATATTTGTTTTGCAGACTTGCCAAGCTGATTTAGTCAAAGATGGTGGGCACAAATACTTTTTATCAGTTCTCGCAGATCCGTACATGCCGGTATGTAAATTTAATATCATATCATTCTGTCATCATCTTCGCACATTCACTTTAATAAAGTCTTTGTTCATTTATATATTAACTGTTATTTTATTTCATTGATTTTTCAGGCAGAACATCGAACCATGGCTGCTTTTGTTTTAGCAAGAATTATTCATGACTATCCTGCTGGACAGGTTCATAATTTATGACAAATTTATGGAAATTTATTACAATTTATTACAATCTATTTTTATTTATTACAATTTACTTCAATTTATTATAATTTATTATAATTTATTACAATTTATTAACATTTTTCTTAATTTTTTATAATTTATTTCAAGTTAAATGCTGTACAAATCTTTATGTACCATCCATTTCTCAGTCACTTATTTGTCTGCAGGAAAACTGCTGCAAAGGGAATATGATAGCAATTTGTTTGGAACAATTAAACGATCCTCATCCTTTGTTACGTCAATGGTTAGCTATATGTCTTGGTTTAATTTGGAAAAATTATGATCCGGCAAGATGGTGTGGTGTAAGAGATAGTGCGCCAGAGAAGTTAACAAAATTGTTATCAGATCCACTCCCAGAGGTAAACCATCCTTACGTTTTTGTAAACCATGCTTCGGTCTGTTTCTGACGTTTATACTCTGAGGAGTGTCAGACAAAAAACGCTTTTAAGTATGTCCATAGATGTTTCCGCTGTTTCTCGCTATTTCATTACATTTTCAATCCAACCAGGCCCATGGTATCATCATATAGTCAGTCTGTCATCAATCCTGCCCATGTTATCACTGCCAATCATGCCAATTCTGCCCATGGTATCACCATATAATCTGTCATAAATCAGATAATTACAATGAAATATATTTTGTTGCTTTTTAGGTTCGTGCTTCATCCGTCTATGCATTAGGAAGTTTAATAGCGAATACAGGTGATCGATCAGATCATGCAAATATGATAGATCATGGTATAGCTACTACCTTAGCATCAACAGTTGGACAAGATGGTAGTCCTTTAGTACGAAAGGTAAATCACTATGTCTACATCAGCATTCTTCTTCTTCTCGAACGCTTCTCCGTCTAATATGACATGGTGCTATTGATCACACATTGCCAACTGTGCCTATTCTTGGCTACTTGCTCATAGTTTTCTATGGCTTTTAACCCACCACCTTTCACCACCACCTTAATTTTCACTTTTTCTAGATCTTTTTTCACTAATTTTAGCCAAGTTAGTTTCTGACCCCGTCTTGGTTTCTTGATTGGTTTTTCAGCTTCCCTTAGGGCTTGTTTGGCTGGAGTTTCTTCTGGTAGTCTTAGTAAGCGACCGTACCATTTCAGTCTTCTCTTTTTCACTGTTTTGCTCCATGGTGTTTCTTTGGTTTTATCATACAGTTTCTCATTGCTTATTTTGTCTGGCCATTTGATGTTAAGGATCTTTCTTAAGACGTTACGTTGGAATACATCTATTGCATCTTCTAATTTCTTGGTGACCGTCCACAATTCACTGTTGTACATGAATATGCTTTCTATGTGTGTTCTGAATAACCTTATTTTGACTTCCAAAGACACTTTCTTGCTTTCAAATATATATTTCAGTTCATTATATGAATTCATTGCTAATACTTTTCTTCTTTTGATGTCATTCTCTGTGTCCAGGAGGCTGCCTAAGTATTTGCAAGTTTTCCATGATTCTTCTCCTCCCACTTTTCTAACCCTAACCTCGCTGAGCCTCTGACACCACGAGCCAACTGGATTAGACCACGACGCCACAGCACCTTTAAGTGAAGAGCAATTTCCCTGCTAAATACAAAATGATTGGCTTGGCAGGGTCCGAATTTGTGTCCAGTCGTTTCAAGTTATTTTCTAATTCACAAACAACCGCAAAGGGTACAATTGAAATGAGCATCTCCGTTAAGTCTATCGATCCTGGATAGAAGGTTTAGAACGCCTTTCAAACCTGCGAAACGTTCTGTTTTTGAAATTGCAGCTGAACAAATACCAACTGTAAGTCTGCAAAGTCTATCAGAAAACAGAAATGATCCTAATCAAATATAGATAGATAGATAATAATAGATATATTGTTATATATTGTGAATTTCATTTTCAAGGAACTTGTGGTTGCTTTCCATGGTCAAATAGTTCAGTTTGAAAATAATTTCAGTGTCGTTGCTGTTCATTTTCTTGAAGAAGATCAAAAACGTGAACTTCTTGGAAGCAGTCCACGTGACTCGAGTAAGAAAGGGTGGATTTTAGTTGGACAGGGCTCCAAGGAAGCAGCTTTTATGGCTAGCACAGATAGTCATACGTTAAAACGTCATGGTAACGCTTCTGTTAACGCATCAGGGTATCAAGTTTCATTGTCGAATAGTGGAATGACGTCATCACCAGTATCTACCACGCATGCTCATTCTGGTCCGGGTAAGTTATGTTCAATCGATACTTTTATTGAGTCATAGTTTGAAGTTGAATTGATATTGATCCTCTCTTTTTCAACGAATTTATTTTGTTCATTACATATTGTTGTTTGTATTTTTAAGGTGCCAATGCAAGAAGTTTAATGAGCTACAACAGTGCAACGAGTCTTTCGTCACTCGATAGTCAAGGAGGAGAGATTTGGTTAAAAGGACCAATCAGACGATCTTCATCCATTGTATCATTTTCGACATTACATGAGAATGTTTATACAAGAGTTTGGAAGGTAAATATCTCGTAGATATATTGATAGTTAGTTTTTTTCTCATATCATTTCTATTCAATCACTTTTACTATATCTGTCGATCAAAGCTATTGTTTTAATGCTTATGAAATGGGATTTTTCATTGTTCTTTCTTTTTATTTAGACTATGCTAAGTTTGTCAGTCGATCCTTGCTTTGAAGTTTCCAAAATGGCACAAAAAGTCGTCAACAATATTACCGTCAAGGTATCATTTTATGAATATTTCCAAAATCAATCTTTTTTCCACTATTTCCTGTTTTGATCTTCGAACCGTTGACATTTTAGACATTAAACAATCTTTATACATCATTTCATACAAGAATGGAGAGTAATAAATTTTCTCATTTATCACTGTTTAGTTCTCGATTTAATGCCGATTATCTTACATAAATCTTTTTATTAGGCAACGATGGCAGCACAGGCACCAAAATTAACATTTCATTCTCAACCTTCATCTCCTGTCAGTGATGCAACGTATCTGCATAAAAAGTAAGTCCAAAATACACTGTACAGCAAATACAATATATTGTTTCGTTTGTTAAGGCCCTTGTCCACTTGTTCAACATTTCCTAGCAACATGTTTTGCAACAATTTTTGAACATCGTTTTTACAGGTTCATCATATCTTACATGCTTCTAAAAAATGCTTGACACACCAATATCCCTAAGGTGCAAACTACCCAAAATTATCCCAATCTATCCCAAACAATATAAAGGATTTATTATGGTGAAATCTAAGATCTTTGTCATCTTCATGGACATGATATTGATAAATAGCTAATTCATATTTGAATTCAATGAAATCTTTTGTATTCTTCATGCAAAAATCAGTAATTAAATAGATGGAGGACAGACTGCCTTTAAGAAAAATCTCCACTGAGTTCTCGTACCGGGTTTCTCTGAGACTGAATTCAGAAAAAAATAGCCATTTTGCTGAGGCTGTGACCTTGTCACATGATGCAGAGTACTTGTTTTCATTGGCTGGTTTACTTCAACATAGGCAACATTTGCCATCGTGTACATTGCTACTTTCATCAGATGCAAAATTTTGCCCAACATTTTAAAAAGATGATTCTAATGTTGTTTATTATTTATTCTATTTTCTGTTTATTTAACGCCCCTTGTTTGATTAATCGTAGACCAACAACTCATTCTGCCTTGATGGGTCCTGATTATGCTGTTGCTTCCACTGGCGGTAAATTTTATTTACAGCCATCAACACCTGATGTAAAAACGCCGAAACGTGGAATCGGTTCGTCGCCTTCTGGCGGAGTTCATACGCCGCATTCTCTTGAATTTTCAACAAAACGAAGAATATTTGATAAGGGTCCTGAGGTATTATCATATTCATTCTTCAATTTGATTATTTTTCCTTTGTGTTACTCGTTGGTTTATAAGTTTTCAATTAGCCTCCATTATTATCTAAGGAAGAGATGTATTAAATAGTTGTTCAAAGGTCGTTTTCAAATGTCATTGCTTTCAATTTCGCAGGACCACTTTCCACAAGCCTACATAATGATATAGTAGCATTTGCTTTTAAAACGACGTAATGTTAATGGAACTTTTGCTTCCAAATGGGACCGATAAATATAATTGTTTTGGCATGGAATTACAATATTGAGTTAGCAATTTTGATTGGTTTATGAAATTATTAATTTTTACAATTTGATTTTTAGCAAATAGCTATTGGTGATACAGAATCGGATGACGAAGAGGATGATGGGATTGCCATCAAACCGCAATTAGTATCAACAAACTTGTATGAATGGTTTTGCGGATATTTCGCACAATCAGTTATGAAAGTAAGCTTCTTTTATATTTTCATTAGCTACTTTGCATGATCCTTTATACAGAACACTGTTGTTTGATAGCGATTGTACATCTAGGTTTCAATATAGTCGCTGAGGGTTTTTGATGGTCTTTCAGAGTCTTAGCAAAAACTGAAATGCGGTAAGCGACTTTGTCGAATCATTAGACAAAATTTACAGCGACTGTAAAAGACCATCAAGACTCAGTCATTGAAGGTCGCTGAAATAGAAATCAGTTCTATCTTAGCGTTCCTGAAAGACTGTCAAAAGCCGTCGACGGTCCAAAATTTTTAAAGGAAACATTCCAATGACTGCCAATGAGTATCCCAGAAATTTTCTATTTTGGCAGCTAAAATGTGCCAACAAATAACCAACGACCCGCAAAAAACCTTAAAAGCCCCTCAACGACTTTGCTGGCGACCTTCGACGACTGAGTCTTTGATGGTCTTTACTGTAAATTTTGTTGACCCCCAGCGACTATATGTGAACCAAGCTTAAGCCCTGGCTAAACGATCAAACATTGTTGATCCAACATTTGAATTTTGCTTGTCAAAACAAATTTTTGATCGTTTGGCCGCCTTTCCATCATTGCTTATAAAACATTTCTTTTGTTTTTGACATACTGCGACAACTTTCACCACCTTGCAAAATTTCTTAGAACAAAATTTCAACATGGAGTTCGTGCTTTTGCATCGGAAATAGCATAAACGGTCAAACATTTGTTGTAAAGCAAATTGTTGGACCAACAATGTTTGATCGTTTGGCCAAGGCCTTATGTTTAATTTATTGAAGCCCTGTCGCCATGTTATGTGCAATCATCTGTTTCCTTGAATATTTCATTTACATGTTGTTGAGGTAAATAACGATGAAAATTCATTCTGTTTCAAGCCACCTGATGATCTGGATCCAAATAGTGATCAGCATATTGAAAGAGAATGGAGGTTTTTAAGAAATACAAAAGTTAGACAAGAATCGAATAAATTATTACTCAAACCTGGTGAGTTTTTATTTTATTATTCTTTTCATCTCTGTTCATTTAACATATGGTTTTTCTTTAAGTTTATTCAATCATATTAAATGTTTTCTTTTATTTTAACTTTATAATCATAATTGATTTGATCAATTCTTAATTTATATTGTTTTATTTTCCTTCGAATCTTGTTTGATCTCCAGCCTTCTCTTGTTTTGCATTCCCAAACAGCTCTAGCTTCTTAAAGAACTGCTTCTGGGAGTCCTTCCTTTGCTTTTCAATTCGATTTCTTATAGGATCTTTGACGGCAAAACTTTTAATCCCTGCTTTCCAAATTGCATTAAAAATTAAATCTATGTTGGGTATTTTTCAATCCGTCTTTTTTTTACAATGGCTCTTCGCAAATTCTTTTTGCTGAAATCTCAATTTATCCCTCTGTTTTTACGAGCTTTTAGAGTTCTTTTTCTTCAATGTAGGAGTTACGAATAGTTCGACTAGCAATTTACTGAATTTACTCAATTCATAATCTAATCTAAATATCATTTTTTTTATAGGAAGCACAAAAATTGATGATCAAATCTTCGTCAATAAAAATGTCCAACCACCTACAGTCGTTAAATTTCATCCATATGATCCTTACTTTATTGCTGCTGACAGAAATGGTATTTGGTCAGTAACTTGTCATTTTTTATTGAATGCCATCTTTTGTCTATTTCTAAATTCTGGTTTTTATCACATAAACGACACACATAGACACACACACACAGCTACAAATAAATTTCTAAATTTTTATAGCATCTGGAATTACGAATCTGGTTTAAAATGAATTATTTTGAAAATGGAAATCCGAAAACGTCTCGAATAACATCACTGGACATTTTAAATTCACATGATTTATCTCTGCTTCTTACCGCTTCAGGTGATTGTTGCCATTTTGCCTTTATGCCAAATTCATGTTTCCATTTTCTTTCAGTCTTTTTCTTCTGTTTGCCTAAAGTAAGGAGTAGGAATTTCAGATCCTGAATTATACTTAGACATTGTGCCATTTTCTGTAGATGATGGGGCTGTTAGAGTTTGGAGAAATTATGTTGGAAATGAGAATAAAAGCCTTGAAATAGTGACAGCATGGCAAGCATTATCTGGAATGATACCATCAACAAGAAGTAAGCATCATAATATTAGCATTTCATTATTAAAAATTGGGCTGTTATCTTGATAGACCCTTTCGCCGAACTGCTGCGATTACCGGAATTTTCATAACTTGGAGATAGTGAGTCTTCGATAGTTCTATGCGTGTTAAAAGTTAACGATTTTTGGGTTTTGACGAGTCGGGATGAAAACTTTCACCCCCATTCACTTTTCACAGCCAAAGCCGTCATAGAATCGGGATATTTGAAGGCTCGTAAAGCATAATTATGCCAATTTGCATTAGCATAATTGCCTGGACACAACTATGCACCTTGTCCAAGTTTTCGATTCTTCTTACGATTTTAGCATTGAAAATTCGACATCTTGATATTTTTAACAGTTCAATCTCGGTAGCCTTTCGTCGAAAAGGTCTACGCACACTTATTTATTAAGAATTTTAATGTTTTCTTTGAATTTAGGCCCAGGATCAGGACTTGTCACAGACTGGGAGCAACAGTCAGGCACTTTATTAGCCTCTGGTGATGTGAGGTTGATTCGAGTATGGGATACACATAGAGAAATGAAATTACAAGATATTCCGACGGGTGCTGATAGCTGTATAACAAGCATTGCATGTGATTCAGTGGGGCGATCGTTGCTTGTTGCTGGGTTAGGTGATGGTTCAGTCAGAATTTATGATCGACGTCTTCCTCCTTCTGATTGGTGCGTTATTTTGTTATATATCTTTGTTATAAAATTTTTTATCAACACTACTTCACATGGTTATGTCCTATTTTTCTGTTTGTTTGTTTCTTTGTTTATTAGTTAGTTTGCGTTTATTGTATGTTTACTTGTTTGCTTTTTTGTTTTTGTTTGTTTGTATGTTTGTTTGTTTATTGTATGTTTGATTATTTCTTTGCTTAATGTTTGTTTGTTTGTTTTTTGTTTGTTTGTTTGATTGTATGTTTTTTATTTGCTTATGTGTTACTTAATTGCTTTGTATATTTGTTTGTTTTCTACGTTTTTTTGTTTCTTTGTATTATGGTTAATTGTTTGTTTGCATGTGGTTTTTTTGTTTTTTTTTTCAAATATGTTTGCTTGTATATACACTCATTTAAACTGTATGTTTGGTTTGTTTGATTGTTTGTTTGTTTGTATAATTTTTCGTTTGTTTTATTATTTGTTTTTATGTTTATTTGATTGTTCGTTTGTTTGTTTGTTTGTTTGTTTGTTTGTATGATCTCGTCTGATTTAAATATAGTCTACATGGTCTCTGAATCGACGTAACCATTATCTCTATTACCCATGTCTCTGTACTGTGTCAATACTCTTTCATGATAAATACTGTAATTACTTCTAGTTGTGTTATAACATTGCGAGAGCATCATGGTTGGGTTGTTAAAGTATTTCTACAAAAAGGTACAGATGGTCAAATTATTAGTGGAAGGTAACTATCAAAGAGAAAATGATTTTATTTCCATCAATTTACCAAATACTCTTTTTGATTGTTGGTTAAGAGTATTGATTAATTTCTTTTGCTTTTGGCATTAAGTTTGTTTCTCAGATGTAGCATTTAAAGGACAATTGTATTAGTAAGCCCTTGTCCAACCGGTGTTTATATGGTCCTACTTCATGTAACCACACCCGTGATTCCTTTCGTAGATTTTCAAAGCTGTATTATAGCCTATCTAATTTTTGAGCAGCTATAGATAATTAGATTTTTGTCTCTTTCCTAATCTACTTCCATTCGGTCCTTGTGGCTTTCCGCTCACTACATACGAAGGTCGACTTAGCTTTAACTTAAACGAACTGCCTTAAAAAAGACTCACAAACTGCTGCTATTTCTCTTACTGAAAATATACTGATGGTATTATTTGTATAATGGTTCAGGTATCTCTTAAGTCAAATAATAATCTGAAATGTGTTTGTTTTGAAAATTCCTTTTATTCGATGAATATCACTATTTCTGATTGCAGTTTGGATGGAGATTTAAAATTTTGGGATTCAAGATCATCACAATCAGTGCAAACAATTTCAAACACGGTGCGAAATATGGTATCATTAGATGTTCATCCACAAGCAAATTTACTTGCATGTGGCTCAGCAAGTCAGATTATTAAAGTTTTCAGTTTAAATGGTGAAAATCTTAGTTCTATTCGTTATCATGATGGATTTATGGGGCAAAGAATCGGTCCAATTAGTTGCTTGAATTTCCACCCGTATTGGGTAAGTGTTTTTAATGTAGGTATTTAATAATTAATTTAATATCATTTCAATTAATATGGTTTCTGTTATTACAATATTGTACCAATAATTCATCTTTCTTTCACAGCCATACCTCGCAGCTGGCAGCACAGACTCATTCCTTTCTGTGTACTCATCAGAAAAACCAGTCAATTTGAGATTAGATCAACTCGGTTTCTAAACTGCAATTGTTTTAAAATGCTTTAAGCAATTCAATTGTCTATATTCTTAATATTGAATCTCGTATATTATACTGTATGTAGTTATTAGTTTCTTTATTTAACTTCTGATTTATTTCATGTTTTGTCATGATATGATCAATATAGTAGCATCGTAGAATAGGAATAGTTTAATGATTTCATAATTGTGGTTTGAAATGTATTTTCTCTATCTTTGTTGTATAAAGATTTCAACCAATTTTGCAAATTTGTTTGTATATTTTATCATTATTTGTACATTGTGTGAAATCTGTTTCAATTTGTTCTTATTATCTATTGTTGTTATTACTGAGTAAAAATCAGCGATTAGAATGCTTTGTTTTCAATATTTTGTAAGTTTTCTGTCTGTTGCAGGCAAGTCCTTCTTTAAAATCGTATGCATCGCAATTTATACACCATGTATTGTATGGGCAGCCGGGCAGCCACAGTTGTTGTTGACCTTTTCTCTGCTAAGACTCACATAGGACATCCTCTTATCACTATACCATCTTAATGGTGTTTGATCTTGCACGCTTCTTTAGTTGATTTGCCACGCAAATACCCTGTATGTTATATCATTGCTATATGGTGGACGCAATTTTCTCCGAAGTATGCTTATAAGGAGATTTAAAATAAAGAAAGCTCCAGGGAATTCTCTGTAGCATTTTGGTCAGTCTCTCAAGTTGAGAGGAGAAATTCTTGTACTTTTCGGTCTCACACGAATACCACGTATATTGTTGCAACATTTCTCCCCAGTGGCTCCTGTTTTCTCGATTTCGAAGTTCATTCTTGCGAGAAATCGCGTCCCAATCGCGTGCTTTTTAAGCCTCGTTTGAGTATTATGGTCAGTCTCACGTTGAGCAAAGAAATCAATATATAATTACGATTCTCCATTGACATCTGCGTTCATATATGTTAATATTTTCTTTGTGAAACACACAGCAGGTGCCCTTTAGTCTTTCGTCCAATTACAAGTCACATTGAAGTTGGATTTACGATTTTGTGGCAAGTAAAGGCGTATTTAGGTTAGCCTATTTTCAAACCAAGGTCGCAAAATGTAAGCTATAGTTTCATTTCAATGTTTTCGTTCATCATCGTTACAAAGTTTCCATCTTAAGATTGCTGCAAAGATGTTACTACAGTATTTAATGGGTCACACCTTGGGTTTCACACTTCAGCAGGACCTGTTCTATTATTAACAACATATGCTGCTTCGAATTTATTTTGGTAAATATCATGAGTTGAAACGGAGGTGTTGTTTCAAATTAAGTCAGTCGCTGCGTTTAAACCGTGGGTGGAATGCAACTGTTGAAAATAAGAAAAAGAAGCATCGTTAGACTTATCTACGTGAAGAATCTCAAATTTTTGGATTTTCATCTTCTTGGCTAAGATCTTTGATTGAAGTAAAGCATCGACAAGAAAATCTCGATTCTTTGCAAACAAGACGTACAACACTGCAAAAGCTGATAAACGCTGCCTTGTTCTTTGAAGCATAATTATGGCAACGTTTAAAGGTTTCATGGAAACCAGTGATTCAAGCAAACAAGAAAGCAAGCGAAAGGAAAAAAGTAACCGAAAGATTTCAAGTAAAGAACCATCAAATGAAATGTACGAAGAAACTTATCATAAATCATCACCTCAAAAAACATCCAAATTTTCATTGTCAAGGATTGGGAAGTCACACTCGTTTAACATTCGTCGAAAAGCGAAGGAAAATGAAGCTCAAATCGACCAAACGAAAGTAGTTGTTGAAAAATCAATGTACTCGCCACAATCATCATCACATCGTCAAAGAAGCAAGCATAGAGATGATTACTCTCAATATGAAGAAAGCTCCTCTAATAAAGGTAGAAAGAGTTGTCAGTCTTATGTCATATCGAATGCCAAAGACCCAAGAGTTACTGCAATGCACAAAGAAAGACAGTCATCGCAAGTTAGAGTAGATTATGAAGATGAAAGAAGAATGCATAAAAGAAGAGAACAAAAACGCAAAGAAAGACCAAATCATAAATATATTCAATTGCCAAGTCATTTATTAAACCCACCTAAAATATTAATCGAAGATTTTTCATCAGAATATACAGATGATATGACATTTGATAACGAATATTTTGAGCTTGTTGAATGGGCATTTCATATTCTTACACTGAAATGCAATTTTCAAATTCAACCGCAATTCCATGATGTAAAAATCGTTGATGATGATGACGATGAACGTGCTAAACTAAAGATGATTACAAATGAAACAGCACGCGTTGGAAGTACATTAGATTACATCTTACATCCGATTACAACTGGAGCAGCCAATGTTTTGCAAACTGGAGCAAAATTAGCTGATTTTACAACAAGAGTATGGCGTGGCATACAGATTGTTCCACGTCGCAACAATCAGAATTCAAGTGACAAAACATGAATCATAGAAACACCTATTTATTTAATGTATGAATATATCTACTTTAAATTATTTTTCTGCTTCGTTTGTGTCTTATCATATATTCTAATTGATCAAGAGAAAACTAATTTTGCCTTAAATTCTGCTTGAATTCCTTTTTCTTGTCGCCAGCACTGAGGCTAGCTCGTATAAGAGAGTTCTTCTTGTTAACAAGACTACACGATATCTAGCAAAAAATCTTATTTCCTGCTTTCTCGTTAACTGCGTCATGTAAGCGTAAAGCACGATAACCAAATTTGATTACTTAATGCTAACACGAATGATAATTAAAATGAAACTTAAAAATTAACCATTTTTGTCGCAAAATCTCGTGAATTTAACAGCTGCAAGATCATTTAATTCATCGTGCGCAAGCTTCATGCATTCATTGCCATATAAAGCAATGGAGTTGACGTCAATGGCTATGCAATATATGAAACATGAACACCTCAAACAGGAACCATTTTAATTTTTAAACTCCTCAATCAAACGACACCTGTAATTTAAAGTTTGATTGATATTCATGAAGGGAAACTCTAAGAGTTCGTTACTATTTTGTACGTTAGTTATTAAGTTAGTTAGCAATTGACTTAGTTAGTTAGTAGTTTGCTAGTTAGTTGGTTAGTTAGTTAGATAGTTACTAGTTAGTTAATCAGTCAGTCAGTTTATTTGTTAGTTAGTTAGTTAGTTATTTATTTAATTAGTTAGTTAGTTAGTTAGTTAGTTAGTTAGTTAGTTAGTTAGTTAGTTAGTTAGATAGTCAGTGAGTTAGTTGTTAGTTAGTTGGTTAGTTAGGTAGTTAGCTAGTTAGTTAGTTACTTAGTTTTAGTTAGTTAGTTAGTCAGTTAGTTAGTTTGTTAGTTGGTTCGTTAGTTAGTTTGTTAGTTTGTTAGTTAGTTAGTTAGTCAGTTAGTTACTTTTAGTTATAGTTAGTTAGTTAGTTAGTTAGCTAGTTGGTTAGTTGGTTAATTTAGTTACTTATAGTCAGTTGGTTAGTTAGTTAGTTAGTTAGTTAGTTAGTTAGTTATTTACTTAGTTACTTAGTTAGTTAGTTAGTTAGTTAGTTAGTTAGTTAGTTGGTTAGTTAGTTAGTTAGTTAGTTAGTTAGTTAGTTAGTTAGTTAGTTGGTTAGTTAGTTAGTTAGTTAGTTATTTACTTAGTTACTTACTTAGTTAGTTAGTTAGTTAGTTAGTTAGTTAGTTAGTTAGTTAGTTAGTTACTTAGTTAGTTAGTTAGTTAGTTAGTTAGTTAGTTAGTTATTTACTTAGTTACTTAGTTACTTAGTTAGTTAGTTAGTTCGTTAGTTAGTTAGTTAGTTATTTACTTGGTTACTTAGTTAGTTACTTAGTTAGTTAGTTAGTTAGTTAGTTAGTTAGTTAGTTAGTTATTTACTTAGTTACTTAGTTAGTTAGTTAGTTAGTTAGTTAGTTAGTTAGTTAGTTAGTTAGTTAGTTAGTTGGTTAGTTAGTTAGTTAGTTAGTTGGTTCCTTAGTTAGTTAGTTAGTTAGTTAGTTAGTTAATAGTGAGTTTGTGCCGTGCATGTGCATGTGCAAGCGTTTACACGAACATAAAACCATGAACACGATTAACTTTTGACTTGACTTTTATTGCGGTTTTCTGCGGGATCATCCGAGTTTTCTTTCGCAATTTTTTTAACACAACCAATCGATTGCTCATTATAATTTCAAAATGGCCGCAGCTGAAAGCTCTGATAAATCTGTCGACTTGACGAGGTCGAAGGCAAATCAAACGCATAAAAACTGGGTAAAGCTTAATGTTGGAGGACAAACGTTCCTTACAACTAAAACAACACTTACAAAAGAACCAAGAAACTTTCTTTGCCGTTTATGCAATGAGGAGGCCGACCTACCAACTGATCGGGTAAGAAAGGAAAGGTGTTAGGCCGCTGCGTTAAAAAAGGCAGGATTTCACTTCCATTAGCTTGTTTTAGCTTCTGGCTGGGTTGATATTCTTTAGCTTAAGCTCTTAGTAATCTTTTGTACCAATTGTACAGCTACATCCTACATCCAATTCTCGTGACTGTAAACTCGAAACTCAAAGCTACAATACCGCAATATTTGAACATAAACCAGATGCTCCCTTCCCTCTTATCATCACAATATAAAATGTTCAAATCGCTTTTCATTTTGTCACATAATATTATTTTTGTTATACTTTGCTTTTGTAATAGGATGAAAATGGTGCCTACCTCATTGACAGGGACCCAAAATATTTTGGACCAATTCTGAACTACCTGAGACATGGAAAGTTAATTATCGACAAAGATTTATCAACTGAAGGTAGCCATTAATTTATTATTTTCATTATTGGATTAAAAGTTAAAGTTGCCAATATTAAATGTAAAATTATTTGTCGATGTTTCTCGCTTGCCAAAGATTCCCTTGATTTCAATTTTTAGGTGTTTTGGAAGAAGCTGAATTCTATAATATTCCATCTCTCGTTTCCATATTGAAAGAACGAATCAATGCATACGACAGGAAAAATCCAAAAGTAATCATTTTGCAAATTTTTTTCCAATTTTTTTCCAATTTCTTCAGAGGGGGCGTGGCCAAGTGAGAAAGTATCATATTTGTGCCGGCCTCAAATCCTCTGGTCTCTTAACAAGCAATGATTGTGAACTGAAATATCAGGTTCATTTGCCCAGTGTCCAATTCACCATGCCATGTTCCATTGTCAGTTTGCCCGAGAAATATGGAAAAAATAATGACTGTCTATCTAGAACTCTGTCAGCACAACAGAGTGGGGTCTTGGGTAGAGCTGTCATGTGACTTGACAGATAAACTGGCAAAACACATAAAAATTGTTTGCATTGTTTTCATGTGGGGAATCCCTGTATTTATTTTGCTTTCATAAGGGGAATCATCAAAAGAAAAAAGCCATGAAAGGTCAAGACGTCTTTAAGGAAGGTTGGAAGGTTCAGGAAGCCAATGATTGGGCAAGATATTAATCAAGCAATCTTTATTTGCTAATGCAAGTTAGGGTCTAGCTGATGTGGACCTGCAGCTTGTGCCCCCAGACTGATAGTCTAGAATTAATACCCTAGGTACTCATTTAACAACCACGGAAGGATGGACAGCTGGTTGGACTGTAGCCATATGGAAAATGGGACTCGAATCCAGGACCTCCCAATTGTGTGCCGGATGCCTTTATCACTTGGCCGCACCACCTAATACTGATGTCTGTTGAAGCATCTATAATTAGTGAATTGCAAGTAATTTTTGTGTGCATTTCGTTGCAGGGGACCCTAAAACATGTCTATCGAGTGTTGCAGTGTCAGGAAGAAGAGCTTGCGCATACTATATCGAATATGTCAGATGGATGGCGATTTGAACAAGTAATGCATTTAATAAACTACTGCATCATTAATATTAACATATTATTTCTACTTTAATCAATATTAAATGTGTGCTGTAAAACTGTTAAATGTTTTTATTTTCAAGCTTCTAAACATTGGAAGTAACTATAATTATGGACCAGAAGAACACACTGAATACCTCTGCGTTGTTTCAAAGGATGTTCATGATTCTATATCAGCTTGTGGCCCAGATAAACAACCTACTGATCGATCACATTCTAAGGTAATTAACTAAAACATGTTAATACTTGGCGATAGTACATAATAGTTTTTGATTTGTACAAAACTTCAGAATTGCAATAGATAGGGGAAACATTTTTGGGCATACTTAAAAGCTTATTTCGTCAGACACTCCTCAGAGTATGAACGTCAGAAACAGACCGAAACAATGAACTAAGGCAGAATTTATATCCAGATGTGGCTTGAAATGTACCAACAAGAAAGAGAAGCTGAATTGGCGTTGCGAGTCCAAGTGAGAAAACGAACTCTTTCTGTCTACACAGAACTAGCCTTTTGGTTTTGATGTGGACGGATTCAAAAACCGTAAGTGCAGGGGCACCGGAGGCATGTGGGCAACAGGAGCAATTGCCCCCATTGCCCTCATAAATATTGTGATATTCTTTGATTTTCCTATTGTTTTACCCTGTTGCCTTGATGCCTTGCTTCTGGCAGCCCTGTGTAAGTTTCAGCCATAGGACAATATCTACTCGACAACCCCAATTGTCCTTTTTATCACAATGTTGATGTAATGTATGAATCAAAGAATTAGTACGGATGTTCATATTTAAAGGTATTTTTATTCTTTTTTTTTATCTATTCTCATTTTAGGTGTTTCATTTGGTTGGAGGAAGAAACTAAACATTCAGTCTCTATCTGTCAATTTGTCATGTGATCAGATAATGGACTAACCAATAAAACACATATAAATATCAATTAACAAGTTGATAAGAATTATTGATTGATGAAATAAAATCAGTGGACAATATAATTGGAATATATATTTAAACATGGCTAAACTTTAGTTTTTGCTTTTATTTTTTACTATTGTCATTATTATTGACTTCTTTGTGTTGTTGTCTTTTAAGTTACAACTGTGTCAATCAAAATTTCTCGTATCATAGTATTTAGTTTACAAGATAATTAAAGAATTTGTTATTAATATGAAACACTTATCACACAAGACTGAATTTTACGTATTCAGGTTGTTGTGTATATACATTGCATTGCATCGTAAACACTGGTTACATTGTAAACAATATTCTTTAATTTTAGATTTTTTCAATGTGTGATTCGGTCATACCATATTGTTATAAAATATCCAACAGTTTGAGTCTCAAATAATGTGTTCATTTTGTCTGCGGATCAAAAATCTTGAATCTTTGCGGTTGCGGAAATAAAATTGCCCAAAACAAAACAATAATACTTCCGCCTTTGTTTGGAAAGGAGGCTGTTTGAATAAAGTTTACTTAATTTTGTAAACCATGTATCTTAAGGATAGTGAGTTGAAAAAGTGAATATGGTCTTTACGACCGATCATAGAGATGCGACTGATTGATTTTTATTAAGACGACATTGATGAGATTAATATTCTATTCATATATCCTATATATTTCGGAGATGATGCGGAAAGGAGAGTACATGTCTGTCTTTCTCATGTAACTATGAACTGCCAGATTGCGATTTAAAGACAAAAACTGACCCGGGATAGAGCGATACTCCCCACTTGCATCCACAAAGTCACCAATGTGGCTGAGGCGCTGTATCGGCTTACGGTGGTTCCCATTACAGGAAATCGCTATTCCCGCTAATCCTCCTCCAGCCGAATGGGGAGGAACAAAAATCCGGCCCCCAGACCATAAATGGATAGCTCCTAGCTCAGCTGGATTCGAACTCGCGACACCCGAATCAGGGAACCTATTACCTAGACAACCCGTCCATCGAGGCTCCGTTTCTGCAGGGTGAACATTTACTTATCTTTCTCAGCGTTGGCCTCGGTCTCATGAGCGAAATGGGACTCAGACTCAGGTAATAAGTCTATGTCTAAGCAAGATGTCGAGTTGTTGAGAAGAATAATTTTGCCACGGAGGTATAACAATTTTGCAGCTCAAAAATGACCTGAAAGAAACGATAACGCTGGAAATTATCTCCTCAGTTGTTTTGCTCAAGAGCTGAAATGTTTCAGTTGTTGAAGTTAGCAGCGGAAAGCCTGTCCTCGAGGGTAAGTGATGGCGAACGTTTGAAGGCTGCTGAAAAGAAGGGCCTAGTTTCTGAAGAAAGAGTGCTCATTTGTAAAAACAATGTTTGCGTTCATGCATCTAATTCATGCAGACACAGTCCTGGATATTTCAGTTTGAAAAATGTTGAAAAAGCTGTAGATGGATCGGATTTGATTTTATATTGGGTTCCAAACACATTGTTGGCAGTTGGCATAGATGATATAAATGAACAGAAAAATGAACAAAATGAACTCCCTGGAGTATTATTGTGTTCGCAAATCAATGAAAATATTGATGAAGTCCAAGATGATGGCAAAAGTCCACCACACTTAGATGTTGATGATGACGATGATGACGATGAAGCTGCAACTAAACTAGATGAGGAAGTTAGCAGTTCTGTACAGCTTTCCCCTTCTAAGTTGAATGAATCATTTTCGACTCCTTATGGTGGAGTTTTTAACATTAATTTATCTGAAATGAAAACAATCAAGATATTCTTCTCAAGCAAAGAACTTATAAGTGGGCAGCTTGTCGTTTGCAACCTGGAAAATCAATACAAAGTGTTTCATTTTCACCATAGTGGCATTGACAACGTTGCAAAAGTTTTTGCCGATTGGGGAGGCTGTAAAGAAGACGTCAATGATAATGTTTCAGAAACAATGCAACGGATATTCGTGGTCACAAGAAATTTGAAATCAACAGGAAAAGTGAAAACTTATAAGAGTTACATCCAGGAATGTTTGCAAGAGTTGCATCCTGAAGATGGAAATGTTTCTTCTCTTAATTCTGAATTATGGAAAAGTTTGTTAAATCCAATGGGTCAGATCGAAGATGTCAATAGTTTCAGAAAAGTATGGTACTTGGGTGTTCCCTAATAAGTATGGTACTTATTAGGGGACACCCTTTATTGCAAAGAGACAAATATTAGGTTTTCACCACCCTTAAACATGGGTGCCACAAGTTAGTAGAATAGTGGGTTGTACATGCATGCAAAGTGAGCAAATGTGAGGGGTCTAGTCTAGGGGCTTACCCTTGGAAAATTTTAGTACCACACCCTCCAGAGCACACTCCCTTTTATTGCTAGAATAGCAATTAGTCTTCTCTTATTTCATTGTTGCTTATTTTAATACAAACATCATTTTCTCAATGGATTTATGCCATAGAGATGTCCCCACAATGCTACCTTTGCCATTAAAGCTTAATACTAAGCCTAGCATCTGTGCAGCCTCAAAATTCTTCTTTCTTAAGAGGAGTTTGAGGCTGCAGGCAGTCTATACTAACCCTGGAAACAAGTCCAGAGCTAGGAAGCTAGCCCAACACTAGCTGATCTCAACATTGGTATCCCTGGCAAGGTTTCTTCTAAACTACATTCTATCCCTTAACTGCTAAATGATTATTTTAACAAATTTTTCTTAAATTTTTAGCATGTGTTCTTCTCTGGTGTAAGCGAGGATATGAGAACAGAAGTTTGGAAATTCTTACTTTATTATTATCCAGTTCAATCAACTTCATTTGAAAGAGATAAAATGAAAAAGGTCAATGAAATTGAATATCAAGCTATACACGAGAAAAGGTTGTCTATTTAGTAATATTTATTACACTTGAAAGCACTCAGCATATTTAGTGGCCTCTCCAACTTTTGTTTCCATTTAGAAACATTTTTACGTTTGCAAGGATTTATGAAACTTAAGCACCTTAAAAATGATTCAAATTTAGCCATAATCGATCGTTCAGCATCAGCTTTATTTATAGCATTTAGTAACCCTATGCAGCGTTGAAATTTTCACTTTTCGTAACATGATTCATGTCAAAAAGAAAACAGCGTTCTGCCAGAATTCATTTCTTTTCAGTGTGTTATCGTTTTGAGATAGACCTCGTTGGCTTTTGACCTCTTTGCTGCTTTAAAACTGAGAAACTGAGATATTGCCCCCACCGAAGCATAATGTCCTGTTGTCTTGTTGTCCTTGGCTTTCTTTTAGCTCCAATTTTTCTGTGTAAGTATAACTCCTTGCCCAATTATCGTTTTCCAATAGAATTGAGAGGTATCAAACAGTCACAACAGACGATGAGGGCCAGTAAGCTTAATTTCATCTTACTCCCCTTTTGCGAAAAACAAAGCGAAGCAAATTTCAACAATATTGATTCGTCATTAATGAACCGTTCTTCTTCATGGTTTATTCCTCGTTTCCTTTAATTCGTACTGGGACCTGTGATCGTCTCCTAAAGTGATATGGCTTAGATCACATTGTTGCTTATTCAATTTTTCAACTCTCCGTAATATATTTTGCGCTGTAATCAGTAGCCTGCTTTAAAAATCTTTTATTGTTTCACCAGGATTGGATTAAAGGGAGAGGAATATGAAACATTTTGGAAAGATGTACAATTAACAGTTGATAAAGACGTCGTAAGAACTGATCGATCACATCCTTATTTCATTGGGGAACAAAATCCCAACATTGAAAAAATGAGAAATATTTTACTAAATTATGCAGTATACAATCCTGACATTGGTTATACACAAGGAATGAGTGATCTATTGTCGCCTGTTCTCGCTGTCATTGAGGATGAAGCTGAAACATTCTGGTGTTTTGTTGGCCTTATGCAATTCAGTTTGTTTACAACGACACCAAAGGACTGTTCGATGGAAAAATCACTTGTAAGTCGATATAATCGTTTATTCAACTTATATTCTAATTTTAATGTTCAGACCCATTTAATCTTTCTCCAACTTTTATCATCTTATTCAACTTTGCGAACTCTTTCCCGCCGCTCTTTCTTCTGCTATAGAATTGCCAGTTCCTGGAGCAAGTGACTTTATTTCTGCTTCCTGGTTAAGTAAAACCATCAAGATTTAAAAGCATAATAAATAAGCTTAATCTAACCTCTCTACGCTAAACTTTCAATTTCTTTTGCTACGATTTCGTATAGCTCCTCGTCGCCTTTCCCTTACCTACGGAAATAATCTTCCATTCATGTTCAAATTTGTAAAGAGAACAGTTGGTCAGTTTTTGAAGCATTCCTTTTCTTGTAGGGCTTTCTACGTGAACTACTTCGAGTTCTGTATCCAGATTTTTATATTCATTGCTTAATGCAAGATGAAGATTTGAGTCTTCTATTTTGTCATCGTTGGCTTGTTCTTTGTTTCAAAAGAGAATTCATTGAGAATCAAGTTTTACAAATTTGGGAAGCTTGTTGGTCTCGATATCAGACTGATTATTTTCATATTTTCATATGTGTTGCAATTCTTCGTTTATATGGCAAGAAATGCGTCGAAAATAAAATGAGAATGGATGAGATGATGCAGTATTTCATGGATTTAGCAATGCAGTTTGATGGCAATTTAGTATTGAAAGAGGCACGTAGCCTTCTTTACAGGTTTCGTAAATTTCAAGTAATTCCTTGTACACTGCAAGATTTATTATCTGGTCCTGGTGTTTGGGACGGAGGCATCCAACCAGATATCGAATGTGTCAGCAGAAATCGTAAATGTTGTTTCATCGAAAGAATTGAAACACCATAAATTTATTGAATGTATCTAAGAACAAAAACACTTTAAAACTCTTCTTAATTAATTGATATATTATTTGTGAAATTTTAGTAATTACTCACAAGGAGTAAAAAGTAGAATGAATTGAGTTTATTTTTCTATTTGATCATGTATCATCATAATACTATGTTTCATATTTAGGGTCGTATATAATGTAATAATCAGCGAAGAAGATGCAAATTTTGCTTCTAAAATTCCTGCCACACGTATTGCAACACCCGGTGATTTGTATCTAACAGATGTTAGATTATTGCAAAACTTCTAATAACCCATGCTTGAAATCTGGGGGCGTTCAACTGCTGGTTTGCATAAGCTGTATATATCTGCCAGAATACATGATCTCCATCAATAAATAAAAATTGCTTCCTTGCAAAGGTTGATGGCTCGTATCGAATTCAATGCATATTTCGAAAATAGACTGGATTTTCATATTGTTAATAATCGTTTTTTTGCATCAAGTGTGAATTGCTTAGCCTCAGATTATTGTCGTTCTGTTTGTTATATCTGTTTGATTCTTGAAAAACTTCGCACGGCTGCTTAAATATTATTTCAGTGATCTCTCTAAGCAAATAAGAGCGATCCATAGAAAAACTTTGATCTGAGAAGATTTCCTTAATAATTTGGTATTTTGTTTGTTGTTAACAGCTGAGCACTTGTTTACAAATTCCTCTCGATTTTGGACTTGTTCATTAAGCTAAGAACGACTTTATTATTTGAAGTGTGCATTTAAGAAGCAGAGAACAGATCTTTTAACGCGAGTTAAAACAAAGACTATGGCTAAGATCATCAAGAAAACTTCTTCAGCTTGCTATCATTTATAGACAATATCATTGGATTAAGGAAATCAACATTTGCTGGAAATGCTTGCAAACACAACATGTAGAAATGCGTATTCCGATCGAATAATGATTTCAACAATACAATGTACTACCATTACTATTGTATTGTCATTAATTTCAATAATAACAATACCTTTAAATGGATTGATTGCAATTGCCATTTTAAAAACAAAGAAGACAGCAGCTGACCCTCTATCCTGGTATTACATGCTGCTTATTACGTTATCAGGTTGCAGCATCGGCACTCTCGTGATACCAGTCAACGTGGTGTTATTTACAACCGAATGCCAAATACGAAACTGTAGTTTGGAATACTCTGCTATATTCATTGGTCAAATCGTCTGTCAATTCAGTGCATACGTTACATTTTTAATTGCAATTCATCGATATTTCATAAGCACGCCAGATAGAATTAGAAGATGCAGTTTTTTCACATCTAAAACTGGAGCTCATAAATTAACTATTATTGCATTTCTTATTTCCATGTTGCATGGTTTCGTTTCTGTTAACTTCTTTGGAAAGCTGTCGACGTCATTACCTAACGTTATAATGAAGGCGGTTGATTTTATGCTTGGATTGACCATATATTTCATTTATTTGCGTTTGTACATAACCATTCACAGATATGCTAAGAATATAAGAGTTCGATTTCAAGATAACTTTGAGCTAAGGCCCATGCATTCTGCACGAATCATCAGACGGCCAAAATACGTTAGGAGTCTGGCTGTTACAATTTCATTAATATTGATTGCTCTGGCAATATGTTACATTCCATTTCTTATTATGGATTTATGGACATCATTCTATACATTTATAAAAGAAGAACATTCTCCCCGTAATGTCAGATTCGTCTATTTTCTATCATATGCATTTGTGTTTCTTACTTCTGTTGCAAACGGGGGTATCATACTGCATAGAAATAGAGACATTCGTGAATTTGTTAAAGTATCTGTTTGGCTAAGTGACTGATTTCTTTCAGGCTATTTTCATTTTTCTAATAAGAATTTGAATGCAAAATAACGTATGCGTCTTCTTCTGTAGTGACTCCTATAGATTCTATCAATACTGCTTTGGTTTTTTGTTTGTGATGAGGATGGGATGGGATGGGATGGGATGGGATGGACGGTTCGAGCTTGTGGAAATTTCATGGGCAGCCCATTCCAGTGCCTTCCGATTGATCTTGACAGCTAGTCAAAAAGGAAATGACGTCAAACAGCCAATCTCGCCTCAGACCTCTGTAGATGTCACTGCACGCGACGCGGATGTATTTGCACCAATGGCCGCTGATAAATTTTTTGATACAATTATTTTCTTATCAAATCGCATATACATCGGTTTGAAATAATAGTTTGAAGGCAAGGCGATCCCAAGGTGATTTAGAAAAGAGCCTTCATAATTTCCTTATTGTTTAAGAAGAGTAATGAAGAATGGGACAAGAGAAATACGTGATTATCATTCGCAAGATGAGTCCACCGCTTACCAAGATGACGGGGGCCTAAGTCAAGAATTGGAAGATGATGTTGATGTTGTGAATGAACGTGGAAGACTTATCTCAAATGGCAGCGATGACGAAGAAATTCAAGTAGATGCCTCACTTGATCGTAAAAAGCCGAAATCATCGTGAGTAAATCGTTGAATTTTGTTAAATTTGAATATCACTTTTCTTTTCAAAATTTTGAGGTTTAAGTTCAAAGGGGCTACTGGGTACTTCGGCCGCGGGTCGAATTTTGAGAGATGACGGCCTTCTGACTTTTTTGTGAGCCGCGGGCCTCAAATTTTTTCATTTTGTTTCAGATGCCACCGACAATTTACAGATTTCTCGAACGTGTTCAAAGCTTTCATTGGCTCCAGTCTAATTGGTTTGCCATTTGCAATCAGAAATGCAGGAATCGTTGTAAGTATGCTGCTTGTTCATGGTAGATAGATGATTGCATTTCATACATTGCAAATACCATTTTCCATATTTCCGTGAACACTAACAGTAAGAAGCTTTTTCAGGTAACAGAAGTATTCAGTGATTCAGCGATAACAATACTAGGTTGTAAAAGAGTCCAGCAAAAGGGTTTGCTTCGCTATAATTACATAGCATTTGACATGGCATTCCGTTCATAATAACATTACAATCATCACCAAACAACCGATACCTCAATTCAACATAAGAGGTGATTATGTCCGAGCCACAGGCAAATTGATGTACAAAAATTTCCCCCCAAGGGACACACCCATATGAACAAGCCCCTTTTGTAACAATGTATCAAGGCTTGCCATTCAGCCAAAAACTTTCAGGAAACCATCACTTCATTAAACATCAGGAACACATTGCACATAATGACACTTCTCTTAAGCCAGAAACCACATGTTGAACAAGCACTTCATTGCAGCAGACATGGTCATAAGCCCTACTCGTTGGATTTGCTCCTTACAGTTATTTTTAGGGGAGATGTCTGCAGTTCTTACCAAAATACAGCAACTCAATTTACTTTCTACATTTGACAAGATATCTGTTCTCTTTGTGTTTTAGCTTGGTTTAGTTGGCATTCTTATAATAGCATTAGCCACGGATCATTGCTGCAACTTGATTGTCAAATGCAAACAACTTGTTATTAAGAAAATTTGCAAGCAAATGGCTGCTGAAGGTTATGTGCAGGAACACATAGAAATGCATGAAAAGCATCTTGGAAGGACATTATCATTTGGGAAGATTGGTAAAATGACAATGGGGAAGATTGGAACAATTCTAGTGGACACCTCTATCTTGATAACACAATTTGGATTTTGCACTGGATACTTCATATTCTTAGGAAGCACAGCACGATCGGTTTTATTTGAGTTCTTACATTATCATGCATTTAATGCTTCAACAATAAACCAAAGCTTTCCATTGATGCCAACAAATAGCTCCTTGCTAGCTAACAGCTCAATATATGTCACCCCAGTTGCCAACCTGCAGCAAAACATCATTTCAATATCTTATAATTCAACATTTAATTACAATTTAATATCTGATAACTCTACAATTAATAATAATTTCCATTCTGTAATTCAAAAATGAAAAGTCCTTTCACTCATAAAACTTTACAAGAAAACAAACCGTGGACATTTGCTTTGCTCCTAACTATACCAGCACCATTACTCATTCTAATTGCATTCATTCGTGATCTGAGGAAACTTGGTCCGGTGAGTGTTCTGGCAAACGGTGCCATCACTGGGGCATTTCTTGCTACTGGAATCTATATTCTTGTTGGTAAGTAAATGGCCTCCTTACCTGTGAAATCGAATTCTTGAAAAATGTTTGATATATACTTTGATATAAATACTTTTTGTCTATAATCTCAGGAAACATTGAAACCAATTATGGAATTTCGTTGATTTTATAGGTTTTGAATCTCCACATGAAACCATCGTTTGGTTTGACTGGCTGAAATTTCCTGTGTTTTTTGGACAAGTAACTGGAGCATATGAAGGGATTGGCACTGTAAGTCAAACTGAATTATCTTTAGCTAATGATTCATGTGTGTCGCCGAATGATTATCTTTTTAGCAATATCTGGTCAATTAAGTGTCCTGTTTTCTACGACGGGACACATATCGGTCTATAGTCTTTGAGTGGTACAAGAGTCAAAATTTCGAGAAACAGCGAAACATTTCTGGACTTACTTAGAAGCTTTTGCTCCTGGCACTCCTCAGAGTATTAACATCAGAAACAGACCGAAACAATCGCCAAAGACATTATTATACCCAGAAATATCTGTCGGTACAGGAACGGCGTTTTGATATAAACCGATTCCAAAATCTCGTGAGACAACCAGAAGAGTTCTCTGTAAGACTAGCCCTAGAAGAAACTTTTACTCCAGTAATAATCAAAATACTCCAATAAAAAACCAAAGACCGCATTGATGAGTCCCATGTTAGGTGAATCAATGGTTACCAGCTGCATTCACCTATGCTGATGGAGCGGAAGAATGCAGAAGTTGCAAGAAATGAAACTCTCTGATACGCGAAAACGCCAAGCCGACCAACGAACCAGACGCAAATATGTGTATTAGGCTCCATCTAAAAGGCCTTTTTTCGACTTTCTTGGAGGTGGGTGGAGCCTGATTTGCTCGTTGCTCGTCTTCCGCCATTTTTATGTCCGAAGGACATAATGAGAGGGTGTTTGTGGAACGCATGTAAGGATGTATGTATAGACGCTTTTTCCTGCCAAAAAGCGTAACAAAAGATAAACCACAAATACTAGGAAGTAAACTTTGAAGTCGCCGTAATTGGATGTAATGAATACCAATTATTTGACAATTAGAAGCAATAACGAAATTTGTAAGCATCTAGATGAGTCATTGTGGTTAAAGTTTTTGCAGAAGATTCTCGAAGCTCAATTTTTTTATAATTAATTCTCAAAGCTTTTGTATTTGAATATTGCATAATAATATACTTTTATTAGCCTTTTGCGTTGCGCATGATGTTGCCGATGTCGATGTCATATTTATTTTGAGAGGGTTGTTGTCGTCAGAAGATTCTCAAGGTTCTGGTGCGTGCAAATTTGCGTGTAAAGAGGGGAGGAAAGAGTGGCGCAGTAGAAATTCCTGCTGATCTCGTGAGATTTTGTTTATTTTACTGTCATCATCATCATCATCATAATGATCATCGTCTTCATCATCATCATCATAATTATCATCATCATCGTCATCTTGTTCAACATCATCATCATCTTGAACATCATCATTATCATTATCATCGTCGTCGTCGTCGTCATCACTGTCATGCTTACGTGATTATCATTGTACTTGAGCACTATAGATCCTGCAGAAGCTGCAAAACTGGAACTGGCTAAAGCTGGAAAGACGATGATGATAATGACAATGAACATGATGATGATGATGATAATGACAACGACGATGATGATGTTGATGATGATGATGATGATGATGATGATGATGATGATGATAATGATAATTATCATGATGATCATGGGGGTGATGATGATGATGATGATGATGATAACGATTACGATGATCATAACGATTTCCATGATAATGATGACGATTATGATGATGATTATTGTCCTTCGGACATTGCGATAGCGTTGCTATGTTTTATTTGTGCCACGAATGAAAATGATGATCTGCGCTTGCGCAGTATTTGCAATTTTGTGTCGGCAGGGTGAGGCTATTCTTGTTTGCCTTTATATGAGGAAAAAATAACCTCACCAAGGCGATATATCGGCTCGCGTAGGTGGGATATCGGCTGTCCAAATAACCTCACTTAGCCTAAGATTATAATGACGTTGATTCCAAAACCCTTAAACATGAAACTTTTACGACCATGTTTTTCAGTCATTCCGATCCTTTCTTTGTTGCCGCTTTTCACACAGTTTCCGTTACCGTAGATTGTTACCGTAGATTTTTACGCCCTTGCCTAGGTTATTTATGGAGAGCAATTTAGAAACCCTTCATTCTTTTAGATTTTTTGAATTTTTCCTTTAAAGCTATGGCTAAACTAGGACACTGTATTCGGCGTGTCTCCCAGGGTGGCTAAGCATGCGAGTGATGAGCGAACAACATGTCCCCCGAGTCATTTGCATGTCGCAGAGACAAGAAATGTTTCTGTTGTCTCCCAGAAACATTTGCGTGTCTCTTGCTACAAATTTTGTCGCGCGCTACAAAGTTGCCGAGGTGGCTAAACTAGGAGACACCGAGGGGACATCAATGTCGCACGCGACATGTCTCCTAGTTAAGCCTCAACTTATGAAATCTTGCGTTTCCTTTTTAAGGTGATTCCAATCGAAGGAAGCATGGCAGAAAATCGTCATCATTATCCGTGTTTTCTTCACATATCTCTTTGCTTACTATCAACAATACTTGGATCATTTGGCGTTCTTGGTTATTTAAGATTCGGAAATGAAACAAATCAGATTGTAACGGAAAATCTCAAAGGATCTGCCATAGTTATCATTCTAAGATGTCTGCTGTTCTTTGGTGTTCTTTTTACGTATCCATTGCAAATTTATCCAGTGATTCAAATCGTTGAAGGAATATTATTCAAATCGAAAAATCAAAAACAAACTCGTAAAATGAATGCAGTTGTTAATTCAGGATTTGATAATTCATCATCAGTTAGTGGATTGCTTCAAAATGACAGTGATGAAAATCAAATGATACCAGCTGTCAAAGTAAGTCCTTTTCTCTTCATTAATTCTTCAATCCATTTAATAGCTAATGGGGGTCGTTTAAGGGGGTTACATGTTGCCCTGATGGGGTTACAGGTTCACCTTTTCCCATGTTATCTTGAAAAAACCCCCAAAATTCGAAATCTATCTTAGCTATCTAGGTATTATCGCAAATAAAACAAGGATAACTTTTACAATGTAGCAAATAAAATAATAATTCAAACATTTTCTGGAAGAGAAAACCTTGGAGAACTTAAAACTGTTAGGTATAGTAGATAGTAGTGTGAAGTTTGTTTACCAACATAGAAAGGTTACACACACAAGTTTGCAAGATAGTTTTCTTACCTTCTGGTCTTGTGGCAGCTATTATCTTCCTGCACATGAAAATTACTTTAACCACGTCACACAAGTGAAAAGTTTATTATATGTACAGATGGAAGGACTACAAGATTAAAACTGGCGAATAATAAGTAAATAAATAAAACTTAATCTGCCTGAAATGCTCCTTGTGAAAAAACTGCACGTGTCGAGCTGTCGAGCATCAAAAATTTGTTTTTCGCGCCATTGGCGGACGCGTCGTACCGGATGTGACGTCAAAGGGGTTGTTGGTCGTGATAAAGAAGCGGAACCAGCGGAACGACAGAACAGAGGAACATCGAGGTTTCTTCAGAATCTAAAAGCTTTATACCACTTACAGTAGGTAGGTAACTCCTATAGATGTGTGGGTACGCATGTGTCTCTGAAAAGCCCGAGGGTTGACTCCTGACCCATAACGAAGGCAATATTTTGAAACGAGAATCCCATAACGTGGGCATCATCTTGAAAACAGTACCCATACATAACCAGTGAAAAAACTTTCCCTCAAAATATATATTTCATTCACTGCTGCGTTACCTCCCTTGTATACCACAAATATGACTATTTATACCACTTTGTCTTGTCTATACATTGATGTTCAACTTCATAACGATCTATTTCGATTCTTTCCAGGTTCCCGTATGGAAAAGCAATATCCTAAGAAGCTTTTTAGTATTATCAACCGCAGCAGTGGCAATTGCATTTCGTTCTCAGTTTGCATATATTGCAGCATTGACAGGATCCATTGGCAGCTCTCTTTTGTCTTATATTCTGCCATGTCTCTTTCACATCATCTTAAACAGAAAACGTGTTTCAAAATGGATTATCGCTAAAGATATTGCGTTCATTATATTTGGTATTATTGGTGGTGTAATGGGCATGACTGTTACTATCATGGAGATTATCAGGACATTTGGTAAACATCATCCAATCAAACATTCTTAAAACTCTTAATTGTTGTATACACTTTTTAAATAAGCAATTTGACTCAGGGTTAGCCCTCAGAGTTGCATCTCTAAACGCGTAAAAACAGGTAAATGTCCGTTTATTCTATAGTTGTTCACAACGTCTCCCCAAAACCCTCTGAAACTTTGTAATCCTGACCCTAGTTGCTTATAACCGGTTGCTTACTAACAATATGTTTATTTTATAATTCTTAATCCTGCCCCCCCCCCGGGCCGTGCAATTCGCTAGTGTTTTTCAAAAAGTCTGTAATTTACATTGGTAATTTCATGGGCGTCAAAAATCTAGAGCCTATACGAAATTTCTACCTTTTAAGTTTTGCCCGTCTTCAGGCGGATTTTTCCCCAAATATCATAGTATTTCCCATATTATGGGTTTTGCAGCCCTTCCAGTTCCTCTACTTCCTACGCCTGGGCTAATTCTAAATCGTAGGTATAGAGCAATATATATTTTTATTCCTATTTTTACTTCTTGTATTATAGAACATTTAAAAGATTTAATATGAGAGTGGAAAATATTTTCATTGAAGCATTTTTAATCTTTGAGGCTTTTCTTTTATGTTTCGTTCACTTAGGGGTGAGATTTTGCCCCCCTCCCAGAGTCGCGCCCTCTGCCCCCCTGGATTAGGAATGTCTGCGCAATATGCGTTTTTCCGCGGGTCTTTTGGTGATTAAAACAAACGAAACAACAGGAAACGAAAACGAGACTTCGAAACTTTCAGAAGAAAAAGAGCTTCGATGATCAAATTTGTGTGGACGTAATATTTGGAAGTTTGCTTGCCTTTTTGGTTGTATTTCACAGAAATGGAAGCTACAGCGTTGCATGATTTTAATACAACGGAATCTGATGAATTACCTTTCAAGAAAGGTTCAACTTTGAAGGTATAAATCACCCTATATTCCTTGGTTTTCATGCAAAACAGCCCACCTTCGGGTTTGGCCTGTGGGTGGACTAATGCGACCTAAACACAATTCATTCTTTAAAACAGAAAAAAACGTTGCAAAATTATTAAAGTAATCAGAAATACCCACTCGGGTCTTGCTAAAGGTTATGCAGTCGCTCATATGCAATCTTTACCTAGCAAAATGTCTGCTAATTTTAAAGCACTACAGGAACCTGTACCTCGGTGGAATCCATTTCTGGCCTAGCCACAATCCCGACTTTGATCAAACCAACATGCGCAATTAAGCTATTTTTGACATAAAATATTGTCATACAGTTGTATGTTAGAATTTTAAGGTTTTTATGTTCTTTGATAGCGAATTTCTCCTCTATCTTTTGCAGATACTCTCAACAGACCAAGACAAAAATTGGTATAAAGCTGAAGCAAATGGCAAGGAAGGTTTTGTTCCAAAAATTATGTTAGACTCAAGGACCACGAGTAAGAACTGGTTACCGTAAATCCTCAAATAAGTTCCTCTGTTATACTACCCCCGCCCCTCTTTGAATAAGCATCTACCAAAGGACTGAACATTGCTGAAGGTGAAGGTGGATTTGTGCCAGTCACAAGAATTGGAAAAGTAGATGAACTAACAAGACCTCCAGCATTGCAGTGATGCTACTGTGGCTGGGGATTGAACCCCTGCCTCGCTAACCTCCTGACACCAAGTTACCTCACCCTTGTCAGAAAGGATCTCAGATTGGGGGGGGGGGGGTCTGAACAGCCGAAAAGTAATTGATGACATAATTGTTTTATGACATCATACTATTGTTTTCAAAATTATTGGGGGCCCAAGCCCCCAGCCCCTGCTTCCAACAGCCCTGTATCTGAATAAGCCCCAACCCTATGACAGAATGGTGACATTCTTGTTTATTATCTCAAGTATAAACAATGGCAACATTTTGGTTTGAGAATTTTCAATGGAAGATCGAAGGAAAATAAAAAGCTTTCAACAGAATTTTTTGCAACCAACCTCTTGAAAGCCCCCCTCTCATACAAAGTGTCATACAAAAACACCAAACATTATCAAAAAATTATATTAAACCCCTGTGTAGCTAATTTGAGGATTTACAGTATCATTTTTGTTTCGTTTTTTCTGCATCTAAGACCTAGTGAATTATTTTCTTTCTAAGTAACGTAATATGTATTACATGACAAAGGTATTGGTAGCATAATTGTTTTTTTTTTTTGTTGAAGATGGTATGCAGGAAAATTAACAAGAAAAGAAGCTGAAACCCGATTGTTAGACCAGCCACATGATGGTGCATTTTTAATAAGAGACAGTGAAAGCACTCCTGGTTATTAATTATTCTCTTATTTTTATATTTTATCTCTATATTTTACTCTCGAAGTAAGCTTTACTGGTAAATATGAGGCTATATATATGGCACTCATCTCAAACTTTCAATGTTTCCACAAGAGTCTTGGCTGTATTTTAAGTCAACACCCTAACCAAGTGAGCCAGAACCACTCTTGTAGGTACTGTGGTCTCTTGGTGGGAGTGAAATAATGTATTTGGTCCCAGTTGCTATCGCTAGGATCTCAGTAGTGGGTTAACCAGTCAAGACCTCAACCCTGGCCGTGACGCCACCATGGCTGGGCTCAGACTTTGACCTAGCTGAAGCTGAGCTCCCAACACCATGAGCCAGCTGGGTTAGGCCATGGTGCCACAGCACCTTCATAACAATGACAAGTGTCATAGTCTTGGTCCAACCCTGCTGACTGACGATGTTGGGAGCCCAAAGAAGTCAGGGTTCCGTCCGACTAAGAAATAATCTATGTTTGAAAAGCCTTTCAATATCTGTCAAATTGATGAATAATTTCTTGTTTATTTTCATAGGTGATTTCTCACTCTCTGTGAAGTAAGTTGAAACTTTGGTTATTTCTTTTTAAAATTACAGTTGAATTAACAAGGTTCAACGTGACTTTTCTTTATTTTTTTATAAAACATTAGTCATTCTTCAGTCTTTATGTGAAAATCTTCTTTTTGTAGACAAAACAAAAGTGTGCAGCACTTCAAAGTGCTCAGAGACGGAGCAGGCAAATACTTCTTGTGGGTTGTCAAATTTAATTCTTTGAACGAATTAGTTGAGTACCACAGAACCTCATCCGTCAGCAGGTCGCAAGTTATCTTTCTTAAAGACATGGTCAAAACAGACGAAGGAGAAGTAAGCTGTTTATTCATACCTTTTTTCATTAGATGCTAATTAAAGCTGTGGCTAACTAGGAGACACGTCGCATGCGACAGTATATTCAGCGAGCAACATGTCCCCCAAGTCACGTAGACAATAACTGCTTCTGTCTTCCCCTGGAAACATTTGACTTTCTCTCGCTCGAAATTTGTAGCACGCAGCGAAGTTTCCGAGGTGGCTAAATACGGCGACATCGAGAGGACATGTCACAGGTTGCAATGTTGCGCGCGACATGTCTCTTAGTTTAGCCAGGTCTTAAGGATTCAAATTAACATTTATGTTGCCACCGTAGTTAACCTGCCTTGACAATATATGCTGCCGGACCTAAAGCCTCGTCTTGTTTGCGAGACAGCAAGCCGAAAGATAGAATTTAGCCTGCAAGATAGAAATGAAGCCAAGAGAATACCGAGAAACTGGGCACGATACAATGTCTGAATCAATTGTCCTATCAAATACCAAACCTGAGTCATGCCAAGATATTACCTAGCACTGCGTCACTCTGTCAGAGTGAGAACTTCTGTACTACGCCTCAGTCGTACCAGTCCCTCACGTTGTTTTTTCATTTGTTTTGTAGGCGTATAGAGCATCATTTGATTTTGTTGCTCAAGATGAAGAAGAAATCTCTTTTAATCGTGGTGATATTATAAGAGTTACACAAAAGTATAATGAAAATTGGTGGATTGGAACAGTTGGAGGTCGTTCTGGAATGTTCCCTGCTTCTTATGTGGCACCAGTAGACAACAAGCAACGATAAACATGTAAACATTTGATGCGAAATTAGCAGAAGCTTTAATTGGATGGATGTATTGTAAATGACTTTGAATAGCCTTTTCAGAACTGCAGGTATCAACTTTGATGCTGTTGACTTTAATTAACTTATAACTATGTTTATTTTGCTGAAATTTCAATAATATTTACTTGAAGTGGAAACCATTCATTGTGTGTATGCGTAGAATGCTCTGCTTTTATTTTTGCATTTTAATCGATTAATATTGTTATTAAGTAGTTTCTCTAAGGTATAAAATAACTCTCTTATTAGTAATTATTGATGTTTTCACGACACAAAATATATTCTGCATCTATGTATTCTTTGTAAATCTCATTATTTCTCAAAACTTTTTCTACCTGACTGTATCTTTTATTTTTTGTGATTATGCAAATCAGACTACTTAGTCCTCTGTTTGCTTTTTCATTTCGCTTCTTTCGTTCGATCTGCAGATTTTTCATTAAAAATCGTTAATTGATTCATTCGAACTTATCAAGGCTGTTTCTGACACTGTACAGAGCATAGTCTCTTCGTGCACCGATGGTAATATAAGCGTTGGTTGTCTTGCCTTGTACGTGAACAGACTTAGTACGGACTTCTACTTCCCACCCAAATACTACTACCCTAACTAATAATACTTCTACTCCCCTGTTCCTTAGAAAGTAGTCTACGTTTACTCAGAGTTATTCTTGTTTACCGCGCGAAGAAAACATCGCCACTCATGTTTTTGCCTCTCATTCGAAGAATCAGAATCGGCCGGCGAGTTATTTTGCGGCTGTGGTAATATGGCTTCAGTTGATAACCAATCATCAAAGCTTGAAACAGTATTGGCACTACTAATAGCAACCACCGTACTCCTGATTGGTATACTGTGCGCAGACAATGCCAAACCCGGAAATCGGAGTCGAGCGACACGACAGCGACAAGTAACTGCTACGGATCACTATCACTGCTCTCGTAATGAAACAGTCTTAAAACCGCACATATTGAGCGTGAAGTTGAAATATAACATTATCTATATATTGCAGGTTCCTAACACAATTCGTAACCAGCAACTTAAAAAATTGGCCTTTAATTATTAACAACCTCATATTCGCATGAATAACAAACGTGTTGCTAATCTGACATACAGTATATACAGCATTACTGCGTTGCGGTCCTTCTTTAACTACAATTGATTTTGAGTTGTACATGATATACAAATGAATTTATCATAAATTAATTCAAGATCTTATTTTGTTATTTATTCGAATGCATTTTTTCGTGAATAAATGCTTCTTTTGTTAATATCAATCTTCTGGTGAGAATATATCATATTTGTGTAAAATTTCAGCTCCTGTACTTGATAACATTCCACCAAATAAAATAAAGGGTAATAAAAGTGAGAAAACTTTCATTACACCGCGATTATTCTTTTTCGGCTTCGGTAAAACAGCTCCAGATTTTAAATGAGTTCCAAGATCGACAGATTTCCGTGTTTGTTCAATTGAGTTTTTTCTCATTTGCATTAATTCCGCTCTGTATCTCCGACCTTCCAATAACATTTTATTTTCAACATAACTTTTTATTCGTAAACTTGCAACTCTTGATATTTCTTTATGAAAATTACTTAGCATTGACATCTTTATTTTCGCGATGGTTCTAAAAGTTGATTTTTAAAAGAGTTCTCTCCAGGCAGGAAACATTTGTTTTCGATTTGAATCAGCTAGCAAACTTTACGACAGTTTTTTCTTTCATTGAAAATGCAAAACAGACATCAGCAGGTCTCTACCTAAATCCAATTCTTTTTTATAAAGACGATTGTAGTTTTTGTTCTTTACTATTTATGTTATTTTCAGCTGGTCAAAAACAAATGAAGATTTTCATAACAATCAACTATATTCCTTGTCTCCCTGTACAATTATGGTCTTGCTGCTTAGCAACTAGGATCTAGATCCAGACCTCTAAATTGCACAGGAAAATCGGGCCTAATTTGATCAGCAAAAAACCACAATTTGCAACTTTTGTAAAAATATTTTTGCGAAATGAAGTCACGAAAGATAGATTATGACCTTCTTCAGATAAAAAATTCGCTTGATTAATTTTAATTGTGAATTTTAATTAGCTCAGTTCAAAGAGGAAATTTTTTTCAGCCTCGTTTTCAGACTGTAGACGTAGCAAGTTTGCGTGGCCTTTGCAGAGAAAAGATGGAAGGAAAAGAAGTGAGAAAAGATTTAAATTTGGAAGAGTTGAGCTTGAAAGATAATGCTGAGGGAATTATTAAAGAGTCTGCAAACGTAAGTATTCCCTGTGTGTGTCAAAATAACTTTCTACCTAAGTTTTGCGACCGCTGTTTTTCATGCAGCTAGAGTGGTTGGGTCAAATTTTTAGGCCGTTTTTTGTGCGAAGGATGAGCACTATGTTTTTAGCTTTGTTGTCATGAAATTGTTCAGAATTAATCTCGTAGAGTTTTGCTCAAGTAAAAATTCCCAGCAGCATAACGATTTTAGCTATTTGATACACAAATTTAAAAATAATTTTGTGTTTTGAATGACTTTCCATACTACCTTCCATTAAAAGCAATGTTGCATGTGAAAAAGGAGTTTGGGAGTGTCCCACAATCTAAGCATGCAATGGTGCATTCCATGTACATACATGCATCACCAAAGATAAAAACAATAGAACAATAGAAAAAACCATATAAAATAGCTCTTCTATGGTGGTGAGATCTTTGGTGTATAGTACATGGCCAGTCTGCAGAGCATGGCAGAACTCAAGGAGATCTCATGCATGCAAGGAAAAATTTCCAGCATGGACAGCATGATGTATGCCTGATTTTCCATGGTGCAGCATTTGACCCATTTGTAAGAATACATGACGATTTACATCAAAGTTTACATTGACAAGGCCTGCAAGGCTGAAATTTTGGGATGCACTTCTACCTTTTTGCAAATTTCCTCGTGTATTCTGTTGCCATGCTCTGCAGACTGGGTACAATGGAATGCAGCCTATGATGTGTGTCTGCAGAGTGTAAACATTTTTGACAATATCTTTGCTGTGCAAACTCATGACATTGCAAAGAAATTGCTATCAGTTGCACATGTCGAGGAATAATTTCAACAAAGCTTTCTCAGTGGAAAGCCTGTAAAACAAAGGGTGCATTGTTCAATAGCTGCATTTTTGCATTGCATTATTTCAATAAAATAACTGGGCTGTGCCACTCTCAAACTTCGTACTTATGTCATGAAATGCCAATTTTCCTTGCATTAGTAAATGATCTGTTGAATTTCTTCTTTTTCAGGAAAGTGCAATGAAAACATTATTAAATACCATATTACAGCATAGCAGTGTGTACGTATATGTAGTATTGTTTTTTCCTGCTTTGCTTTCATTAACTTAAAGTCTCAACTAACGTTATCTTAAGCTAAACGTTGTTGCAAATTTAGTCTTGTAATTTGAACACTTCTTAATCACCAAGCTTTTTATTTTAGGAATTCAGATTTTCATAATGTATTCAAAAAAGTGAATGATCAGCTGTCAAAAAGGTATGTTTAATTCTTTTTGGCCCTTGGTTGCTTACAACCCCTACAACATTTGACTTTGTCAGTTAATGCTTGTTCTCATTTGTCAAGAAGCAATCAGTTGCAGACACAACTTCTCCAAATTTAGCTGCAATGAAGTATCCGAAATTTTTGCCCATACAAGCCTAGCAGAAGGAATCTCAGATTGTGGGGGCTTAACAATTGAAAAGTATTTGATAACATAATGGCTTTCAAAACCTCATACTTATGTTTTCCCAATTATTGAGGGGGGCTGGAGCCCCCCATTCCCCCCCCCAAATACAAGGATCGATTTTGTTTGTAGGCTAAATCTGATGTAAAAGTGTCACAGGATAAAACTGTCTGAAAACCACACCCTGATTTTCCTTGACAATGCTCTTTTGCCCCTCAAATGCTGGATCTCTTGTTATGCTATTGCCTCTTGTATTAACTGTTATTCATAACCAGAACTCAATAGGTTTCTCTCCGTTTCAGCAGTACAAGTGACAAAGTTGACAAAATCAATCATGTCTCTCTACTTGCAAATAACCTCAAAGGATATCTACGAAGCTTTCATGATGAAACTATCCCTGCTGTTCTTGATGAAGTTGATCAAGATGCACAAAAATCGATTTGCAGCCTCTTTGGGTAAGCTTACCTTCCTGTTTTTTTGTCTTAAACTCTTCAGAGTATAAACATATTAACGGTAGAAACAGACTGAAACAATTTAAACTAAGGCAGAAATTTTACCCAGTTGTCGATTGAAATGCACCATTCAGAAAGTGAAGCCAAATTGGCATTATCAGCTTGAGTGATACAGCGGGGAAGAGCAATATGATTAATTGATGATAGCAAGTGAGAAAACGAACTCTTTCTGTCTACATAGAACCGGCCTTTTTGTTTGATTTGTTCCATTTTGGCGTTTTTTTCCATTTCAATCGGCATCTGGCTATAAATTCCGCCTTTGTCACATTCTTTTCAGGCTATTTCTGACGTTTATACTCTGAGATGAAAAAATCGTTTAACCATGTCAGGACATGTTCCGCTGTTTCTCACAACTTACAGCTTAATACTTCAAGTTTGCTAAATACTTTGTCAATTAATTCTCTATTTTTTCCTTCTGTTTTATAGCTTAGAAAATGGACTCACCTACTTCCATGACATTCGCTTCAAAGGAGTTATCAACGGTAGGTTTATCTCATCTCTCATGTTTATGAAATAAAAGCAGAAACTTTGCATTTGCTTCGTTTTCAATCACTATACATTCATCAATGTTTTTTATAGTTTGTAAATTGGCGTTGTACATGAAGTTTGCCAAATATGCCTCAGATGGTTTCACTGCCCTTTACACAAGGTGGTTTTTTCGTTATTTTTTATTCTCTCTTCGTTTATCTTATGCTTTCAATATTAATGCTTTCATTCCTGCATGCTTTAGTCGTTGCATTCTCTTTTATTTCATCATGCCATTAAATGTTTCCTCCTTTCATCATTAATATTCCAAACCTAAGTTTATCAATCTTCTTTAGGCCACCGGTGATTTATGTAAGTGCTGCTGCCCCGTCCAATTTCGGAAAAGAGCTTCGAACACAGGTATATCTTTCAAAGATTCTTTTACGTTTTAGATAATTGACTTATCTTGAATCATCATTCGCATTAGTGTTAAAAAGTTTAAGCCTTTGATTTATCTACATTGGGCTGCTTAGAAGTGCTTATTGTCATTTAGAAATAGCAACACATACTAATTTCCATTTTTGTCACGTTCATTTGTGCCATTAGCTAAATGCACCATTTTATCTTTTTAGCTTGGTCTCCCACAGTCAAGTGTCTGCAAAGGTAGAATTTGAAACGTATTGCTTCTCTTTTTTCAATTTCAATAACAATACAACTATCCCAAAAACATTGTATGCAACTTATTTAGTCAAAATTGCGATAAACATCTTCGGACATACTTAAAGAATTTTCCGTCTGACACTCCAAGGATTACAAACTTTAGAAACAGCACGTCAGAAAAAAGCTTTTTTTAAGTTTGTCCAAAGGTGTCTTCGCTATTGCTTTGCTATTGCTTGCAATTTTCAAGCCCTAAGCAGAGTTTTCTTTGTTTCAGTTCCCTGCAACACGATGTATGGATCTCCTTACACAATGGTAATATTTGCTATGTTCTTACAGAAATAATATCAAATACATTTTCTGTTTTTCATTATACATTTGAACCTCCTTATAACAAACACCTACTTTGAGACCAATATTATTGGCCGATATATAAAGATGTGTTCTGTATACTGGTTTGGTTTTTACAAAGACAAGACATTGCCTTTTGAGCTAAAACATTAAACTGTTATACTGATGTATCCATTTTTAAGAGGTGCCAATCAGTGCAGGGTTACACTGTAGCTTTTTCCAACAATTGTTCATCTTTGGATTATAGTTTGTTTTTTTTTTCGAAGGACGTTGCTGCGTTTGATAGATTACTAACTGATGACGTATCGTGTGGAAAAACGCCCTTGATTCTAATTGCATATGCAGGTAAATTCTTATTTTGATATTCCTTTTAACCATAAACAATCGTTTTGGTTTTCGAGTTACTATCGATATACAAGCCAATATACAATGTAAATGAGTAGAAGACTCCATAGCAATGCAATGCAATGCATATGGATTTTGACTTTATGAGACAAAACATGCATTGTATGTATAAGCATGGTATTTCCAATGCTCAGCAAAGCTAGAAAGTGAATTTGCTTCACATCGTCTAAGTGTTTATGTATACGATGAGCGCGACTGAAGTTTTGCGTGTCTGAAGATTATTTTTACTTGTAGTTATAATTGACTTTTTTCGTTTATTAGGAACACCAGTGACTGGACATACAGATAATTTAAGCAGATTGAGAGAGATTTGTACGCAGTCTGGTGTTTGGCTTCACATTGAAGGGTAATTCATCCTTTTAATCAACAATTCATCTTCCTTCTCTTGATGCAGTTAATTCTAATGTTCATATTTATCAAGTTGTCCACTTTCATTCACCTTATTTAACTTTTCTCTTATTTCACAGGGATTCACTAGCAACACTTGCTTTGCCAAACATTCCTCCATCAATCTCGGTATGAAACGTTGTCAACTTTTTTGTTTCCATTTTTAATTCGCTTCCTTGATTAACGATGAGTATAACAATTTATTATTATCATTTTGTTTAATTTTAGTCATCATCAAGTGCTGATAGTCTTACTTTGAATTTACCAGAATGGCTGGCCTGTTACAATATTCCTTACTGTGTATCCTTTTTAACATATATGCTATTACACTCTGTCAAACCTTTTGTAAGGAAACAAAAAGAGAGAGATGCACTTTCTGCCTTCAAGGCATTAGCATTTGGATCCACTAATGCTGAAAGCTTATTTGCAATGCCCGATCATTCTTTCCTCTGGATGTGACCTCGTGTCGTGGTTCCTTCTGCCTGGCGTTACAGAGAGCCACAGATGACTACTCTTACTCTTAAATGGGGACAACTGAGCCAACCATCGCAGTCTTCAAGTCAGATCACTCAGTTTAAGCCATCTCACTAAGATTACCAAGAATGACAGCTTGTTAGCTGCATTGATGAATCATCTTCTTTAATTTATTTGATATTTATTATTTCCATATTATGCAACTTAGATTAATTTCTCGAATTCTCTGTTCTTTATCAAAATTGTGAAGGGTCTTAACTCATCTGTAGACATTCTATAAGGCATCAAATCCAGTCATGGTGAGTTTGTATTTTGAATTTTAATGGGTTGTATTGAGCTTTTCATCATTGTAGCAAACGAACGAACTGTTTCATTATTCCCAGTTAAACTGTTAAAATATTACTTTTTTGCTGTTGTAGGCTGAACACAGTGGATTGATCTCAAAAGAAATTGTTGATAACTTATCATGTTTACCATTATGGAGCGTCATTAAAACTATGGGTAACTATACTTTTACTACTACTCTTATATTCAGAAGAGTAACTATCCCTTTATCATTATATACAGCTATCGTATTAAGTAGATAGAGACATTTTGAACAATTTTTTGCATATTGTTTTTAATTAGATTAAATTCGTCCTTGTTGTAGGTTTGGAAGAAATAAGAAACATTTTGATCAATGCTTCAGAACTTGTAAGTATCAGTACACCAAATATCTTAAATGTTTATTTATTAAAAGTTGGATATTCACTCTGCAAAATTTACTGTTGACACTTGATCGAATTATCATTCTAAATAATTTGAGTTATTTTTAGGCACAACAGCTATCACATCGATTAGATATGATTTCAGGAATAAAAAGACTGGTATGTACATTCAACAATTTTATTATTATATTTTTAGTAATACTGCTTCTTTCCTTTTTATATTTACCTTCCTTGTCTTCTCTGTTCTATTTATGCAATAACAGACCTTTGCTGTTACTAGTTCATGGCCTTTTTCTTTTTGTAAACTTTTCATGAGTTTCATATACAGATATACAGCATTTACCCATTCCCTCTATCCTTCCCTGTATTCCCTGTACCTGTTACGATTTGATTGAAGTCTTAATCTATCAATTGCCAAGTTGTATTCAGTTCTCCTATCATCTGCTTCTTATTTTTGATGTCGTACAATCTTCAAAGTACCTTTCTCATATCATGATTTATGGTTGTTTATGCAATGATGTAGTTTATATAATTGACTTTTATGGAATGGTATAATTTGTATAATATACATCTCTGTTCATTATTTTTTCCAGGAGCAATCAAATGTTGTTTCTCCTGTGGTTGTTTTTCGATATAAAGCATCACCATCTTTGTCCTATAGTTCATCAACTTCTCTTGAAGATGAAGGTTCGTCATGTTTTTGTTTTATTTTCTTCACGTATATCAATCTTGATGAATGTGATAGATGTTTCCTTGAGTGCATATCACAATTGATTTGATCGGCACTGCATGATCAGAGCGCCAATGACAATTCAAATATGTATGGTACTGAAGAAGGCTTTATATATCCGCTTCCCAAAGCAAAAGGGAGCAGAGTCTTGAGCTGGATGACTTGGAGAGCTATTCGACAATTTCACTAGGCTCTTTAACTCAGTGGAATCTTTGTTTGCTCTGTTATAAAGCAGTCTAGGGTTTGATTTTAGTAAATTTTTTGTTGCTATGCCACTTGTGGAAAATCTATCCTAATATTTACCATTCATGAAATTATTTTTCGATCCACGATCTTCTTAAGTAAATCAATAACTCAATAAATGTGAGATATACCAGTTTAGATTATATTTTTCATTTATTAATCTTCATTTTTGTTTATTGTTATCGTCTCATTCTGTTATTTTACAGACGATGAAGTAAATTCTGACACAACTGCAAAAACTCCTAAACCTTTGACGTCTAAAAATGTTGTTGATGTTTCTCCAAAACTTGCTGATGCTTTCAATCATTTGGTAAATTTACTTATTTTTGCTCATTTCAATCTGCTTTATAAACATTTCTTTTAATATTTTGAAATAGTATACTTCTGTGGACATTAAGAGTTGGAACCTTTTTTCAGCTTGCAAAAGCACTTGAAGACAATCACAGCAAAGTGTGTATTAATGTAAAGCAAGTTTCAAGAGAGGGTTCATGTATCACATTCAATCCACTGAAAAGTGCTCGAGGTTTGTGGTCAATTATTTTCATTGCCTTTACACATTGATAAAGTTGTGAAATTCTTTTTTTTGATTTATATAATTTTATTTTACAGCATGTTCGACAGAAAAAGATGACATTGACAAGTTTGTTGCCCAACTTGAGCAAGAGATTGTAAGTTCATATTCTACTTTTAGTCATCCTAATGCATGTTCTTTAAAATGCTTTGAAGCCATCTCTAAGTCCTGAATTCAATAATTGCCGGAGCAGCAGATCCTAGATTCTTAAGCCAGGCGTATGTCGACCTGCGATCGGGCCTGCGATATGGTAGAACTATCGCCAACTAGTTGTAACTGGTAACTTATGTTGACATGTCAGCAACTAGTCAGAACTTATAAGATACAGTTGATCACGGACGCAAAAGCGCTGAGGTCGCCTTCGACTGACGAGTAACAGCTGTCAACTAATCGCAGCAGCAGAATAAACTTTCTGGAACTGTGCGCCGACTAGTTGCCATCAAAATGAAACTGTTTGCCAAATAGTTACCAAAGCGCGAGGTCAGTTGCGATAAATTGATTCCAAAATTTGCGGTTAAGCAGTTGGCAACTTTTTCTCACTGTGCACCATGTTGACAAACTCTAGGTAAGTAATCAAGAATTCGGAAGATTAGATATCTTTTGATATCATTAGATTGTAGGCCTTGTCATTTTCAAGTCACCTAGGGCACGTTGCAGGTTAGAGTTCTTTGGATTGTGTTTCCAGGATCAGAACGTCCTGGGGGGCTTTCTGGATCCTTAGATACCCCTATCATTATGGGAAAGGTGTCCTTAAACAACATTTAATGCGAGAAGGGTATCAAATGTACTGGCTTTTGATAGGCACTATGTATTCTGTAGTATGATATTTCTCTACAAAACTATGATTGAAAATGCTTTCAATATATTGTCTATCGATTCTTAGATAAGAATGGACTCTACTTTGATGGCAAGAAGTTTGTTTGAAGAGCATTTCCAAGCAGTTCCAGATACTGTTCTAATTGATGTCTCCGATTTACCAGTCGTTGGTGCTTTCCAGTAAGCCTTTGCTATTTTTCCGTCGCCTTTCCATATCAAATACAGTAAAACCCGCTTATAAGAATCTAAGTTTTGAACACAGCCTGTTTAGGTCCCTATGTAATGTGGTGTGTACTGTAATCAGGATGGAGGTCGAAAAGATTGTCTTACAAAACTGCAAGGAAACATTAGGTCCCAATAAAGCATGGTTGAAGGTAATGCAGCTTAAGCAGGTCTCTATTTCTTGATGTTCTGAATGCAATGTTTTTCCAGTCAATGGAAAAGGCTGCCCCAGCACGAGCTGCATATTCACTCCATAGTGAGTGATCTGAGTCCGCTTAATTAAGAGCCTCTTTGGATATCAGGCTAAAATGGTTCTTATTTACTGGGTAGAAAATATAAATTTCAGGCTAAAGGTTCCTAATAGATGAAGGGTTCTTAATCTTAAATGAAGCTATTTTCTTAACCTTTTTCAATTATTTTAGATGTGTTCCAAAATACTGGAAAGTCAAGGATCTTTCAAATTTGAGTGACAGCAAGAAACGAGAAGCTAATGAACTGAACTTAAAATTAATTGAAAGATTATCTCAAGAATTTACTAATTTACATCAAGGAAAATCATCAAGTGGCCAAGTTTTTATTCAGATTGGTTTGGTTAGTAATTTTAAATGTTATTTTCTGATGTTGAGACTTCTTTAACCCTTTTATCGCCATATTTGATTATCACAATGTTTATGACGTTTGAGTTGTACAAAACTTGAAAATTGCGAGAAATAGTGAAAACATTTTTGGACATACTTAAAATCTTTTTTCGTCTGACATTCCTCAGAGGATAAACGCCAGAAACAGATCGAAACAATTGAACTGAGATTGAAACAATTGACTGCAACTGAGAAGCAATTGCTTTAATGTTCATACTTTCATGATCATTTATTTTCGTTAGGTTGATGATGCTTTTGACGTGAATACACTGGCAGAGAGAGTATCCATCATAGCAGAAGAACTAGAAGATAATTCAAAAGTAAGTTCTTGATTTTCAAACAACATTTTTTCCTTTCATTAAAATTCTCGCAATAGCTGCCCTAATTATTTTCGTTTATATTTCGTGTATACTCCATTGTCTTTTTTGCTACTGTCTGCTTTTTATTCTTTTCTGATAGGGGGTGGGGTAGTTTCTCCCTTGCTCTTGCTCCCATCTTTAAAAGAACCATGCTCCCTTGCTTCTGTCGAAATTAACTTTGTGCTCCGAGTAATTTCTTTGATTCCAGAAATCTATTTGCTACCAAGCTTCGCTGATTTCTTCTAATGCTGCCATGCCCCTGGCCCGTTTTAGTGATTGCTCATTTGCTCTCAAAACCCCTATTAGGGCTTCATTTTTGTTCCTGTTATTACTGCATTTACGTGTAACTGCAGAGAGAAATTAATTAGCAATTCGATGTAGTATATTGTGCACCTAAAATATGGCTGATAAATGCTTGCAAACGTCTTATTTGTACAAAGGGTAAGATGTAGGTCCACTTCAGCTTTATAGGTGCCAGAAACTTTGAGCTGCGTTGACAAATATATCCCTTACCTTTAAAACCAGTCAATTATCCATGAAAAAATGTAGATAGGTTACTTATAAAAGAGTGCTTAAGTGACTAAAATGATGCAACCACACAGAGGTCCTATAGCATGATTGCACTGTTAATGCTTCGTCAAAATATGCTTTGTTAATTTTTTTTTCTGGATTTGCGAAAAAGAGTGGAAACAGCTCTGCTCTTTTCCGCTTTCTTCAAGTTTTGACTGGAAGAGTTTTCATTTTTGTTTAATTATTTCATATTTATTTCAGTTTTTGGAAACGATATCCGATGCAGTACAGGCGAAAATCCACGAAGCAGAGGCAGGGTTACAAAAGGAATCAGAAGAAAAATTCTTTGAAGATGTAGGAAATTACGAATTTTCCATCCTTGTCAACAAACTAGAAGAGCAAATTTGCAAATTTGTCCTTTTTGCTGTTGTCTCTTCAATGACTGCTTCCCTCGAAAGATCAAAAAACATTTTTGCCTCATTTGTTTAAAGAAATAGAAAGCATTTGACCTTCGCTTTGTCTTTGTTGTTACTAGACTCATTACATAAGTCACAATCTTCTTAAACAACAACGACATCCTTCTAGTAACAGCATTTACTATTAACATAAGAAAATTGAATATGATTGATTGCCTAATGCTCAGAGTGAGACTTTTATAACAGAGTGGGCAGTTTGTAACAAAAACCTAGACAACCAGACTTTTCTGGACACCAAAAACAGCGAACTATCTATAACATTGGCCTAAGGAGTGAAAACTAAGACTAATGGAATAACCATTTAATATTTGTTTCACTATTTTTGTTCTATCTTTCAAAGGGTGTCTTACGAAATGTTCCCGTATTTGGATCTGTTTACAACTGGTTGTCGCCTCCAGGAAAAGAATCACGTGGTGTAACTGGAAGAGCATTCAACCTCGCCTCAGGTATGCAATTCACTCTCCCGGTCTCTCTCAATCGTATTCCTTCCGTCCATATAGCATATAGCTATATCTTTGTCTGTCTTTGTGTGTCTGTAACACCGTTTACTCAAATGGAAACATTACTTTTTTGCCATGCACCCTGAAACTTAACAATGTTCTTTAAATATGATAGTTCATCGCCATAGCTTGCTGAACATTGGTGCGCCTGGGTTTGGACATGCGCTGCTGTGTCGTCACAGTCCACTGTATAGTGCTATAACTTGCACTGAGATATTGACAATCCACTGGTATGGAATTTGTAGAATACTGCTACCGAAAATAGCAGCATTATTGTAACTGCTACATAGCATTAAACCGAAGCACCTATTTCTTTTAGCAAGGCAGTTTATAAAACTTCTTTAATGTTGCTTAGTGTTGAAGAAGCGATGTTGAGATATGTTGCTAAGCTCCTTAAGCTCCTGAGCCCAGTCACGGTAGTGTCACAGCCAGGGTCGACGACGTCTCGATTAGTTAACCTACTACTGAGACCCTAGCGACTGGCGCTGGAACACCATTTAACCTTGTTTAATTTTACGTTAGTCGGCTTCGCCTGCAAGTTATTTTGCAGTTGCTTTTCAGGATTCACTACGAAAGGGCACTAAAGACATCGGTCTGTGTTTATCTCTTTCTGTTCATTACTGTCGGTGCAAAGATGAAGTGTCAGTCTGGCTGTTTGCCTTTTGTTTCTTTGTACAAACTGCACCCCTCTACGTCCTTGTGCCAACATTGATTGCAGAATACAATGATAGCTTATTCTCATCTAGGTAAACTCCAATCAACTGAAAAAACCTACAGATATAAAATGCAAGTTCAGAATGATGATGAAGCTGATGAGAGTCAATCAAGAGAAGCCAACTCAAGCGTTGGTGATGTACAAGAATTAGCGAATAGGAGTTCTGAAGAAATTGATTTAGACCAATCGAATATATCAACAAACGAACAAGAAACAAGTGAAAATAAAATTGTTGAGGAGGGTGAAAAATTGGAAATTGAAGGTGAAAATATTGAGAATGAATTACATGAAGGGACTGAGGTTAAAGAGTCAGATGTTTGATGGAAATGGAAATAATCATCAACCAATCAAACAGTAAGATCACTCTAAATCAAGCTAATTTCCATCTTATAACGAGGATTCGAATTAAGCGTTAGTGATGAATTGATTTTATGCATAGATCATCTGAAACTCTTTGCAATATTTATGCTTGAAGCAACAGAATTAAGGTAGATATTTGAATTTTGGTTTATTTAGAATCTCTCTTAACTAATAAGGCAATGATTATCATTATGTATTTATCTGTGTCGCCTTTTTTCACAGCTTACAGCATCAGCTGTTCTCCTATATTTCTTTCTCTTTATAATTAAAAATCCCTAATCTGAGAAATCCAAGATTTCCTTTTCGTAAAGTATAAAGTCAAAAATATAAAGCACATTTCACGATATTTGAGAATATAAATATTAAAAACTAATCATAAACTTTGAATCTACTTATTGCTAAATTAAAAGAGAAAAGCCGCAATCACTTCAACTAAATTCGATTTAATTTAAAAAGTTATTTATAAGATTAACATCTATATCTTTAAAATCCCATCTTAAAGTTGCCCTCAAGTTATAAATTGTGACCAGCACCTCTTTATAAGTAAAATTCCCTTTAAATTCGTCGTTATTTTTAGTTCTAATTTAATCATAAAATTGTGGGTTTTTACGAAATGTTATTGCAACATTTTCTAGATTTCTTCTGCTTCGATAAACAGAGAAAACATCGCCTCCTCCCCCGCCATAACAGACCTACGATGTTTTTCTTTTTGAAAGAATTTTATGACAAGATGTTTGGAATTATCTCCTGTTAATTTTGTGGATAAAGTATGTCTTAAATGTTATTCCAGTCAATTATTTGTGTTGGGTCGTTTGATCCGTCTTTATTTCGATTGCCTGTTCGGCCTTCCGATTCTTAAGCGTGTTTCCTAAGTTCGATCATGTGACTAACCTCTTTATGGGTCGAAGTTTCGTGCTTTCCTTACCATCAACTATCAACACAGTTGTTTTTTTTTTTCATATTCAATGTTCGGTCCCCGCCAATAATGCAATAATCGCTTTCCAAAGTTGCTTAAAATATCTAGTTTTTTGGCCCTCACAGAAAAGTAGCGAATTTTGATTGCAAAATTGCGATAGCGAACTTTGATTGGTTGCCTTAGGAAATAATAGATGCCGCACCTTAATTTTGTCATGAAAGAAATGACGAAAGAGGAGGGGTAAACAGGATACATTGACTGAGGTTTTTTTGTCGTAAAAATAAACAAAAAGAATGGAACAAATAAAAACATTGTTTCAAGGGAAGGAAACTAGATCTCATGTCACTTATAAACAACATTAATCGTATTAATGCATTGAATTTTTCTGTTGTTAATGTTTTTTGCTTTTTGTTATAGAATGAATAAGGATCTTTGTCAACTGAGAAGGGGATTGTTGCTTCTTAATGCACCAAATAGAGCGTAAAATCTAACAATATAAATTGTTTTTTGTGTTATTCATAGTTTTGATTATCCTTATGTCACATGAAGAAAAGTTCTTTCTGTACAAGACACATCGTGTTCGTCATGATTTGCTGATCAATGCTACGATTTACCAGTTTTATGAGAATATCAACATTTCACAACTCACATGAACTCATACAATAAACCGAATCATTAAAAAGGAGTTATACAACCAAAGTGATGGATTTACTTCGGATTTTGCTATGTTCCTTTGTGCTTATTTCAATCGTGAACTTTGATAAATTTGCTTTTGCTGCCAGAGATAAAAAGAACAGGCGAGAAAGAAAAAGATGTCCACGAGTTTGTTTACGTGAAATGGCTAAACAAATTAACCAACTGAAGGTTCGTGTTTTTTCTTCTTTTCATTTAACTTTACTTTTAGCATCATCTTCGTGATTTTGCCACATTCTGATAAAAAAGCGTCCATTTTGCCGTAGTCAAACAACCAGTTACGCGACCAGTTATATACAGATACTGATAAACAAAGACAGATGCAGCGTCCTAAACAATAAAATCAATCATATTTGATTTCTCTCTATATTTAGTTTATACTAGATATCCGTACATACAGATTCTCCTAAGACTCCGACCCGCTGCTCCCCCAAGCGAAAGGGAGCGAAAATAACGAGAGTGTTGTAGAGAGAGCTGGGGGGTCGCGGCAGGGCTGAGCCCCCCTCTTGTTATTGAGAGAAAGCGGTAGATTGTTATAGATTGGCATTGTTCTTTGACGCATCTGCTCGTAGAGCCTCATAGTGCCCGTTATTTTTCTAGCTCTACACCACTGAGAAATAACTGATAATAAAGTCTGAAATGGGCTAGATGATTTCTGATTCATATCTCAAGAAAAACGCCTTTCATGTTTGTTTTCATTTCATTCGAAGTCAACCACACACAACGCTACAATCAGTGCAAAACCAATCAATATAAATACAATCAGTAAAAAAAAACAAAAGATTTGATCTTGATTAGAGCTGCGTTTTTACCTTCGCCTTCATGACCATCAGCCGCAAACTAGAGGGGGGAGCAATCGGGAAATGTGCCGTGCCCCTTCCACCTCTACAAGTATCGGGAAAGTCTGGTAAAAATCTAGCCGAAATCTAGCAGCATTCCATTTTCTCTTGAAAAGATCTCCAGCAATCGGCTGTTCTTCTCTCGCTCTCTCTTTTTCGCTCATTTTAATGCATCATCCTCTCCTCTTTCCACTTTCTGTTAGTTTTAAAGGCGTCACCCTCGATCGAAAAAAAACTTATAAATCTTTTACACTTCCAGGAATAATCCTACTGTTCTCCAAGAAAAATAATCTTGGAAATCCTTTTGTTTCATTCTGATTGCCTCTTCCATACTTCTGCTATCCACGGATGGTCTAGCGTACCATTTTATAGCTCGTGCAAGCGTGCAAGTGTGCCGATTGCGGTGCCGATGCACATCCAGCAATGTATAGTCGTTTTGTTCTTCAAAAAGTATCCAAAAAAGATCATCTTCATATTGCTTCTTTGCCTATTTCTTGGTTGATTTTTAAGGCGTTACTGTCGTTGAAGGAAAAAGTACCGCCATACCGCCAAACAAGTGCCGGACTCTAAGGTCAAGATGATTCGAAATTCGTTTAACAGGTCATTTAAAAAAGCTGGCAAACATAAATTTCAAGAGATTAAACCTGTGGAGGACTGGATTTTATATGGTTAACCATATTTGCTATTTTATGGAAAATTTAATGTTTTCACATAGGTATTGACTGTGTGCTATTTCCTTCGGGCAAAGCTGCATTTGGGTGTGTGTCTTGGACTGGGTGCAGCATTATCTTAGTTAATAATAGTTGTCAAAATGAGTGGTGTCGATTGGTTGGATGATGAAATCTTATTGGCCATTTTGTTCCGTTCTGTCGATCGTCTCTCAGTGCCAAAACATACAGCAGTTCACTAAACGGCCTCACAAATACTGAATACATAGCAAAGGAAGCAGCGTATTAGTGAAGATGAAACTTTGTCTGTTATTTGCGATATTTTTTCTTCTGTTGGCTCGATTTGGAGTTGATGGTAGATCAAAATACAAGAAAAGAGATGGCTTGAAAAAAATGATTCGTCAACTTCAGTTTCAAATGAAAGAAATGAAGGTTCGTTGGGGGGTCGTTTTATAAAAAGGTGTTAAAAATGCTAGTCTTACTCTTATAGTCTTAGAATTCTTATGTACAGAGTTCTGCCGCTGTTCCTACACCGTTTGTTTTTCATAGATGTTTTGAATAGTCTCTGTTTCTCTGTTCGCGTTGTGTGTTTGTTGCTGGCAACTTTGAAAAAAATATCAAAGACTTCGGACATGTCAGGGCAAGCTCCAGTGTTCAAGACGATCAAATTTTTGTTCCTCTCTAGATTTATCATTCCTTTTTCATGTAACTGCACTTAACACTATGATTATTAATAAAAGCTTTCAGTTATCTCGCTAGTAGCTTAATTTCACTGCTATTTAATAATGTTTGAATGTCTTTTCATTCATTTTAGGTCGAAATCGAAAGACTGAAAAAGCATATTTCTGATACCCCAGCTGGGCCTCGAGGGCCAATTGGCCGACCAGGGATAAAGGTAAAAGTTTATCAATTTGATTTGGTTAAAACTATCTCATCCTCTTGTCAAAAATGATTTTGGTTTAAAACACTTTTTTTATCGTTACACGTATTTAGTCTTACATTGATCTGTTTTCCTTTCTATTTTACAAAAACTATTTATTTCTTTTTCCAGGGTGACCCTGGCATAATCGGACCTCCGGTAAGACAAGTAACATTTGCGTCTTCTTTCATAATCTTTCAAAATCAGGTTTATTTTTTCATTACTATATGATACAAAGAGAAAACTTTTCATTTACCATATGTCCTGTCAGTACCAAATTTTTGAAGCTAGAATTCGCTATTAAAGGGGCCAGACATTTAGTTCGTTCATGGGTTCAGGGGCAAGTAGCCTTTTCGGCAATAGTAGAAAGTACTTTTTGCGAAAGAAGAGTTTGGGCTGCACACGGTTAAATGCATCGAGGCTCGCTTTTATCAGTGGCAATCATATACTTGGGTTTCCACTTGTGAACGATACGATCTATGCTAGACCTTTGCGCTGTTTTCTCATCTTTCGAAATCGGGCTATTTTATCCCTTTGCCTTTCTTATCGAAGGATAAGAGATTTACGGGCCCACTTTGCATTTCTCCTTTTCGTCGTTCCTAGTAAAGATGTTCGCTTTGACAATGAAATGATAAGCAACATTTTGATCTTTCCTTTTTAGGGTTTCAGAGGTCCAAAAGGAGAACCAGGAGTGCCGGGGCATTTTCAGGTACTTTGGTTTTAACATTCACGATAGCTCTTAACAAAAAATCCACGAATCCAAAGGAAAGTGTGGCAAAGTGGGCAAACTGTTTACGTTCTGTTTCTGCAAGCATCTCTATGGCTGCAAGACACAGTATTCATTATTCAAACGACATTCAAATTTGAACAAGTCAATTTCTTTGTTCTTCCAACCAATAGCTGAAGGGGACAGACTGCCTTTGACTGATCACAAAATAGCCGCTTTTGTTATTTGGACAAGCCATTAGGTACACATCGCGTCTCCCAAAATGAAAACAATAAAAAATTTCATGTAAAAATAGCACGAACATGGGCAGAAGTGTAAATGTAGACTTTTGTGATCCAATCACCGATGTACAGTGGTAGTTTGACATTCAGGCCGTTTAAGGGCCGATGCACTGACTCCCACGTCCTGAAAACATTTGATGATATTCACCAATGTTGTCGTGTTAGTATCTCTCATGTTAAATATTAATTGTCATTTATACTTTCGAACAGAAGCATTAAAGTCCGAGAGTCAAAAATTAGCGCATGCGCGATAAAGTGTTTCCCACAATTGCCTGAATTACTTGAAGAAATTCTATGAGTAAAAACGATGTCATTATTTAATTGATTCAGTGTGTGAGTCGGAAGCCGGCGGGATATCCAAGCGTAAGCACATGGTCTGGGGGCCGGATAGTCCCACCCCCTTGGCTGGCCGAAGATTCACGGGAGAATAGCGATTTCCTGTAACGGGAACCACCGTAAGATGCGACGCCTCAGCCACAGTGTCTCGGCATTGTGGATGCAAGTGGGGAGCATTCATCTCCAGCACTGAGCAATGTTTTTGCTTTTCACGCCACTTTGATTTACTACAAATAGAATCAATACATACACGAAATGCATGACAGCAACCGCAACAACAGTGCCGAAAACAAACAAATTTACAACATTCCAAATTGTGCAAGAATACAATGCTGCTACGGGTGCTTCGCGCAGCTCTGCAGCAATAAAGTATATGTCTTTCTCTTTTTAGAGAAGCAAGGGATCGTTATTTCCAACCCTCCCCTCTTGTGGGAGCGATGAATTTCTATCTTCAAATGGAAAGCAAATTTTCTGTGTCAAACTTGGTAAGATAACTGCACATACCATATTAATATGGTTAAGCGCCCAGAGCGTTTAATAAATTTATACATTTTAAGTGGGCGTGTATTCAAGGGGGCATTTACAAGAGGACAGCATTAATTTTCAAAAGGTATTTTGGTCCCAATTCTTTTCAAAGGGGGTAAAATCATCCCCTCCCTGCTGATAAGAGCGCCTATTCGATGGGTGGGGGTTAAAGAGTGGGGGCTGAAGTAATACGCTATCCAAATAAAAGATTGCAATTCCAAATAACTTTTCATCCGTTTTCTGGCGTGATTTTTCGTTCTAAAAACTTAATTTTCATTGTCTTTTTTAGATTTAAACACCGTTGGAGTGAAAGATACCTCGAGTTAGTTTTGCGTTTTCAAAAGTTTACTTTACACTTTTTCTTAATGAGACTCCGATAGTGGTTTGTTTGGGAGGAAGTGAGTATGAAAGGTTTGAAAAATTGGTCTTAAAGATGTAAATTTCGTTGCCACCACCTAATGACAGATATGGTGCTTTTTTAAAATTGGAGCAAATGAGCAAATACGACCCTATCAGACCTCATACAAATACATTTATTTTTATCTGCAATAAATTATGACATAATGTCAAAGAAATTTCTAAACTTGAAGAAACCAATAAATCGAAATGGTAGGTAATATCTAAACTTTATTGATGATATTCTTTATCATTTTAGATGCAAGACAACCACACCCTCCGATTCAAACGAAACCAACTCTATCTCCAGGTATTGTAATAATATTTCCAAAATCCTCTTTATCGAGCTTGTAAACTCCTCAAAAACTGCTAAGCATGTTGCTTCTTTTATCATCTAAAACAACCTAGCCCTAACTAAGCTAACATGGTAGTTCAAATAAGCAATATTTCAGAATGACTTTTCAGTCTCAAGTGCCTTCCTTAACCTTTGGCCCGAGCTAAGCGACAAAACATTTTGCTTGGTTAAACAGATGAGATCTGACGAGCAATGTTTTGCAATGTGGCGAAACGGTAAAATGTTTTGTTTGACTAACAAATAACTTTTGGCAAACAATGTTTGATCGTTTGGCCAGTGCCTTCACCAGACCCAATCCATAACTTTTATCTGCCTTTTTGGGTGGTTTAGCCTTGCAGCCTTGCTAAGTAAGGCAAAATTGCAGCAACAAAATGCAATGATAGATAGATATCATTGAAATAGATTACTTATTTAACAAATTTTTTTTTTGAAAGCTGTGATGAATAAGATGAAGACATTTGAACGAAAGAGCATGATTCAAAGTATCCATGGAGATACTTGGGACATTGGCGTCATTCATCATCGATCCAATTACTATTTTTGTAGTTCATTACTGGGAAAAGCTTTTACTGTTTATAAATGGCTTAGCTCAAGGTAAGCATGTGACGTACTGTATTGTGTGCCTCTGTCATACCCTTTCATATGGATTCTGAATTACTAAGACTAGAGTTAAGATATAAATACATTGCTAGCTTTTCATCTGACGTCGTCTGACAAGGGCATTGAAGCCAGAATTAGGTCAGCATTGCCGGAATTAATTGTGGGTTAATTTCCGTACCTTCAATTGTCCGGACCTTTAAGAAGGTGAAAATGGTCTTTCAAGAGTACTGTCCGGCTGTGGCTGCCTTCTTATTCGTCTAGCTTTGCCTGCCTTGTAATCCTTCACCTGGAAGATGACTTCATGCAGTGATTAATGAGAAAGAGTGGTCAACTAGTAACCAGTCTTCCCTGGAGAGAACGTTCATACCCCTCCGGACCGTAATCCCCGTTAAACTTGTTATCTAACGATTAAAAAATATTGAGCTACATAGCGATTGCTATGAGCCAGCCAACCTTGTTAGTCTCTGCTTGGGTCATTTCTTTTTTCATATTTTGGTTAATTTTGGTTTTTATCTATGTATTTAAGCTGGTTATTCCCTTTATTGCAGCAGTTTTGCACTCTCATGCTACCAGCTCTTTGACTTTATTGGCCTTTTGTTCTTAACAACAAATATAAATTGCTTCTTAGATTCTGGAGCCTAAAATCATTTCCGATAAAAGACGCAAGAAACTGGAAATCATTTACAAGGGATGGGGAACTTTATTTAGCAGTTGCCAGCAACAGCAACACAAATTCACCGATTTTCAAGTTTTTGAGTGAAGATGTCGTTGAGGAATATCAACGAGTTCCTGTCAAAGGCGTTTTTGATGTTGAAATTCTGGAAACGAAAAATGACTTATTTCTTGTTTATACTTCGATTCATGGGCCTAGCTCTGTCATACTTCGATGGGATATTGTGAAAAAGATTTTCATCCAACATCAAGTTGTCAATGCTTATGGTACAGATGTAGAAGTCTTCAACATTGACGATTCTTATTTCCTTGCGTTTGTTGGTAAGTGTTTTTACAAGATTTCGTAATGGATACTCTCTTTAACACCTATGTTATGGAATTGAGTTTTTCTTATACAATAATAATTTGATTTTAGCAATGGAAGGTGGACCGTACATCAATCTCTATAAATTATCCAAACAAGGCAACTTTTCAAAGTATGGGGCGATTCGTGATGACCAAAGAGCATACTCAATGCATCATTTTCAAATTGGAGATGAACATTTTCTTGCTGTTGCTAAATACAGCAATAAACCATCTGTGATTTTTAGATGGGATGGAACATCGTTCAGACGACATCAAATGATTGAGTCTTGCTGGGTGAGTGCTTAAATTTGCATCCTTCTTCTTCTTTGCCTCTTCTTCTTCTTCCCATTTTCTCCTACTTCTTATTCTGCTTCTTAACTTTCTTCTTCCTCTTTGTGATATTCGTCTTATTCTCTCTCTTCTTCCTCTTCTTCTTCCTCTTCTTCTTCTTCATTTCCTTGTCTTCTTGTTCTTCCTCTTCTTCGTCTACTTCTTCTTCCTCTTCGTCATCTTTTTCTTCCTCTTCTTCTTCCCCTTTGTTTTCTTTTTCCTCTTTCTCTGCTTCTTCCTTTTTTTCCTCTTCATTTTCTTCTTTCTCTCCTTCTTCTTTTTCTTCGTACTCTTTTTCTTCTTCTTCTTCCTTCTTTTTTCTTTTGTCTTCTTTTTTCCCTCTTCTTCTTCCCCTTCTTTTTTACCTTGTACCTTGTACCTTTTACCTTGTCTTCTTCTAAATTCTCTTCTTTGTCTTTTCTTCTCCTTCATTTCTTCTTCTTCTTCTTCTTGAATTCTTAGTTATTTCAATTGGTTGTCTTAACATGTCTTCATCTGATTTGATCCTTGCACATCTTGCATCCTTCCAATGCTTCCAATCAAAATCTCTTAAACTCATGAACAGTTTATTCTGTTACAGGCTCGTGGATTTGCAACTTTTTCAAATGCATTGATTGGCGACTCAGATACATATTTGGCAGTGGTAAACAACAAATGCAATCCTGTCATCTATATATGGCATTCGGACTCACGTAGTTTCATCAAATTACAAGAAATGGAATCCAGGTTGACACGTGACATGGATTTCTTTACAATGGGGTCACATGTCTATTTAGTTGTTTCTGCAGTTCAACAAAGCAATATATACAGAGGAACAATAAAGAAGCAACCTTAAGACGTCATTGAGACATTGCAGAAGCAATCTTGAGACGCTATTCAAGACACTATAGAAACGAAGTGACATCGAGACGTCGTTTAAGACATTCCCCAAGCAACTTTGAGACGTCATTTGAGCCCTCAAGAAGAAAAAACTCTGTTATATATTAGTGATTTTTAGAGATGAAATGTTGTTCTAATTAGATGAGTATCTTGTGTTATAGCAAGAAATTTGTTATAAGCTTCATTCATGTTTAAAAGACTTTAAAGTATTCATTCGTAATTTGTTTTACTTGTTTTGTTGAAGTATTTTTATGTTACATCGACAGTGTGAACCTTTTTGCTCGTTTGAACCTTTTGGGAACTCTTGAAGGCGCTATGGCGTCATGGTCTAATCCAGCCCAATCCAGCTGGCTTTTTGGGTCGCGTCAGATGCTCAGTGAGGTCCGAACCATCACAGCCAGGGTCTCTTATTGCTAAACTATTACTGAAATCCTAGAGACTTGCTCTTCTAGAGACTTGCTCTAAATATACCATTTCACCTTCACCTTCACCTTGGTTGCTCGTAAAATGATAGAAACAGAAACAAAACAACGAAAGAAATTAGATATTTTGCAGCAACAACAACCCGATAACTATGAAAGATCCTAAACAATATTTTCAGAAAGAATTATCATCAGAAAATGTTAAGGAAGAAGAAATTTTGCAGAAGGGAATACTGCAATGCTAAAAATTGACATGTTTAGCGCTACCTTCAGTCAAGACTTCAGTTTCACCAATCCACTGAATTGAACAGTATCCCTTTAGTAGTTTCACCTACGTTTTTACACGTAATGGAGACGAAAATGAGAAAAATTGAGAAATAAGAACTATTGATCGCCATATAGTATGAAAGATAGGAAAAAAGACACTGCGCTCTTCTATAGTGTCTTTATTGTTCTTAGTTTTCAGCAAATACAAGTGTGACAGATAGTCTTTACCTTGGTTTTTGCAAACCATTGATACAAAATTCTTTTCGAGATTACGTTTCTTTATAAGAGCAACCTTTGTAAGAAACACAAGGCTGAAATAAGGGTCAGTACTCGAACCTGTTGGAGATAAGCACAACAAACCATTAGGTGTAAATTTAGACTTCAAGATCCAATCACGGATGAAAAAGGTGTATAGTGGTAGTTTGAAACATCCACTTGGTGAAAATATTTGAAGATATTCATTACGGTGGCCCATAAGTGTCACATCAATTACAAATTCAGCACATCAAATGCAAATGTCAAAAAATAGCGCATGCGCACGAAATGGCTTTTCCCACAATAGTTTGATTGCTGGGAAGAAATTCTGTTAGTATAAAGACTATATCTTCTGTAATTGTTCAGTGTCATGAGTTGGAAGTGAAAGCATAGGGGTATCCATTGCGTAAGCAGGTCTGGGGGCCGGATATTCCCTCCCCCCGGAGGCTGGCGGAAGACTCATGGGGAGAATAGCGATTTCCTGTAACGGGAACCACCGTAAGATGCGACGCCTCAGCCACAGTGTCTCGGCATTGTGGATGCAAGTGGGGAGCATTCATCTCCAGCACTGAGCAATGTTTTTGCTTTTCAGCAAGGGACCGTTCCTTTCCACTGCCTTGTTTTGCTTTATTTTTACATGAAATTTGTATTGTTTTCATTTTGGGAGACGCGCTGTATGTGTACCTAATTGCTTGTCGCGCAAGCAATGTTCACAAGCGTGAATAAAATGTCTTTGAGAAGGGTATCGGGTAATATTTGGATGAAAAATTGCTTCAAAAATATAAAACAGGTGGGCTGAAATCGAAGCCAAGTGTTAACACTTTATCCTTTAAATTCTACCAAGAACCTAAGCATATCTGTTACTTTAACTTTCTGCAAGCCTTTATGCATCTGTTACCCCAGCCCTTTCTTTCCCAACTGCCCCCTTCCCAGTATGACCCCCTTGACAGGAAAGAAGTGCGCAGTCAGACGCTGCGAGGCAGCAGAACAGAGAAGTTACTCGACAGGAAAGGCACTGCTGGAAAGGGTGTTGGTAAATTAATCTTTGAAAAATAAAATAAAACGATTAAAAAGCTTACTGTAGTCTGGAAGATCAAAGATTAATTATTGAAGAATATTTTAATGCGTTTGTGAAGGCTTTATTGAAATTCTACGTGATATAAATCAAATTGTTGTCGACCATTCGTCTGGTTGGGAAGTGGCCTAAGTTAAGTTGGGCGAGACTTTTCTCACACGTCTGTGATAAAACGCTGTTATGGTCAATATAATTGGGACACAGACACACCTAAATTGATATTTAAACTATGGCGGATATTGTAGAGACCTTATACCGGTACGAAAGCGAGCAAGGGCATGGTTTATCATTTGAAGCTGGTGTCAAAATCAGTGTCACTGAAAAAGGTGACAATGGATGGTGGCGAGGAATTCTTTTGAACAATAATATTGATAATGGTGATAAACCTCAAGAACAAGAGGGTTGGTTTCCAGCAAGTTATGTTGAAGAAATTAATCAAAAGAAAAACGAAGTATGATTTTTATTATGAGCTTCATACAAACATGATCACTTTATGTGTGGTTCACATTATAAAACTCTCTATCCTTTGAAGCCAGGAAATCTGAATTGTTAATCATCTTCCTTTGAGGTTCTCAAATGTTTAAATAGGCAATGAAAGAATTCTTAAGCCTTGAAATACTAGATAGCTGCACATCCACGTCCATTCAAAAGTCTTCCGAGAACCCCAGGAACCCCAGGATTCCAAGACTAATTTAAGCTTTTTTAACATATTTAATAATTTCTTTTATTTTTTTTATTTCAGAAAGAAGAAGTTAGCATCACACCAGTTAAAGGTATTCCATCTCCTTTACCCCCAAACTGGAAAGCTGCACAAGCCATTGACGGACAAACTTATTACTATAATGAAATAACAAATGGTATGATGTAGTGTGTTTCTTTTTAGCCAGATATAACCCTTATTGATAATAAAATGTTGATGTTCTTTGTTATGCATATATTTGTCTTTCTTTTTTCAGAGACATCTTGGACCTTTCCACAAGGTCCAAACAGCCCCACAAAGACACCCCCTGTCACATACCCCAAGAGACACACCATTTCACAGTGTTCAAACTTGAAGAAATCACCTCTGCATGCAATCAAGAATGAAATGACAATGGTGAACGAACGACCAGAAACTAGAAGTGGCAGCAACCTTTCTGTTTTAACTGGTATGTTTGTAAATCTACTGATTTGTTTGGTTAATTGATCCGTGAAGTTATTCATTGATTGAAGGCCTGATTCATGGTTGATCATATGTCTGATTCACTGAAATGATTGATTGACTGAGTGATCAGTAATCATGGTTGATTGATTGACTGAGTGATCAGAAACCATGGTTGATTGATTGTCTGATTGATCAGAAACTATGATTGATTGATTAACTGAGTGATCAGAAATCATGATTGATTGATGGACTGAGTGATCAGAAACCATGATTGATTGATTAACTTAGTGATCAGTAACCTTAATTGACCGATTGATTGATTAATGGAATGATTGATTGAAATGATTCATTGTAGTGATTTGTTTTACCAGATAGTGGCTATGATGGATCTATGGGAACACCATCACCATCATCATCAAGAGAATCAATTGATGGAAAAAGTGTTGGAAGCACAGGGAGTGGAGGAAATCGAAGGGTAAGCACGTTTTGTTGCAGTCCTAGTGTCGCTAAGGTACCATACGAGTGATCAGTTTGTAGCATTTTCTTTGTAATATGCATAACTATGCATATGTGTCAAATGGTTGATGTGATCTGTATTTCATTTTTCTTTAGAGAAAGGCCAAACAGATGGCAATGAACTTGACACCAACAGTAAGTTCAGTTGTTACATATGAGACAATTCAGTTGTTATTATTTAATAATATTTACAGTGTAAGTGCTCTCAGGCGAAAGTTAGCAGTTTTCATTAGGATTTCGTAGTCTGCAATAGTTGGTACATATGTGATGATTGCTAAAGGTCGCAAGCTATCAGACGAAAATTAGCAGTTTTCATTAGCAGTTTTCATATTCCACAATAGTCGCAGATAGTCTGCGATGGTCTGGCGATGATTGCAAAAGTGCCTCTCCGATGGTAACCGACGAAATGCAACAAATGAAAACCAGACTGAAGAAAACAGACCTATAAAGAACTGCATGCTTGAAAATTTCTGAAAACAACGGAGTAAACACAATCCCATCGCTTTTGTTGCACTATGTTATTATTTATTTCTCTCTTTAAGAGTTGCTTCCTTATATACATGATTTATTTCTTAGAGAGCTCCATTCTTCAACTATCCATCGATTGCCGAAAGTAAAGAGCAAAATTCTTTGAACCAGTTGGAAGTCAGTTTTTGTGACCATTTTTGGGTATGCTATGCTTTGCAATGTTATTTTATACCGTTATCAACAATTTCTGTTCTTTACCTGTTTCTGTTCAGTACATGTAGCTCTAATAATTGACGATGCTGTGACGTCATGGTCTAATCAAGCTATAATGCCTGCCAGAATTAATTGAAACACAAATCATTTTTCAGGCTTTTGACTAGGCAACACACGCTGACTCGACTCCTCCTCCCCATAAAACGATACTGCTTTTAAATGTTGAAGAATCCTTTAAGATTATGTAAATGTTCGTTTCTACCCGGAAACGAAGTATCAATCAATAAACCAACGTTGTTTACAGAGAGGGGATGGGAGATGTTGCGCGGAGTAGAAAAACCAATCGGCCTTCCAAGCATTATGGCAGGCATTGTAGTTTGCGATATCAGGAGCTCAGTGAGGTCGGTGTTCGAGTCCCAGCAAAGCTTACGTCACATTCACATCCAGCGCTATGGTCTCGTTAGTTCTTCATTACTTCGGAGATTCTTGCGACTGGCGCTAAATTCACCTTTCACCAATAATGAGTTATTAATTTACTTTTAGGATGATCTTGGTGAATCAACTGGATTTGAGATTGTGAAAAGTTTTGTGAGCAAAGGAAAGGCCAACTGCAAGGAAATGGCAGATTTCTTCAGAGAACGGTTGGTGACTTCGATACTCCTAGGAGTAATGGAGTAATATTCCTCAGTTATCTAAGAATATTAGATGCTTTTTACTGATAATAACAACACATTGATTTATAAGCCCGCTGTCTTTGCTTAATGGAGTTTTTGAAATTCTAAATTTTGAGAATTTTTCTCAAAACAGAGCTGCTATTGAAGATCTTTACGCAAGAAATCTGACGCGATTGGCACATTCGTTGCATGGCAACCAAGAGAAGGGGTAATAACTCAAGTCGACCTTTTCTTTCTTTTTGATGACTGTTTAACACAGTTAGCAATCCTTCTTTGTTTTTCAAAAAACAGTCAAGAAGGTACATCAACGATAAGAATATGCCTTAATTTCAGCTCATGCGGAGAGACTTGGCAGAAAGTGAAAAAGGGGGTGGAAGAAGAAGCGAAAAATCATCAGAAATTCGCTCATTCGGTAACAGCAATTTATGCATTTTCGCATTTGATTCTTCCTTCTAAATAAAAGTAAAATGAAGCTTTTGTCTATTTGTCCGACAGCGGTTGGACAGAGCAGTAGTTGGTCCTATAGGGTCGTATCTAGTATTACTTGTTTACCTCGCTGGTTTTGCCAGATGGGAAGAAACGGATTTCTGGATTCAAAGAAATTACTCGGAGCACAATGTTAACTTTGACAGGAGCAAGGGAGCATGGTGCTTTTTAAGATCAGAGCAAGGGAGCAAACCCTCCTTACCAGAGCCTCCTTATTTCGCGTGACGTTCGCCAATACCAGTGCTTGCTATAACCTAAAACCATCTTAAGAACTTTATTATGAAACAGAAGTATAAATGTTTTGAAGTGACGTGATTGAACCTTATTTCATCAATCAAACTTTTTTACGACCTTTTAGATCATTATTCAAATATTTATTTTGCAGCTGTTGCAAGGTCTCCACAAAACGATGACTGAATTTGCTGAACGTCCAGTTCTACAAGATAAGAAAGACTCCAAACGGGTCAGTTTGATTAATCAAAGTAGAAAATTCTAGATTTTTGAATTATATAACTTCATACTTTTTGAGTGGTACAAAAATTTCAAAATTGCGGGAAACAGAGAAAACATCTCTGGACTTACTTAAAAGCTTTTTCGTCTGACACTCCTCAGAGTGTAAACGTCAGAAACAGACCCTAAACAATTGAATAAGGCGGTTTTTATACCGAGATGTGGATCGAAATGCACCAATCAGAAAGTGAAGCCGAATCGGCATTGTGTTTTAAACACCAATCAGCTTCATCTTTCATTTTCTTACTCGTTACTTTGTCCAGTGTAAAGCTTAAGGGTATATGTACAATGGGGGATATTTCTCTTTCCCCTAAAAGATTGAGATGAAAGAATAAAACAAAAGCTAATTATGTTAACCTCTTAAGCTCATTAATATTTTTCGTACTATTTTCTCAGATTGACATCGTACTTCAAGAAGATAGAAAACGAGCTGCGGCGAAATTCAAAGAAGTTGAAAAGGTTTTTATCTAAATTACCCCTGACTTACCCCCTGTCCCATGCACCCTATGTCACTATGCCCGTTTATTTATTATTCTGCAATTCCATGAGCCCCTCTTTTTCTTTGAATTTAACTTTGAAATTAGATTTGTTTATATGCACTACTAAAACATTTTCGTATATATTATAGCAACAAGGAATTTTAGCTGAACGACAAGCGAAGATAAACCAACCTAATAAGGTATGTAGAGCCATTACACCTCAGCTGTTTACGTATAAGAAGTGTTTGTTTTAGAATTTTTATAAACAAGAGCAAGTAGTTCATTGCTACAGAATCCTTGTTATAATTCCTTGGAACAACACATTGTTGCAACTATCTACTTAAAAAGCTCTAATTTCGGTCACATGTAAGTAGCTACACGGTTTGAAGATGCTGTGGCCAAGTGGCCGTGGCGCCAATCATTAGGTTGGGGTAAACCTCCAGATATCGGTCAATGAGAACCCAGGGTATTCTTTCTAGAATATTACACAAGCTGCAGGTCTACATCAGCTCCATGGCTGCAAGAACCCCTGACCTTCTTTAAAAAAGATATTGTATTTTCCTTGCTTGCTTGCCTGCTTAATTGTTTGTTTGCTTGCTTGCTCGTTTGCTTGCTTGCCTGCTTGCTTGCTTCTACGAAAACACGATTAACTTCATCAGTAAGTGTATATGTCTATAGAAACAAGACGTGGCAAAAACACAGAAGAAGATTGCTGCATCGGGTCAGTTACGTTTTATTACTATTTTTGCTTTTTATCCTCTTTTCCTTTCGTCATTATTACTATGTTTTTGTAGGTTGATATTGATAATCTTTTGATTGTGTTTCCTACAGTGGATGACTTAAAAAAAGCAATCGATGACTTCAATGATGCCCAAAAAAAATGGATTGATGATATGATTCTTGGTCTTGTGGTAAGATAAGAATTGATTTTTCTGAGTAGCTTGCTTACTTACTACCTAAAAAACTTTCTAGCTAAATAATTTTCTTGCTAACTAACTAATTAACTAACTAACTAAGTAACTAACTCACTGACTGACTGACTGACTGACTGACTGACTGACTGACTGACTGACTGACTGACTGACTGACTGACTGACTGACTGACTGACTGACTGACTGACTGACTGACGGACTGACTGACTGACTGACTGACTGACTGACTGACTGACTGACTGACTGACTGACTGACTGACTGACTGACTGACTGACTGACTGACTGACTGACTGACTGACTGACTGACTGACTGACTGACTGACTGACTGACTGACTGACTGACTGACTGACTGACTGACTGACTGACTGACTGACTGACTGACTGACTGACTGACTGACTGACTGACTGACTGACTGACTGACTGACTGACTGACTGACTGACTGACTGACTGACTGACTGACTGACTGACTGACTGACTGACTGACTGACTGACTGACTGACTGACTGACTGACTGACTGACTGACTGACTGACTGACTGACTGACTGACTGACTGACTGACTGACTGACTGACTGACTGACTGACTGACTGACTGACTGACTGACTGACTGACTGACTGACTGACTGACTGACTGACTGACTGACTGACTGACTGACTGACTGACTGACTGACTGACTGACTGACTGACTGACTGACTGACTGACTGACTGACTGACTGACTGACTGACTGACTGACTGACTGACTGACTGACTGACTGACTGACTGACTGACTGACTGACTGACTGACTGACTGACTGACTGACTGACTGACTGACTGACTGACTGACTGACTGACTGACTAACTATCTGACTACCTGACTGACTTACTGACTGACTGACTAACTATCTGACTACCTGACTGACTTACTGACTGACTGAGTTGTTGTAAATTCCTTCATTAATCAACAATAATATTCCTCTTCTTTCAGGAATTAGAGAAACGAGAAACCGAACGAATTGAGTTCTTGAAAAAGAAACTTGAAATGTACACAGAAATGACACAAACTGCTTTTAACTCCAACATTGAGGTAAATGTCTAAAACTCAATCTCAAAATTGGTTAATCAATCTATTTACTTTTTTCTTAATTTATCTGAACTTATCATTACCTCACATGAAGGTTTCTAAAAAGACCGCTGACCACATTGAGAAGGTAAGCGCATCTCTTGACCGCAGAGCATTCGTGGATGGCAATCGAACAGGATCTATTCGACCAGTCGACCTCGAGAAGTAGATTCAAAAGACATTGCGTATTCGTCGGTTAGTTCTTTCTTTCATTAGTTCAATCATTTTCTGAGCTGCAGAACTTATCGTTGTATGATAGATACACTTTTTAATAAGCAACTGGACTTTTGATCCAGCCCTCAAAGTTGCTTAACGTATCTGGTCTTCCAATCCTCATAGAATGACTGGATACTCCCTAAAAACTTGTTTTTGGCTATTTTCATGCTGTTCAATGTAATTGACAAATTTGCAATGATGCATTGAATAAAGAAAGCTATCTCAACCAACAATTGGACAAAATCTCAGTCCTAGTTGCTTATTGATCAATTGCTTATTAACAAAAGTCTGTAAACATGCAATCATTTCTTGATAAGTAAAAGGGCTTTAAGTAGTATTCGTGGAAATGCAGTCGTATTTCATTTCCTATCCAAAACTATTTGAAATAACAGTCTTATGCAGTAAATGCATCAATTCGCTGCATTCAATTGATACATGCTATGGCAGTTTGTTTTATGTGCCAGCGTGCAAAAGATATTTCACGCAAGTACGTAAGCATGTATGTATTATGAGCTGCAGCATGTAAGTAGTTTTCATTTGTAGTATAGCCACCCCACATAATCTAGCTAAGGTCATGGGTGCAGTATTTTAGACCAGTGGAGCTTTTCTTTGTTTGAATGAGTCTCGCTTTCCAAAATGAACACAAATTGAGAAGAACTATCTTCTTTGATAAAACTGATTGTTTTCAGTGAAATTCCTTGGTAATCCAATATGTCTGTATTGAATTCTCGTTACCCTTATCGAGCAGTGCAATGTTCCTCGATCCCCAGTGACTGCGAGAGTGCACTCTATTGGACCTGGCTAAATCGGACCAAATGATCAAACATTGCTGGTCACACACTTGAGATTTCTTTTCAAGCAATATGTTTTACAGTTTGGCCACGTCACGAAACATTGTTTATCAATCATTTTTTGCTTTCGACAAGCAAAGAATGTTTTGAACTTTTTCAAACACATTGGTAAGTTAATTCAGCGTATCAATCAATGTTTTGCTTTGCCAAATGGCAAAACTGTCAAACATTTCTTCGAAAGCAAATCTCGGATGTTTGAACAACAATGTTTGATCATTTGGCCAGTGCCTCAGAATTTCCATTTCAAAACTTTTCCTTCAGTTCGTAATCAAGAATATTTTTAGATCTTTGTTTTCATATTTAATTATTTTCATAAGATATTTTTATAATGTATTTTTATAATAATCGTTCTAAGATATTTTTCATTGACATTTTTCATCAGATAGGTATAGATTTGTCAGTTCTTTGTTCATTAGCACTTTCCATATAGACCTTGTAATATTGTACTGTCATTTTCATCTTAAATCTTATATTGCAATTCTGTAATTTTTTAGGGTTAGATTCGCGGTTGTAGATTAGAGTAATAATTTTCGCAAAGTTTGAATCATCATTAAAGTTTAACAAGGAAATCGCTTGAATTTGTTGTTTCATTGTGGCTGCATTATCTTTTTCAAATATCAATATTAATCGGAATAGCTAATATTATTAAGATGGGATTATAACATCTGTTGCAAAATGCACATGCTGGTGATTCCATCGGGTTCCGTGATTTGGTTTGTTTCAAAGTTTTCCGGTATAGCTACGGGTCGCCGGTTAAGCTTGGCTTTTAGCCGGACTCAGTATCTCCGTAATGATACACTATCACTTCAATGGTGCGGCAATTGTATCGGGGTCCCTTCAATGTCCCTGTCTTGATCTTGTTGAAACACGTTGCAACAATCTTGGTGCGGTTATCGTGCGGATTTCGAGCGCGATGTTTCTGCCGAGCGACTGGCACGCTTCATTCGAATTCAAGCAACGTGTGCGAAATACAGTATCACTATTCTCGAGAGATTTTCTGAAATTCTGTCTCATTCACAGCTATTTCGAGTTTATCCAAAAAGCGCTTCAAAAAACAAAGACATAGACGCAATTATATTTCGTCCCTGGTGGGTCACGTTGACATTAAAGTGTGAAAATCAATTGACATAAACGCTAAGCACTACCTGGACAAACAGAGAGCAGTAAATAAAAAGAAAATTTTTAAAGGACTCGACTCGAGAAGATTAAGCTTTCGTTTTCGTTAAGTTAGAAGTTCGTAACACCAAAAAACATTCGAAGGAAGATAACGAAAGTGGAACAGTATCAGGAGCCTCGATTTCAAACTGATCGTGATGTCACATTTCTTTGTCGAAGAAGATTTTCAGTCTAGCATGAATTCGTCTGGGAAGAAGTACGGTTTGATTTCCTCCTCGCAAACAAGTTTAGAGGATATGCCGTTTACTCGCTCATCTACTAGCTCAAGTAAAGATCATGGCACATTCTCAAGACATCGAAGCATTGAAGTTTATAATGAGTACGGTTTTGTCGACCCAGATACTGCGTTTGAGGAGAAGCAAAGTGACAAACTACCGATTAGGCCAGTCAAGAAAAGATTGGTCGAAAAGAATGGTCAAAACAATGTCAGATCACGACACATTCCTCGCTCAAGATATGCTTTAGATATCTTTACGACAATCATAGATGCACGATGGAAATGGATGATGTTTTTATTTGTTGTTGGTTATCTTTTAACTTGGACTTTATTTGCCACATTGTGGTGGTTGGTTATGGAAGGAAGGTCATCTCCAGACGAATGTTTTCAAGGCGTGAACAACTGGGCAACTGCTTTCTTATACTCCATCGAAACACAGCAGACCATTGGTTATGGCACAAGAGCATTGAACTCAAAGTGTCCTGATGCAACCATTCTTCTGATTGCACAGACAATTGTTGGCATGATGCTTGATGCAATTTTATTAGGTCTTGTTTTTGCTAAATTAGCAAGACCAAATAAAAGAACAAGCACAGTTTTGTTTTCAGAGAATGCAGCAATCTCAAAGAGGGATGGAAAATATTGCTTGTTGTTCCAAGTTTCAGATGTACGCATAAACGTCAGTTGCCAGAATCTCATATAAGAGCATATTTATTCAGATCACTTAAAACAAAAGAGGGAAGATTAATACCATTTCATCATGAAAGTTTACAAGTTGGTCATGATCACCAAAAATATGACCCTGATGTTAGTCCTGATAGACTTTTCCTCCTGTTTCCAGTTACTGTTGTTCATATCATTGATGAAAAAAGCCCTTTCTATGACATGTCTTCTGAAGCTCTTCAGAAATCTGATTGGGAGATAGTGGTTGTGATGGAGGGTGTGGTTGAAGCTACTGGTTGTACTGTTCAGGCAAGAACATCATATTTGGCAGATGAAATCATTTGGGGAAATGATTTTATTGATGTTGTTGAGCCATCGGATTGGTCTCAAGAAGAAGGCTATCGTTATGATCTTTTCAAAATGAATGTGCTATGTCCAACAGCAACACCCCTTTGCAGTGCTAAAGAATATGAATCTAAATTATTGGAAACATTGGAAGAAGAAACGCATGATCAACATGAAACTGAAGAAGATGATAATTGTTTTGAAAACGATTCTTTCATTGAGCGTAAAGGATCTGTTGGTATTTCATTTAAAAAGACTTAGTCACAAATATGATCATCATCATAGAGACTTTTATCTTTAGATTGTTATTAACTGTAAGGTATAATTTTCATAATAAAACTTTCATGACTTTTTGAATTAAATTAATCCTTTCTCATATAAAAGTTCTTAAATTATTGATTAAAAACACTTATATTAATTGTCATATTCTTGTTAGTTAGCAATGTAAATTTTAAGATTTCTAATTATTTAATGACAAAAGTATGTTTCTCAAATTAATAACATTTTAATGATTTGATATGATACTTCCTCGTTCCTTATTTTTCGTTTATCTTGGTGTGTTTAGCCCTTTATAATGTTGCAATTCCAGTAAACAGCGGAAACATTTTCGGGCATACAAAGTATATGGGCATACTTAATATGTCCGAAGATTTTTCCCGTTTATCGCATTTCTGAACTTATGTACTACTCAACTTTATATTTTTGATTGACAACATATTACGAATACGAGTGACCCACTTTTTGCTCACTATTCGGGTACATTTACGTGTTAACCCTACACGCTGCACGAAAAATCTGTCTTCCGTCTCTCGCTCCAAACCTGAACTCCTCAGTCTGTGCGCCATAATGTATGAAGGGGGTGGCGCAATGAAAGGGTCTCACCAGCCCTCCCTGGTCCTCACTTTATTGATTTCCACAGTAACCGTTCAAGTTTATTCCTTTTCGGAACAATAAATGCAAAACAACCGACTTCACATTTAGGGCCATTTAGGGGATATCAAATACACTGTATTTTTAACTTACAATAGCTACTGCGCTGTGATACTGTATGTTCTGAATCGATCGATAATTTTGCCATTCACATTCACAAGCTAGTCATGTTTTCGTGTTTTCGATAGTGATCTATGCGCTCAAAACAACGCTAACGAAGGGAACTTCTTAAGTTACAATGAATTAAAAGAACCTGTATTTATACTTTTATACAGTTTTTTTATAGCTGCTAATTCGTTCCCAGGACCATGCTGAAATGCGCCATTTTAAATCACATGCCAAAATTAGAACTTCGCTGGGGGTCTATATATAGTTGGGGTGGAGCTGAAATAAGAATTTAAGATTGCATGTTTTTCTTTACTGGTGTTGAGTCGACAAGGAAAGAGCATTTTATTACAACATAGATCAATTCTATAATTTCTAACGCCAATAAAGACGTTTTCATAACGTAATAGTGTTTTAAAGTATCATACTACGCCGCCTAGAATTTCGTAAAGTTCAGCAACATGCAAGCAATCAAGTGTGTCGTTGTTGGAGATGGGTGAGTTTAAGATTAGGCCTAAAATTGACTTTTTCTGATGTTTGACTTCCGTATGCTTTTTTCGTTTGATTTTTGCGTAATGCGTGATACTTTCTGAGCCAAACTTTAACTTTGGAAACCGAATGTTAGATGTTCTATAACTGTTTTTATTATAATAAAGTTTTTGTTTTCAAATAAGTTGAGCATAGGTAGGCTTGCGAAAAATTTAAATGCTGCGTCAATTTTGATAGATAGAATGTTTTGTTGCAAACTTAAAGTTGCAATTCGATATATTGTTTTTGGTTTTTTTCAGTGCTGTGGGAAAAACTTGTCTGCTGATTAGTTACACTACAAATGCATTCCCAGGAGAATACATCCCAACTGTGTAAGTGAAAATTAATGCACAAACAACAATTTAACAATTATAGTTGTGCCTTCCTTTATTCTCTATGATCCCTTTATTCTCTATAACTGTTTATAATTTTTTTGCTTCTATTGCAGTTTTGACAATTATTCTGCAAATGTGATGGTTGACGGAAAACCAATCAATCTTGGACTTTGGGATACGGCTGGTAAAATACAAATGTTTCCATCCTCTTATTATCTTCCTATTCTGCTGAAATTTCTTTTAGAAATCACCTTGAAAATTTTGATCCATATTTAAGTCCTATTATTGTTATTCCAGGTCAAGAAGATTATGATCGACTTCGTCCTCTTTCATATCCTCAGACAGTAAGTTAACAATTCAAATCATAAAAATTGTTTTCCCAACAATTTGATTCCAGATTGGAAAGATGCATGTATCTTTAGTGGTTTTATATGGATTTTCATTGTTTAAAACAATGGACATTACATTCTTCCAAAACTAAAATAGCTGTCTATGTCCTTGCAAAGCAAACATCCCACATTTGGGAAGCCCCAAATAATTCTGAAAAGAATCTAATGACATCATGAAATAATTACATCATCAATTGCTTTCAATTGTTTACCCCCCCTAATCTGAGATTTCTTCTAACAAGTTTGCAGCCTGCATCATGGTTGCTACTATTTAAAATCAATAAATTGAGAATTCAAGTCTTTAATGGTTTTCTGTTTTCATTTCAGGATGTCTTCTTGATCTGCTTCTCTTTGACAAGTCCTGCATCTTATGAAAACGTTCGAGCCAAGGTATGCCATTCAAGAATTTTCATTTAAATTGTGTACCTATTATGTACCTAAATGTTCCTAGTATGTCCAAAGATTTTTCTGCTATTACACATACTTTTTTATAAGAAACTCTTTATAAGAAACCCAAACTCTCGAATGGCCAACATTTTAGAAACTCCAGTACTAGAAATTTTTTACGAAGGAACTTTTTCACCTCAGACAACCCAAAATTTTATTTTATTTCCTATGTTTCGTTTGCAATAACACATTTTTGTGACAAGCAGACCTGCAGGAAACCCATATATGCATTCAAATACAATGGATAAATGGTTTTGGAACATCATTCAGATAGAATGGCCAACTGGAAACTTTCAGTACTTGATCAATTTTTAAGTATATTCTTATGAAAAGAACACGTGTACTTGCGATTTTGAAATCTACCCATGTATCACACTGTTATTCAATGTCTGGCATTTTTCTAATGATTAGTCTCTCTCTCTAGTGGTACCCGGAAGTGAATCATCACTGCCCACAGACACCAATCATACTGGTTGGAACCAAACTTGATTTGCGAGATGATAAAGAAACAGTTGAAAAACTCAAAGAGAAGAAGCTTGTACCAATTACTTATCCAGTGGCTATGCAGATGGCCAAAGACATTGGTGCAGTTAAATACTTAGAATGCTCCGCTTTAACACAAAAAGGATTGAAGCAAGTCTTTGATGAAGCCATTAGAGCCGTTTTATGCCCAAAGAAAGTTGAAAGAAAGAAGAAAACATGCAATGTCCTTTAAAATGTCAATGAATTTTATATATTGAGATCAAGACAGTGTTCAGTTGGTTGAAATTCCCCAACTTTTCATTAGAATATTCATGCTATTTTCTCCGGAGGGACTTTATTTGTATGATAATTATTAAATAATTCTTTCTTTAGTTTGGACTTTATGATGAACTATCTTTCAAAAATAGTTTAACCTTTTCTCATTGTATTAATAGTAATTATATTTTCTTTCATAAATTTGTTGTGTAGATGGTTCAGGACTTTTTTGCTGACCAATTCGTCCATAAACACTAAAGTCTTAATTTTTTTGTTTGAATTTATTATTCAAGTACTAGATTTGTTACAGAATGTTTCTTTGTTCATGTTAATCCTGCAGCCTTTTATATACGCATGCATAATATGCATTTATTGCATTATTTGCATCTCTCAGAGCGAATGTTCGAGATTTTCCTCTATTTATGGGAGATAGGGTGGAGAGAAGGTCTGTTTATGATAACAATGAATGCGCGATGCAATTGCGAGATTTAAAGACAAAAACTGACCCGGGATAGAGCGGTACTCCCCACTTGCATCCACAAAGTCACCAATGTGGCTGAGGCGCTGTATCGGCTTACGGTGGTTCCCATTACAGGAAATCGCTATTCCCGCTAATCCTCCTCCAGCCGAATGGGGAGGAACAAATATCCGGCCCCCAGACCATAAATGGATAGCTCCTAGCTCAGCTGGATTCGAACTCGCGACACCCGAATCAGGGAACCTATTACCTAGACAACCCGTCCATCGAGGCTCCGAAACAGCAGAATGAACATTTTCTCATCTATCTCACATCTTCTTGGTATCCCTGTGCCGATGTCAAATCTGGTACCCCTGTGCCAACGTCTGAAACGAGGCTTGCTCATTTCAGTCAATTTGTTGCAGGACAAGAAGTGTACGAAGCCGAAGGAAGTTACCGATTTCCCTTCAATTTTTCAGGTTTCATCAAAAGAATTAGCCAACAGGTATGAAAAAGCTTTAATTCAATCATTTCTCCTTCAATTTCACCTTAGGTTTTATCTAGGTCACTAAAGTATTGGTAGTAAGATGGCCTGCCATAAAGTGAAAGTGTGGCTGCTGGGATTAGGCCAAACCTGGATTGGATAGACTAGGCCTAGGCAAGACAGACGGCAGACGCTTTTCAAGGAAGCTAGACTATTGTTCTATTCATTTTGCGTTAGACGACCAATATCCCATCTCATACATTGAATATTGATGATTGATTATTGATTGCTGATTTTTTCTTCGAAATTAAATTCTTTGGAAAAGGAAACCCCCTTCAATTATTTTTTCTTCCTTGTTCAAGAAAGATTACCAAAAAGTTGTGGTGACAAAATTTTGGACATGGATGAATTGAAAAATGTCATTGAAAGATGTGAAAATAGAGCTTCTGTTCTTCGGTAAGCATTAAATAAAATTACAGAATTTTATATAGGTACTAATTTTTATATGCAAATTTAATTTCATATGAGATTCCTTCTGAGGAGCTTGATAAATCTATCCTTTCTTGGGAGCAGACTTTCCTTGTGCCTGGTGCGGTGATCTTGTTTACGTACAACTGTGTTGCTTCCTAGCTGAAAGACTTCTATCTTCTTTTATCAATAAAGTCTTCTGTACACGTAGATATAGTCCTATATAAGTATGCATTCTGTGGTAGTGGGCCCCCCAGACCATATTTGCCCTTGAACCTGATCCATTGCCAAACCCGTCAGTTCACCCCCATTATGTTAGAATATAGAACAGCTCTTTTTTGTTTTTTGACAGGAACAAGCTGTTAGATGTGAACAAGTCAATGCAGGCTGTGAATGAAAGTTGTAAAAGTGCAAAGCTCTCTCTTGACATTCAATATGAAAAAATCAAAAGTGATATTGCAAGAGTCCTTGATGAACATTACAATAACTTGGTTGATTATATTGACAAAGCAAACAAAAAGGACACAAGTTTGTTGGATGATCTCAAAAATCAGTTGGAAAATGATCTTAGTAAAGTTGATGAACTGATAACTAAAGGTTAGTAGGTGGTAATGCAAAATTAATTAGAGATGCTAGGGGGGAGTGGTCATGGGTTGACTGAGGTGTTGGCTCACAATTGGCAGGTCTTGGGTTTAGATCTTGTAAGGATCACTTTCTGCACTGCCACAGTCAACTCAGCTGTCCATCCTTCCAAAGCGGGTTAATGAGTAGACAGGATATTTGTTCTGGAATATCAATCTGAGGGCACAGGCTGCAGGTCTACATCAGCTGTATTGCTGCCAGAACCCCTGACCTATGTTAGCATATAGAGGTTGTTTGCTTGCTTGCTTGCTTGCTTGCTTGCTTGCTTACAAAGTTGTTTGGTATAGCATAAGATAAAGCTTTTAACTTGTTATCAGTATTACTTGATACATTTGGACACTTAAAATTTAGAAATTTTCACTTTTGAAATTTAAGGCAAAAAGTTAGAAACTGGGCGAGAAGATAATGTTGAAAATGGTGTCACAGAAGAAGCGAATGATGGACCATCTACAGAAGAAATTCAAACACAACTTGATAAGTTAGGAAAAAGGTAAGTTATATTATTACCTTATTGTGGCAGCACATTTCTATTCATCCATCAGTCATGTACCTCCACGGGCAGGCTCTATCATTACTGATTTTTACAATAAATAAGTTTTTGATGCAACTCATAATCCCCCAAAGACTTCGTTAATATCTTTTAACATCTTAACATCTTCACCTTAAATTTCTTTTAGCCATAATGACATATTATGTGCATCAACATCAATATCAGTTTCCTTGGATGATCTGAAACTCAAATCCTCAATACAAGATCTTAAAAGTTGCTTGGATGTTAGTCTTGTTGGAGGTCTTCATATTACAGAATGCATTGAAATGCCTGGTGGAATAATCATCAAATGGGATGAGGTATCCTTCTTAAAGTTTGGCATTTATTACCTATAATAATTCTGATTCCTGACAACATTATTTTCAGTTTGTTTATTCATTGACATACGCCCCAGAAGAAGCAAAACTAGTTTGTTTCAGCGATTGTTAAGATAGAGAAGCTTTGAATACCATGATTTAAAATGCTTCAGAAGCATTTTTTCTGCTGTTCTTGGCGGTTTTTCGAAAATTCAAATATTAGTCTTTCTAGATCAGTTTGCTACGCAGTTAGTTTTTTAGTTGGTCTTTGAGTGGCAAAATACTTTAAATTTCGATAAAAAGTGGAAAAATCTTTACGCAGACTTAAACGGTTTTTTTCGTTTGATACTCTTCAAAGGATACACTTCAGAAACAGACCGACATTTTTTTATGAATTAGAAGTAAAATCAACTATCTCTCGTAAAGTGATTGCAATCAAGGTCGTTGCACGTGGAGAGGATTCCCTTACTCAATATATCTACCATTTTCCAGAAAAATAAATAATTAAATGGCAAAATATTGCTTTATTTTCTATTTCAAGCCTGCAGCCGAAATCGAATCAATGGAAACAGACAACAGTATTATCACAGAATACACTCTACAATACTCTGTAACTCCAATTAATAACTCCAATCTGGAAAATTACAATGAAGCTGATTTGGTATTTAATACAATATACACTGGAGAAGAGATGCATTATTTTATGAGTGATGTTGAGATCAAACGAAGTTACTATTTTAGAGTTTGCAGAAGTCGATCGAAATCTGGTTATCAAGGAGTTTGTGAACCATGGAGCATGTCGAAAAGAGGATGGACCACACTTTCGCCTTATGGTTAGTAAAAAAGCTCTTCAACTTAACTTCTTCTTGTTATTTTATTTTTATTTGAATTTAAAGCCCTGGTCGGAAATTTCTCATTTGGGTTCCTTTCCATGTATTTTTTGTGTCGAAAAATCAGTAGTTTCCTTCTACAAAGAATGACAATGCAGTTGTTTTGCTTCATTTTTCCGCGCTATAAGTGGTGGCTTTACCTAATACGCATGTATGGAACAAACATTTTTTTGGTCGGGTGGTCAAACGAAGCCAAAATTCTAAAGGTTGGGTGAATTTTCGACCCTGATCAAACTTCAGCCAACATCTGCCAACATGATGTTGGCTCACCCATCAAGGTGGCCAAACTCTCCCATCTTTGCTACGTTTGACCGGGACTTAAGTTAAACTAAAACGCATGCTAAATATCTTAGCTTTCTGAACATTTTTGATTACATATTTTCAGAATGGTGCAAAGAAGACTGTGTAAACGAAAACAGTATGACAATTTATGAATTGGGAAATGATAACAAAACAGCAACAAAAGTTTTTCCTGAAAGCTGCAAAGTTTTGAGATCAATCAATGCAAGCTATCATGTCGGACATGTTCTCCATTTTAATGTAAGAAAAGTTTTTTGCTAGAAGTTTTCTCGATTTTCAATCTTGTGGGAAGCAATCTATCTTTATTTGCAAATATATTTGTCATGAATGGCGAACACTATGATAGATCTTTCCACAATGGCATACTAAAGTAGAAGTATTCAATGTTTGATTGAATTCCCAGAGATTCTTCGACTGAGCTATAGGGCTCCATGAAATCACCGAGTAACTCCCCGAGTCATACAGCCCAAAGCTCTTCTCCCGTTTGACTTCCTTCACCGACTCGTAGTACATTCTGATTTATTTCTTGTAGATTGATGAAGCAGGAGAGAGAAGTAGTAAAGATGGAATTGGTTTGATTACAAAAAGATTTGACAAGACATCAGGAGAATTACTCATTGGTTCACCAGACTCCATCGTAGTTAACAGCAAAGGTGCGATTTATGTCAACGGTATTGTTATGACTATGAAATTACCCGTTTTTAAACGAGGATCAACATTATCATTTCTAACTAGCCAATTGATACCAGGAAAACTACGAGTTACCATATCCAGTGAAGACAAAGAAGTGACTTTTGATTGGTCAACTGGAGCCAATGATAATGTATTCTCATTTGCATTGAGTTTTGAACATACAGGATGGCAAGTTACTGTATCATGATCATTTAATCATGAACGCTAATCGTAATGATCATTTAATCATGATCGTAATGATCATTTAATCATGATAGTTAATCATATTGATCACTTCAAGCGTGATTGTGATCCACATCATTACAGATCTGGCAAACTTGCAGCGCTGGTAGATAGAAGTTATAGGGACAAAGACGATTTGTCAGAGACGATATATATTAGGGATAATAAATTCAATTTAATTATAAACCTTAAGATTAGATTTAGCTCTTTAGGTTAATTCGATCCATTATCCAGTATGGCAATAATTACCTTGAAATTATACCTATACAATTGTATATTTTGGCAATTTAGGAGGCATAGTATGTATAAAAATTCCAATAAATTGATGTTCATGAAGGACAACAAAATGTCTCGAATAAAAAGGAAAATAATTGCTACTCTTCATTAATAACCTCTGCTATCTGCAGTTGTTCCCATTAACATTCACGTGCTGGTTTTAAATAATTTAAACGGAAGTGATTCTATCAGGAGATCTAAGTTCAAGTTGCGCAAACAGAAGTGACTTGTTGCAAGGCATGGCATACATTGAGAGATGTAACTTTATGCGGAAGTAAGTGATTTGAGGAATCCTATATTGTGAAAGAAGAGGAAGAAGAAGGTATTTTGTTGCATTATATACAATACATAATGAAAGGCGAATGGCGCCAGCAATGTTGTTGTGCAAGCGGAAGTCACCAATGCCGTGGTATTCTCCCTTACCGGAAGCGGAAGTTGCTGGTGCCAGGGAATCCTCTTAAATGTGGCATTGTGAAAGAAGAGTGCAGATGGTATTTTTGTAATATTCTCATGCAACAATGGAAGGCGAATGGCGCCAGCAATGTTGACTCAAGCAAAGTCATCAATGCCGTGGTATTCTCCCTTACCGGAAGCGGAAGTTGCTGGTGTCAGGGAATCCTCTTAAATCCTATATTGTGAAAGAAGAGGAAGAAGAAGGTATTTTGTTGCTTTAGTCAAGGCGAATGGTCCATCTGTGCAAGCGGAAGTCACCAATGCCGTGGTATTCTCAAGATCGGAAGTTGCTGATTTTGAAATGTGGCATTGATGGTATTTTGTAAAAGGGATGCAACAATGGAAGGTGACTCTAGCAGCAGCAGAAGCTCGATCAGTTTCATTGATGCAAGCTCAGTCAAGAAGTATCTGAACCTTCAAGATCTGATTTTGAAGTTGGAAAAGGGATTCGACAATTTTTCAAGCCAAAATTCAGACGTTGTTCAACCAGTTAGGACAGCTGTCGAAGTCAAAGAACATTCTGGGTAAGTAATCTTTGTTTTTAATAAACACCTTGTTTTCTATAGAACTTAGATGATTTACCCGATAGATTAATTAAAGGCATTGAATCCAGGTTAAGTTTCAATAGTAACCTATTTTTCTTGTGTTTCAGTGTCTTGCTGTCCATGCCTGCCTATTCTGCAAGTGACAATGCCTTAGCTACAAAGCTTGTGACTTTATTCAGCAATAATGATGCCATCGGATTACCATCTCATCAAGGGCTTATTGTTAACTTTGACCCAAAGACTGGCACCCCAAACGCAGTAAGTCAACCAACCATTTCAAAGTCAAAGATCCTTTCTTCTTTGAAAGCCTATGAGACACGCCCCCTTCGCGTGATTGCACGACACACCCCTTTGCGAGATGACACACCCACTTTTCTCAATTTTCTTTCAGATTTTAGATGCAGAATCAATAACCAATTTAAGAACTGCTGCAGCAACTGCAGTTGCCACAAAAGTAAACACTCTATCAACCTATTATTTTATTTTATCTGCTATGCTTGCAATATTCATTTGATCACTCAATTACATTGTCTGAGAACTGCCTTTTCTTTTGCAGCATTTGGCTGCAAAAGATGCCAAAATTCTTGCCATCATTGGCTCTGGGCATCAAGCAAGGTCACATGTTCAGTTGCTTTCTCTTGTCAGAATGTTTACAGAGGTATTCTCTAATTTTTAATTTGCAAATCTTTTTTAATTACTTAATTGACCATGCACCCTTCTTGCTTTGTTCAGTATTTTAATTTTTTCATTACTCTTGCAGGTTAGAATATGGAGTAGAAGTTTTGAAAGAGCAGAGAAATTAGCAAAAGAAATTGGTGCAAAAGCTTTTGAAAGTGTAGAAGACACAGTAAAAGATGCTGATGTTATTGTCACTGTTACCCTGTCAAAAGATCCTGTTGTTTTTGGAAAATGGACAAAAAATGACTGCTTGATCAATAGTAAGATAATTTTGCCTTTAAATGATTAGTTTTCACATTGAGAATTTGTGGCATTTTGTACAGTTTATGAAACAATTTTTTACAGTTGTTGGTGCTTGTCGTCCAACATGGAGAGAGGTTGATGATGATATTATGCAGAACAGTCAAGTTATAGTTGATACAATTGACGGAGCAAATAAAGAATCTGGGGACATCATTTTGTCAAAGGTACTTTTGCCAAACTAATGTTCTTCTCTGAGCTATGTAGATCTCTCATGCCAAATCTAACTATTTCATTGTTGTGATGTAAGCTTCATTTTCATTGGCTCTCATTTCCAGGCAAAGATATTAGGGGAGCTTGGTAATGTTGTATCTGGGAAATTATCCATTGATATGCAAAAAAGAAGAGTTTTCAAGTCACTTGGTAAGCACTTTTGGTTAAAAATGAAACAATTTTGAAAGTCTTTTTGGGGCCTTCAGTGAAGACACTATTTCCTGTTTGAAACTGAATGAAGAATATTATTCTTTCCTTAGGTATGGCCCTTGAAGATGCTATTGCGGCAAAAATTGTATTGGACAACAAGGGAGGAAATTGAAATCAAAGAAAAAAGAGAACAACTCTTAGAGTAGATTAAGTATCTCTCCCTCCTGTGAAAAATCGCAAGGGTTTTTTACAATCATAATAATTGTCAACAATATTATAAATTCAGATTGATTGAAATGAAACATACTTTATCCCCCAAAAGGTAAATTAATGTTTTGACCTCAGATTTCCTCAGCTGCCACGCCCACTTCTCTATTCTGAAAAGGTGGGGGCCTTTAGAATTCGCAAATTGATGCATGTTATTCAAATGCGACGCAAAAGGTTTTGGCGGGAACGCTGAGAAGCATTGTTTGGGCCTACTCCATTACCCTCAGCCTAGAAAGAAATCATTCATAATAAAAGATATAGAAAGATGCAAAGAACAATAGGGTAAGTATTCTTCTCGTAGCTTACTGGAACTGGTATGTCGGTAACTCGTTAGTGTCATTTTTTGGACGTCATAAAGTTTTTGTTTGAATGCAGCCCATGCAGCCAAATGGTCTTAGATATAGATCAGGGCAGGTAGGGATGGTAGGCCTACCAATTTAATGGTGGGGGTGGGAGTGAGAAAGTTATTTTACTGGTGCTGTCTGTATTTGTTTTCTGAGATTTAAGAAGTAAATGATTTTTTCTATGTAGGTCATTCTTTACCTCAATCAAAACAAAGCCAAAAGACAAAACTACTGCGGAGCAAGAAAAGATTCAAGAATCAGTGAAAACGGAGTGGTAAGCATACCTATCCTATTGATACCCTGTCATCATTGCCATTGCCGTCATCAACATCATCTTCATTTTTATCACCTTCATTGTCATTATCATGATTGTCATGATCATCATCATAAGAATGATTATGGCCTCCATCCCCTTCATTGTCATTGTGCTCCTATTTGATCATCATCATCATCACCATCATCATCATCATCATCATCATCATCATCATTGTCATCATTAGCATCATCATTGTCCTTATCATCGTCACCATCATCGTCATCATCATCATCATCACCATTGTCATCATCATCATCATCATCATCCTCCTGATCATCATCATCATCATCATCATCATCTTGGTTATCATGTTTTGCAATGAGAACCAGATAATTCTGGGACAAATCCTGGGCTACTTACGATGTGGGTTGCCTCCGTAAACTATATAAGCAGTTTGGCGACAGCTACCACTTAGACCAGGCCTGTGGGCAGCACAATGTCCTCTAGTAAGACAGAAGGTATTGATCTATTGTTTGTTTTCCATTGATCTTATATGGTAGTATTATCACAGTTAAAATACCTATTTTAGTTCAAAATTCTGGTAAAAGCTGTAAAAATTAGTATGCTCTATCATGTTTCCACTGTTCAAAGATAAAGGACACAATTTAAGATATAATTTTAAATGGAAGTTCTCTTTCTGTGTAGATTTGTTCACTGCTGGACCAAATAGAAATTACTGCTTCTAAGTTCATCGAATGGCTTTATTATGCATTTCAAAACAAATAAACTTGAAATTAACTTGCTGTAGAGGATTTTTAGCTTTTTTTACAAAAAGAACTTTGATTAGTGACTGTAGAATGAGCAGTTTCTCGATATTGAAATATCTTGGCAGTCCGTCACCCGCAGGAAGATTAAATTTGGGCAGTTCAGGAAGATTAAATCAGCTTTGTAAGGAAATGAACGAAACATGGTTAATATTCCATTTAGCAAAAAGGTGATTGTCGTTTAAGTTAGTATATGTATGTGGTTTTTCTTCAAGTATTTCTTCATGTATAAAAGCATCTCATTGTATTCTTCCTCTTTAGTTCATCTGCACATGGCAGTAATGTTGATACTGATTCGCCAATCAAGAAACAACGAAAAGTCAAAAGAAGGATTGAAGATAGTAGTGATGAAGAAGCTGAAACAAATAATGGAGAAACGCCACAGAAAAGTGAAGACAATTTAGCTGCAAATGGATCTTCGAAAGATGCAGAAAGTTTAATGAAAACACCTCCAAAGAGAAAAACAGGTAGAAATATTTTAAAAGCTGCTCGGATCTCAGTGTTAACTAATTGAGACCTCAACCCTGGCTGTGACTGACGCTTCTGTAGCCGGGGCTTGTACTCCAACCTCGTTGAGCTTCTGACGCTACATGCCAGCTGTATTAGACCACAAAGCCATAGTACCTTCAATAAATGTTTAAAATGTATAAACATTTTCAAAATGTTTCTTATGTTGTTCGTTTTCTTATTGAATTTGCAGCAAAACGAAACAAAAGGCAAAAAATCGAAAATGGTTTAACCACAGAATCATCTTCAGAAAATCAAAATGGGATCAAGGTATGGTATGAGTCTTAATTATTTCATCAGTGAGGAAATTAACTTTAGACAAATGTGAGCCAAATAACAATGTGTCACCCATTATAGAGAACTGCCTCCGACATATAGGTTTTTCTTTTTAAAGAAATAATCTTTTTAACGAAAAATTTGTCCATTCATTGAGGTTCTATTCTGTCAGATAATTTTCATGACTTTCAACTCTTTGTTGGGTTGTTTTTATTGCTTAACAAACTGCTTTTATAAGAACTTTGACGGCTTGATTTGTCGAAAGATCAACTTATTTATCAATTCATCAATCGATCAATTAAAAAAGAATTCAATTTTTGAGTAGCAGTTTCAAAGTTTCGATAAACAGCGCCAAGCTAACATTGTCGGGTATACTTAAAAAGGATTTTTCGTCTGCCACTCCTCAGAGTATAAACGTCAGAAACAGACCGAAACAATTGACTGAGGCGGTCTGTTTCTGACGTTAATACTCCGAGGAGTATCAGACTAAAAAGGTTTTAACTATGTCCGATAATGTTTCCGCTGTTTATCGCAATTTTAAAAAAATAATATCTTCGTTTGAATATGTAAATTCAGTTTAGGATTTATCCTTCTACTGATGTATCAGCTACTGGAATTTAGAATGATTTAATCATGTAACAAACAATTAATATTTTATTTGATTAATCAACTGTATTTTCATTTATTCTTTTTAGAAAGAATCTTCAGAGCCAGAAAGTGAGAAATCGTCAGGTGATGAAATAAAAACAGATCAAGTCTCTGAGGATTCGTCAAACATTGACAGCAAAGCAAAAGAGAAAACAACAGCTATTACATCATCATCTACCAGTAGCTTCTTTGGTGAGTTCATTTCTATTTTCATAGTTTTTTCATCCCAGTACACTCGTTTGCATTAGCATACTTTGATTTCATATTCAAAACTCTTGGAAAACGTTACTTTTCAATCTTTTTCTTAACGATGCCCATGAATTCATTTGAGGTAACTGCACACTTGTAGACCGACTCATCCGCATGAATTTCGGCTCTGTCAATCTACTCAATCTGTTTATATCTGGTAGAGACGACAGTGTATTCCTAGGACTTCTGCTGTTGGTTTCTTTTGGTGTCATAGTTCTAAGTCGGTTATTCAGAGCGGAATAAGGCACAAATTCATTCTTGGAGCTTGGTCTGTAATTTACACAGTGTTGCTCTTCGTACATATTCATCATTGTTGGTAGCATACATTTGATTGATTTCGTTCTGGTCAATGTTTTACGACCACGGACCGCAGTTTGACTAGCTGACTGGGTTGTTCTTTGTGTGTGATTCCTTCTCATATCAATTTGTTTCTTATAATTATTCAATGCCACTGTTCTAAATGATTCATTTGTGATCAGCAACTTGAGTACGTTTGATGGCGTCGAATCTTGCTCTTCTGATAAATTCTTTATAATTCCACTTATCATTGCTGGAGGTGATTTAACATCATTATTACCATTCCAACTCAGATGAAAATTCTCTCTATGAAGAATATCATTAGTTAACTGATCAACTGAAACATTCCCTTCTGTGATTAGATATTTTGCAATTTCATATTTCCCACTTCCAAATGCTTCTGTTAATGGCGCGATTCCTTTTCCGTTTCTTAACGTAAAAACAGACTGCATACCAAATGTCTTTAACTGCTTAACTAGCTCCACTACTATATTCAAACTACCATTTAACACTGCTAAATGCAGAGATGTGTATCCATATTTGTCCTGACCATCGATCATCAATGAGTTGATATCGCAAGACGATACTAAATACTTCACTGCAATTTCGCAACCAAGATAACATCCCCATAGAAACGCATTTCTTCCTTGATTGTCCACTGCACTTACATCTGCACCATGTCGTAACAAAAGCTTTAATAAGTTAACTTGTATCTTTGGACTATCAAGAAACATCGTCCTTATAATCGGAGTTTGATTCTCCTTCGTAGTTTCCTCTACGTTTGCGCCTGCTTTTAAAAGTAGGCTTGTCTGTAAAATTCGTCCATCGTTTATTGATTTTAGTAGCAGCGTCTTTTTTTCTTCCATTTCTCTCTGCTTCTTGTAAGATTCCTCCAATTCGGTTGTATTTTTTCTCTTTTTACTTTACTATAAACTCTTTCCTTTCTTCTTGCAACTCCTGCATTAATTTTTACTTGGCTTTATAATTCGTATTTCTTTTACTTGACTTAGAAACCCTTTATTTCACTCAGCAAATTCCTCTGTTGTCACTGGTGACTCAGAAAACATCTATCTGACCTGTTTTCCAACTAAACGTCTTCTAATAATCTCCGTCTGTCACTCTTATAAAAATCATCATCCTCCCTGGATCATTACAAATCTTGTAATTTGAATACAATTATTCTTGTGTTACTTTATTATACCTCTAGTATTTCGCAAAAGCCACGTTTGACTCGCATTCTTCGCTTGTGAAATCCTATTTCGCCGACATTTCATTGTCTTTCTTAATCTATTCTCCTTGCTCTTATTGTCTCATCCTCAAAAGCAGTCTTTGAACTTTTTTTAGCGCCAAATGCTTTAAGTTATTTATTGATTATTTTCTCCTTTGATAATTTTAGAATTTCAGACCTCTTTGAAATCGTTTTATTTTATCTTTCATGTTAAATCCCTTTTTGAATAACACCCTACGCTTTCACGGTCATGTATGAATATTTCCTTCCTTTTCGATACAATATTTACGTCACAAACGTCAACTAATTATACTGTAAACAGGACCGTGTCAGTTGTTCAACCCACTCCCCCCCAATCTGAGTTTCCTTCCGACGGCCTTGCTGTAAACAATCTTTTTATTGGCTAGTCATGTCCTTTTCACTTCATTTCATGCCGCTAGTCCTTCATTTTGGAAACTGATACCGTGCTTCTTCGAATAAGCATCCTCCCTCGAATTAGTGCCCCCCTTTGGGTTCAGCTGCCCGGCCCATCAGGTTGACCTCAGGTACTCCTTTGCTCGGGGCATTTCACTTCTCAAAAAGCGTATGAAATTCCTATTGAAACAAGAGGACTCTTACAAGGTTCCTACAAAAACAATAGAGACTCCAGCCGAGGGTTTACGAGATTCCAAGGAGTGAATTGCCCCTCGCCTTTGAAGGTGTATATGCAAGCTCCTAATTGGAGGAATCGAGAGACACCTTCGCCTTTTGCGAGTTGCAGGAAAACTTAGTTTTCGTTAAAACTCCCTGGGGGGGGGGGGGTAACTCCCATATGTATGGTTACGGGATGTGCCATTTTTTGAGGTCCCTTTTTAGGGGTAGAAAATAAATTTTGGGGTATCAAATTTGCTAAAATTACAAAATTGGGGTATCATTTTTGCTAAGATGATCAATTTTGATAAAGTAATAATAACTGCCAAATAAATTTCAGCTGTATAACTCTAAAAACAGACTTTTGAGTATTTCTATGTACTATATTCATATTTCTTTGTGAACTTTGGGGTATACTTTTTGGAATTTTCATAAATTTTGGGGTCAACTTTTTATTACGAAAATGGCACACCCCCGTCACTGATCTATTGAAGTTACCCCCCCCCCCGGGTTACAACTTTAGTTCATTCACAAGTTTTCAAATAATTGATCCTCTTTGAGATGGGTTTTAAATAAGCGCCGCGGGCGTTTAATCAAGGAAATTCGGTGTGTGTGTCAATCTCTGCGACTCACAGAATTCAGATTTGTCTTTTTGTAATTGAAGAAGTGTTTTATATGTTTGGATAAAAACTTGATTTGTTTTGGGCTTTTAGGATCAGCGGTATCTTAAAATATGGAAATGAATAATTGTATGGATAAGATGTCTGGCTTTGACGAATTAAGTTATTGTTGGTTTCGTTTTACTTCTTATTCTTCGTGGTTTTATTTCATAAATCCTTCTTTTTTCAATATTAAATTAAATTTGATCCATCGGATAACCCTGTTTTGTCAATGTCCTAAATAAGCAGCCAGCAAGCAAGCGAACTTTCCACTGTGCTATGAGCTCAATGAAATTGCCGAGTACCATAAATCCTCGAATTGGCCCCTCCCCTCCAATTAGCCCCCACCTTACTGTAGAGCGAGAAGATATTAATAAGCTCCCCGAATAAGCCCCCAACCCTGACATGTTGGTGTTAGCCTTTTGAGTCCATATTGGTACTTGGTACTATCGAGTTATAACAGAAAATGCATTCTCTGAGTCGATTATAAATCATGCATTTGTGAATAATTTTATGAGCCCCCCTTGTTTTAAGCCCCCACCTCGAATAAGCCCCCTCCAAAATGAAAATGAAAATAATTAAACCCCAGGGGGGGCTAATTCGAGTATTTACGGTAACCCCAAGGTTGTCCTTCCGTTTACTTTTTGTGCTTCGTGTTTTGTGATTTTTTGGGATTATTTGGGCATCGTACTAGCTATAGATAGCAGACATGGAAATTCTGCCATCACTCTTTCGACATAATGACCAAACCACTGGAACCCTTGACTTATAATTAAATGAAGGCAGTATACGTCTCTTCTCTTGTAGCATCTGTAAACTATAGACCTTTTCGAAGAGGTCTGGGTCGGCGCGACGTTTTTCTGGTAAATGGTAGAAATGTTGAGTAATGGACTCCTCTCCAAGTCGAGAATTTCAGTCGTTTCAGGAGAGAAACTGCAACAAATTTTGCTTCAAATTCAGGTTTAGTGGAAGTTAAAGTGACCCCCAAGACCTCTTTGAAAAGGTCTATTGAGAACTTTTTTTGAGAGAGTAACTTATCTCAAACTACCAGTTGTTGCCCTACAATTGTTGTATAGTACTTTGCATTGAATTTTGAATCCATTTGATTTCCAGCACCCAGGAAGTCAAAGACTACTACTACTACTACAACACAAGTAAAACAAAAATCTCCGAAATCGTCAGATGAAAAATCCATTTCTAAAACTCCAACTAAAGAGAGCAAATCGACAAAGTAAGTTTATTAATTTTTTTATTTTGCTTGTTGCTTCTTTCGAAATCTATTCTAGTCTACTCTACATTTGTCATGAACGGCAAACACTAGGATAGATTTTCCACAAGTGGCATACCACAATAAATGTCTATTGTGGTATGCCACTTGTGGAAAAATCTATCCTTATGTTCACCATTCATGACAAATATATATAAATAGTTATGGTGCTGAAGAAGGCTCAATAAAGCTGAAACAAAAAAAAGCAAAATGAGACGAGAGCCTTGGGCTGTATGACTTGGAGAGTTACCCGGCGATTTCATTGAGCTGTATAGCTCAGTTGAAACGTCGTTGGCTCTCTGATCATGCAGTCCAGGTTCGAATCCCATCAACATTGGTATACCACTTGGGGACAAATTTATCAACGATGGTTAATAACAGTTACTAAGGGTTAACCATGGTTTTCCTTTTCATTTATAGTGATAAGAATGAGACGTCAGATCATTCCATTGTGGATGCAGCTAGTTATTCACCAAATAAGGCAAATTACGATCCAATCAAAGACGCATGTTGGAAACAAGGCGAGAAGTGGGTGATTTTTTAAATATCTTTTCCATCACAAATGTAATTGGCAAAGCCTCAAAATAAGCCTCATGTTAAGTCTTGAAATGTTAATCTATTTTTCTCAACAGGGTTCCATATCAAGCATTATCAAGAACTTTCCAAATTATAGAAGATACCTCTGCTCGGTATGTATATCTTCCATATACCTTCATTTGACATCTGTTCCACTTTTTATTCCTCCATTAAAACCATTTAACAATGTTATAATTCTACTAGATCTCTCCTGCTTAAAACTATTTTGGTGTATTTTACAGACTGAAGATTACTTCAACGTTGTGCAACTTCTTTCGATCAGTGATATTGCTAACACCAGATGACTTGTTGCCCTGTGTTTATCTGTGCTTGAATAAGGTAATGGCAATTGTTTCGATACTTGATACTGCTTATGCATTACATTGATCATGTATTAAAATAATTATTACATACTTGCTTATTTGGCAGGTTGCACCAGCTTACGATGGCCTTGAACTTGGCATCGGTGAAACAATTCTCATGAAAGCAGTTGCATCTGCTACAGGTATTAAAGATACCTAATTAATTACCAGTTACTATACCTTGCCACTATTTCCTGACTTACTTAAGCCTTTTTGACAAGCATTATACGTTTCTCTATATAAAAGAAATAATTTTAAACTTTCAGGAAAAAGTATGCAGCAGTTGAAAGAGATTGCAGCGGATCAAGGAGATTTGGGGCTAGTCGCTGAGGTAAATAACTTGACATATTCATTATAAATTAGAGAAAGCAACAAAAGTATAATATGGATTTTTGCTATATTCACTTGATATCAGTGGTCTCTGTGGGTTAGTAATTAACCTACTTGACTCACCACGACAATATTGTGGGTTCGAGCTACAGTCTTTCAACTTGTGTTGCATATATAGCAACCTTGGGCAAATCGTTAACACAGATGTGCCTCTCTCTACCCAGGTGTGTAAATGGGTACCTGGTCGGTAGTTATGAGCGCCGTGTGTGGCTGCACCCTGCTATATGCTAATACATCCAGACCAGGGGTAAAGTGTAAAATCGGTTGAGTAGCCCTAGGCTACAAAAAAGACTAAAAAACTACAACTTTGCTTTTACTGTTATCAGTAACTCTATACAACCATATAATTCTCATTTATTTATTTCGTAATAATATTTTATATTTTTCAAGCGATGTCGGACAAATCAACGAATGATGTTCACTCCACCGAAACTATCGATTCAAGCTGTTTTTGGTAAATTGAAAGAAATTGCTAAAATGACTGGAAATGCGGTAAGTCTGATTAAATGACTCGCATTGATTGATTGCTTAGGTGATTCATTGATTAAGTGATTACTTGGGTGATTGCTGGGTTGCTTGATTGATTGCCGGTTGATTGGTCAATTGTGTGATTATTGAAATGATTGATTGAATGCTGCTAAAGTGATTGTTCGATTAAATGACTGCTTGGTTAATTGCTTGATTGCTTGATTGTTCGATTGACCAATTGTGTGATTATTGAAATGATTGATTGAATGCTGCTAAAGTGATTGTTCGATTAAGCTATTACTTGGTCAGTTGCTTGATTGATTGCTGGTTGATGATTAATTGTGTGATTGTTGAAATGATTGATTGAATGCTGCTAAAGTGATTGTTCGATTAAATGACTGCTTGGTTAATTGCTTGATTGCTTGATTGCTTGATTGTTTGATTGACCAATTGTGTAATAGTTGAAATGATTGATTGAATGCTGCTAAAGTGATTGTTCGATTAAGCTATTACTTGGTCAGTTGCTTGGTTGCTTGATTGATCAAATATGTGATTATTGAAATGATTGATTGATTGATGAAATGATTGATTTATTGCTTTGCTACTTGATTTACTGATTGCCTGGTTCTTTAACTAGACGACTGATAGATCATAATGATTGATTGATTGATTGGTTTATTGATTTGTTGATTGATTGAATGATTGATTGATTGTTTGGTTGATTGTTTGACTGGTTCCTTAGTTCATTAATGAAATTCATTTAGTGATTAACATTTTGATTAGTTTTATGATTGCCAGACTAACCGATTAATTTTGTGTTTCATCCTTAATTTTGACAGTCAATGAGTAAGAAACAAGACAAGATTCAATCGATGTTGGTTGCTTGCAAAACTCTGAAGCACGATATCTTATAAGGTAGAGAAAGCTTCTTCAATTATGAATAATGATAAAAGTAATAAAGATTCCCTTACCGTATATCACTAAATTAAGTGTATGTTGACGGTAATTTTTTCGTGTCGTTTTTTCTATAGGTCTCTTGGTGGTAAATTGCGAATTGGACTTGCAGAGCAAACAGTTTTAACAGCTTTGGGACATGCTGTTGCCTCGACACAAAGAAAGAGTGGTAAAATATGTAATGTTTTATATATCATATAGTATTATATCTTATATAGGCCTGTTGATGATATTAACAATAACTGATGAACCTATTTGCCTAAGTTTGCATGATGATAGATATTACTGATGAAGCTAAAGCAAAACATTTGAAAGAATAAGCTGGTGCACGTTGGCTAAGGTCCTCCCTCACTCAGTCTAACTGCACTGATGACCCCTGAAATTGGGCGAAACCGGTGTGTAGCTGACTGTTTGAGGTGTCAGTGGTTTTCTCACGCACTTAACCTCGAACTACAACTGTACTGTGGGATGGCAACAGTCCCCCCAGGGTGTCTAATAATAGCACTTGCTTGGCGGTGCCGCTCTTGGGTTGCTAATAAACTGTCGCGTCTCAAAGACGCATGCGTTCTTCTTAGCTACTGGTACATTTTTGTCTTCTCTCTTTGATAACAGTAATGTTGTAGTAGTTTTAATATAATCTTTTTTATCTTTTTAAGAGAACAACAGATCTAGTGAGGCAAATAAAGAAACTAAAGATTCTGCAGCTTTGGCAATAAAAACTGCCTATTGGTATTTCAATTTGAATGTATTACATTTTTATGTCTTATTTTTAGACTATGAGCTGTTCAATCTAGAACTCTTAGCAGACTCAATCAATTTTGTCATTAAAAGATATTTCTATTTTAGTGAGTTGCCTAATTATGACATACTGGTGGAAGCAATACTTCGTGAAGGATGGGAGAATATTTCGAAATTTTGTCACGTAACACCAGGTACAGTTTGCAATATGATTTATCTGTAGTTGATAATGTTGTTTTACGAGATGAGTGTAAAATAGATATTGGAAAAATGAAGAAAAAATATGGTCATTTCATTCATTTTTTTATGAGAAACCGCCTATAAGAAACTATATAGGTATGCCTTTTTCTAAAAATCAAGAAACTCTTCTATATAGACGAAGAAGTAAACAACAACTCAGAAAGTATTTTCGCTTTCAAATTCAACCTTCTATTTTCTGTTGTGAATTTTGTTTTGTTTACGTAAAAATAATCCTAAAAAAACTATCATGCTTAGGGGGTCAATTCTGGAAAATGTCCATATTTTGACTGCTAAGAACATGATACTTCATATTAAACTATTTTTCACGAGGTTTCTGACTTTTCAATATTTAAGTTAAGAAACTCTGCAAGAAACTTTTACTATACCAATTGTGCTCAAAGTTAAGACACCCTACTATATGGCTCGGAGCATAGTTTCTTATAAAAAAAGTGAGTTTATATTTCTTGGTTTTTATGGAGATAATCCTATGTTTAATAAAATATTTTATTTGTTTTCAGGAGTTCCTTTGAAACCAATGTTAGCTCATCCATCGAAAGGAATTGCTGAGGTTTTTAGAAGATTCGATGTTGCTGCATTCAGCTGTGAATTCAAGTATGATGGAGAACGTGCGCAGGTAAATTAAAACATCTTATAAAGTCACATTATTGCTCTTATTATTATCGTTATTAATTGTTATTGTTTATATAATTCATCATTATTGGTATTTGATGCAAGGATGGAAACAAATTTATTCTTTCTTTGAACAGGCCTGGCTAAACTAGGAGACATGTTGCGCGCGACATTGATGTCCTCAAGTTGTCGCCCAGTTTAGCCACCTCGGAAACTTTGTAGCGCGCGACAAAATTTGTAGCGAGAGGCACGCAAATGTTTTTAGGAGACAACAGAAACATTTCTTGCCTTCGCGACATGCAAATGACTTGGGGGACATGTTGTTCGCTTGTCACTCGCATGTTTAGCCACCCTGGGAGACACGCTGAATACAGTGTCGCGCGCGACATATTTCCTAGTTTAGCCACAGCTTAAGACCTGCTGCTTTAAAACTAATCAGTCAGATAGTAAATGTTAAGACAACAGACCAAATATCCATTTGTTTGAAAGCTATAATTTGTCTCATAAATTTTGTTTGCTTTGATTAGACCATTTGCTGCCCAGTCAAAACTAGGGAACTTGTCATGAGTTTCTTCCGAATTTAATCTGAATAATATTTCTGGAGCTCATCGTTATTTCAATCCTTAAATCTTTTTTGCAAAACTTTCTTCGAATATTTTTTCCCAAAAATGTCTGGGAATTAGTCTCCCAATGTCCAATACTTTCCCCCCTCTGATTTGATGTTAAATTTTCACTCTTTTTCTCTCCGAAGATTCACATTCTTGAAGATGGAAGCGTTCATATTTACAGCAGAAATCAAGAGAATAATACAACCAAATATCCAGATATCATTTCACGAATCTCAAAGGTAAAAAGAATATTCCCTCCGTTTTATTATCATTAATCTTGCAATAAAACCTAACTAAACAAGAATAAGAAGACATATACATATAACATACATTGAATAAGGGATATGTTTTAAAAAGTTGGGGATGTGGGATATTTTGAGCCCGTAACCTGGCTTTGTCAAAGCCAGATGCGAGGCTTCTTATTTGTATACCTTAAAATGTATATTGACTTGCTTGGATTTGACTTTGATCAAAGAACCAAGCGAAGCAAGATCAACCTTTATCTTGATAATCTTTCTTCGCGAAGCAAACTGTTTCTTTGTAATCTTTCGATATTTAAAACAAGACAAAGCTGCTGAACACTAAAATTAAGTTGCTTATACTAAGGCATCCATGTTTATTTTATCTCAGGTAAAGAAAGAAGGTGTAAAATCGTGCATCTTAGATACGGAATCCGTTGCATGGGACAAACAGAAAAAGCAGATCCTACCATTTCAAGTTTTGAGCACAAGAAAACGCAAGGTAAAAAGCTTCATTTTATTCTTCGTTCCTTCCTTTTACACTATTTCACTTAAGTATTTTGGATCTGTCCACATCAAAACCAGCAGGCCGGTTCTATGTAGACAAAAAGGGTTCGTATTCTCGCTTGGACTCTTCAGTTGGTCTCAAGGGGATGATGAAATGGTGTTTTAGCACCACTCGCTAGGATCTCAGTAGTAGGTTAACTAATCCAGACCTTGACCCTTGCTGTGACGCTACCGTGGCTAGGCTCGAACCCTGACCACACTGAGCTTCTGACACCACGAGTCAGCTGTATTACATCACGATGCCACAGCACCTTCTTCCTGCTGTATCCAACGAGATGATCGGTGTTTAAAACGCAATACCAATTCGGCTTCGCTTTCTGACGGTACATTTCGATCCGCATCTGGGTATAAATACCGCCTTAGTCAATAGTTTCAGTCCGTTTCTGATGTTTTTACTCTGAGGAGTGTCAGAGGAAGAAAGCTTTTAAATGTCTCCAAAGATGCTTCCGCTATTGCTCACAATCTGAAAGTTTTGTACAACTCAAAGGCTATTACATTATTTCCTCTCTCGCTCTCTCTCTCTCTCTCTTCCGCTATAATGCTTAAATGAATATTTTATCATTTATTTTGTTTTTATTTTCACTAAGGATGCTGATGTATCTGAAATTAAAGTCCAAGTTTGTGTTTATGCTTTTGATATCTTGTATCTAAACGGGGAGGTGAGTAAAATTGATAATTATTTCCATCCACTTAGCCTTATTGTAGTATTTATCCAACTAATCGCAAATTAAAGGCCCCTTATATTTCAAAAGCAAATATAGTTGAAACTCGATAAATCGACTACGGCTTCAGTCGAACTCTTGCTACCTCGAAGTTTATTCCTTTTCCTCTAGTTAAATTCACTATAAAAAAACCCTGATAAGTCGAACAAATTTCTGTTTTCCTTGGGAGTTAGACTTCAACTGTAAATTGTTTTTATTAGTACATTCTTTTATTTTTGTTTAAGCCATTGATAAGAGAATCATTTAGAAAAGAAGAGAAATTCTGAGGTCAAATTTTAACGAAGTAGAAGGAGTGAGTTACCTTTTGATTTCTGTTATTGGTGCAATTCTATGAATGGTTCTTTTCAGTCTGTCTATGATATGAGCCTTTCGGCTAACCACTAGTAAAGGACATTGCTTTTATATTTAAAATGGTTATGTTGAGCCGTACCCATCATTTTGAGGATAAAAAGATACTCAAGCTAGCTAATAGAATGCAATCTTTATGTTTATATCCTATATGAGCAATTTCATCTGTCACTTCTAAAAGACTTTGCATGGATATTTATTAGGATTATGTTGAGTCGTACCCAAGATTTTGATGATTAAAAAATACTCAAACTAAATTTAAACTTAATAGAATGCATGTTCTAAGTTTATCTATGAGCCACTAGGTGCTAAATCTTAGTTCTGAGTTTCAAAACTTAAAGATCAGGGGATGGTGGTGATGATATATAATCAGTGTGCAACTGTTTCGATTCATTAACTTCTGATGCAAGAATTCTTTCAAAAGGTCTTCGTTCACTCTGTCTATTGACTACAGCGTTTCTTATTAAAATGAAATGTTTTTAACAAGCTATGGTTCTGACATTTCATGCTGTATAATACAAACGATCTTTTTTTTTGAATTTAGGTTGTAGTCAATTTTTAATGTTGTTTTTATTGTTGTTGATTTTTCTAGGAATTCATGTTTGCAACTTCAATGATAACATCAGACGCAGATGATATCACTGAATTTCTTGACGAGTCAATTAAAAGTAAGATTGCGCTTATTGGAAATATTATACTAAAAAGGCAGAGGCAAATTTGTCTTTATAAGGAAATTTATAGGTGTATAGCAAAAAGATTAACAAGCTCGACCCCGGATTGCATTAGCAGAATGCTGCCGATGATGCCACTGAGCAGAGAGCTCAGTGAAATCTTAGAGTAACTCTCCAGCCCAAGAATCCCAATTGGCTTTGCGTTTCGGCTACGTTGAGCCTTCTTCAGCACCATACATATTTGTATATATTTGTCACGAATGGCAAACACCAGATTTTTTACTCGAGTTGCATATCACAAAAATAGGATTCGAATTTGGACTGCATGATCAGAGAGCCAACGACGTTTCCACTTAGCTAAAGAGCTCGATGAAATTGTCGAGTAACTCTGCAAACTATACAACCCAAGAATCTCCCCCTGATTGGCTCTGTGTTTCGGCTATGTTTTGCCTCCTTCGGTACACTTCATATCTGTATATATTTGTCATGAATGGCAAACGCTAGAAATATTCTTACAGAATGGCGCACTACAATTGATGGGACACCAACCCTGTGGACAATATCTCTGAGCTAAAAAACCTTGCCACTCGCACCTTGTTCTAGAGGCAGAGACAAACTTTCCTTGCCTTGCTTCTCTAGATATTCCAGCTACTTTTACATTATCTAAGTATCTTGAGGTTTTTTCAACGCTTTGTCTGTATAACTGGTAAACATTTTTATTTGAGATAACATTTTTAATATGTTACTGCTTAACGAGTTTGTTTTTTTCCACAGGTAACTGTGAAGGGCTCATGGTAAAAACACTGGATGTTGATGCAACGTACGAAATAGCAAAAAGATCACATAATTGGTTAAAGGTAGCTACATTAAGACTGCATTTATGAGACCGCTCCGGTTTATTATTTAGCGAGAAGAAGTTAAAACGAAGCAATAATTTTTTTGTTTTTAGTTAAAGAAAGATTATTTAGAAGGAGTTGGAGATACTTTGGATTTAGTTGTTATTGGTGCTTATCATGGTACGGGAAAAAGAACTGGCAAATATGGCGGATTTTTGCTTGCTTGTTATGATGAAGAAAATGAAGAATATCAATCGATTTGTAAGGTAAAAGATTCTTATCTATTCTAGCGATAATCAGATTTATTTTGATCTCGATTTAGATTGAATTTCACAGATCGACTAGTTCTATCAGATTTGATGGAGATTTCAACCTATTTTGTCCGAGTAGATCTAATCTAAAATCAGATTTAATCTTGGATCATCTAGTTTGATCTGATTTTATCGTGATTGCTCTGTCTGAAAAATCCTGGCTGTTTCTTTTCTGGGAAGAGCAGACCTGGTTTGATCCGGATCTATTTGATCGATCTGTGTTATATACTGTTTGCAATAAAGTTAATCTTAGCTTACCTAGTTCGATCTGTAACGATTTTGTATAATCTGTTTTTGGAACCCTGACTTTTTTGTCTTATTTTAGCTGATCAGGTTTTATTCAGTCCAATCCAGATTGATCTGGGTTAATCACGTTTAAGCTATTTGGGATATATTGACTGCAAGTTGCTTCCATTCAAAGACGATCTTTGATTAATCAGAGCTTATCCAGTTTAACCCGAACCAAAACTGAGAACTGAGAAGTCTAAAGTGATCACAGTTGATCTTATTTGATCTGTTCTCTTCCAGATGGGCACTGGCTTTACTGACGAGCAACTGGCCAATCACTACACGTTCTTTCAAGAACACGTGATTGAAAAGCCTCGTTCCTACTATCGATATGGAGACTCTGTTACACCTGATCATTGGTTTGACGCGGTTCAGGTAATCAGATTAAAATTCATACTTTTTCATTATTTATTCTTGAGCTTATTCGTTGAAATAAACAATTTATGGTTAATTAAATAGCGCTAAAATTTTCTATTTAGGTTTGGGAGGTTCGAGCTGCCGATTTGTCAATTTCTCCAACACATCGTGCGGCTATTTCGATCGTAAGTTGTCTCCACACCATTCTATTTTGTTTAATTCTCATGTGAACTTCATCATTGAAATTGTACATAGTGTCTGAGTCTCTCCTCATCGACAACAGAGTTGAGGGACAAATCAATCAGTCAATCAATCAATTAATCAATCAATCAATCAATTAATCAATCAATCAATCATTTAATCAATCAATCAATCAATCAGTCATTTAATCAATCAGTCAGTCAATCGATTAATCAGTCAGTCAATCAGTGAACCAATCAATCAGTCAGTCAATCAATCAATTAATCAATCAATCAATCAATTAATCAATCAATCAATCATTTAATCAATCATTTAATCAATCAACCAATCAATCAATCAATCAATCAATCAGTCAACCAATCGATTAATCAGTCAGTCAATCAGTGAATCAATCAATCAATTAATCAGTCAATCAATGAATCAGACGGTCAATCAATCAGTCAATCAATCGATCGATTTTCAAGGTTGATCCAGAAAAGGGGATATCTTTACGATTTCCAAGATTTTTAAGAATTCGAGATGACAAAAAGCCAGAAGAAGCAACGAATGCACAACAGGTTTTTATCATTTTATTTTATTTCTATTTTACATTTTTCCTCATTTTATCTCTCAATTGCCTCTATCACAAATTTACAAGATCATCAATTAAATACCAGGCCTAGTGTACCAAGGTGTTCTCCCAACCATTGTACTGTACACTCTTTTCTTTATAAGAACCAGGAAATTTTGATCGAGGATGGCTATTCTTAAGTGTTTCCCTTTTTTGAGCCTGAAATGATCTTAATATGTTCTATCCTCGGTCACTTTGACGTTTATGTTTTTCAGTGAACGTCTGGACTGGTACTAGGTTTGTGTAGAAATACAGCATGCTTGTCTCTTTATTAGCTTGCTTTTTACATTCATTCTGACTGTGTTATACTTTTATGTCAAGTCGATATTCTTAGGGCTTATGAAAAGGCCAGTCTCAGCTTATTTTGTTCTTCAAATGTGGGCAAGACCCAGGCTCGCGTTCTTATAAAATTGTTCTTATAAAGGAAAAGAGTGTAATCAAGGAAGCGCTCCATGTCAATATTTGGGTTCTGAGATTCACATAAAAACAACATTTTCTCCTGCAACTTTGAAACAAGAGGCAAAATAACATCCTGGATATTTACTTTATCTTACAATTATTCCTTATTTCATTCTTCGGCTCTATTGCATCTTTATTTTTTCTTTGTCTTTAGGTAGCACAAATGTACAAGAATCAAGAAACTATTAAAAATAATACAGATGCACAAAATAAAATCGACGAAGAAGATTATTATTAAAACTTTGAAATACACTCTATTCTTAATGGAATATAGCTCTGCATGCTCTATGTATGTATGTTCAGAAGGTGCAGTTCTACTTATCAGGTTAGCTTTTTCTTTTTGAAATGACTAAGGGTTGTAGCTACGTTCTTTTGGGACCTTTTCTTGCGTCTTCGTTTTTTCTCGAGATTTTCGAGAGATCGAAGGTCCTTTCTTTTTGGCAACTCTCGGAAAAATCTGAGATTTTGGAGACCTCCTTCTTCTGATTCCAGAGCTGCAAGATTTCTCAGACTTTGCAGAAAATTATATTTCCACTTTTCCAGAAGGCTTCCATTTTTCAAGAAAGTGCATTTTGGGGGTCTGGAATCGGAAGCCTGCGAGGTCCAGGTCCTTTTTCAGAATTCAGGAGAGATACAGATAAAAGTTCCAAAAGAGCGCAGTCGCATCCTAAAGGTTTTGTAGTTTGTGATTCAGTATATTATTACTATGAAGAAACGTGAAAGAGAATTTTTTCCCTGCAGTCAAGCATTTTCTGTATTATAGAAGCCGAAAGTTTCTCAGACGATTGTTTTTTTAAAGGCCTGTGAGACAGAACGAGAGAGGGGCAAGTTGTATGTGGTCTTTAAGAACAATTTATAAGAAAATCAAGCCTTTTAAAAATAAAGAGCGTACCAGTTTTGACATCTCAGGAGCGAGGACTGAACTACTGAACTACTTTGATTATTCATATTCATTTATCATTTCCGTTTCGTTTTACGTTTTGTAAAGGATGGAAAATGTCCTTAGGATAACAGCTGTACGACCATTTGTGCCGACAGCTTACACGCCGAGGTCTTTTGTTGTGAAAAGCCGATTTTACTGGTTGAATTGTGCTTTGGCAAGCGGACCCATAATATAACAAAACCCATCACTGTATACTCTAGCAGAAATAGCTGTGATTGAGCGACAACAGGACGGAGGGGCAATTCACTGCCTGAAAACCTTTACTGGAAATCCTATTATTTTCATTGAAATCCCGTAGAAATCCTTTAATCTCGTACGCCTTTTCGAAGAATGGGATGCCCCTCGCAATGGACAAAATATATATTTTGAACTGGGGATTATAGAGAAGGCTTGTTTTGAAATCAATGCGGTGTGACTTTCTTGGACATAGCAAGATTTCCTTCTTACTGTATTCATCGGAGGAGTAATCGTGTTAATGTTCGGAAATCGACCTTTCATGTCTTGATATTTTTGCATGATCGAAGAGAGAATGAAACGAAAGAAACCGCTAGCTTTTCGTTCTCCAATTTTCTGCCCCTTTTAGTGGAAAGTGGAAAGAAAGTGTTTTCCTTTTACTTGGCAGCGCAAGTAAGTCCTTCTTTGGAGTTGAATTATTCCTTTCTTCAGGAAAGAGTGGGGTTCTTAATGGGCAATGAAACGACGAAGGCAAATGCCTCATTAGAATGTGGAAAAGTTAGCAACTTGTTCAAAAACCGCCGAAAAACTCAAGAAAATTTTCAGCAAAAGTCGGTACGATTTGTCCAGATACTTTCGGCGTGATCCCCCTTCCCCCTACTTTGAATTCCGTTGCGAAACAAAAAGTCTATTGCCGAAGGGCATTCACTTTTCAAAAAGTGGTGGGAGATTGCTTTTAAAACAAGAGGATTTCCAAGGAATTTCAATGAAAGCAATAGGATTTCCAGCAAAGGTTTACGAGATTTTCAGAGAGTGAATCACCCCTCGGCCTCTGCCAGCAAAAGAGCATTGGTACACAAAAAAACCTTCGATGTCCCCTTCTACGATGTTGATAGCTCTTAGGATTGCTCATCAAGATACGAAAAAAATAAATAAGTTCCTTTGATAACTAAAAGGTAGATCGCAGAGGAGAAAAAGCAAGTCGCTGAAATTCGTGTGTATTTTTGGCAGAGAGAACTGAGGAGAGAAAAATATTGAAAGTTCAACGTCTAAAATGAACGTCACGAACACAAAAGCCTTAGACCATCGTTGATTGATGTTGACAATAAATAAATATAGGTATCCTTCTTGCGTTTTAGAACAACACCGATAAGCCACAGTTGAAGACCTACAAATACGCAATAAAATGGCATTGTTGATAAGATAAGAATATTTGACATTGATAGACCTTTTTTCGTAACGCGTGTTTGACTGGTTAGCTTTTGTAGAACTTTGGCAGGTGCCAGGTGTCTCTCTACTGAACTTGAATCAATACATCTATACAAAATTATCAACTGAGTAAGCAACGTGCGCTAAGCGTGGAAACGAAACAAAAGACAGAACACATGTTGATCACTAGCCTCTCGCCATTGTTCTGAAACACCATGGAGCGTCACTGAATGGCTGAAAAACATGCTTAGCGTTTTGATTGGCTTACAAGTGACATAAAGGATATTCTTTTGAAATCATAGATAGACATTAGCAACACACATAACATCAAAATCAAATGTGATGTTCGCATGCTTAATAATAACATCTTATAAATGACTAAAATTTCTCACTTCAATAAGTTTATCACTAAACATTAGTAACTGAGTTTTCGATTTGGAACAACAACTTAAAGATATGGATCTCGAACTGAGAATTGCAGTGGAGTTTTTACTATCATTTGTTGTGAAGAAATTCAAAGATATTGATACAAAAAACTTCGTGGAAGTTCTTATAAAAACCCTTTCAGAGAAATTTCAAGGACATTGGTATCCAGACCAACCAAGTAAAGGCAGTGCTTATCGATGTATTTCTTTGAATGATCAGTTAGATAATGTCTTGATTCGTTCTGCTGCAGAATCCGGTTTCGATTTAGATCTCTTAAAATCTTCATTGCCTCTACGATTAAACGTATGGATTGATCCTAAAGAAATTTCTTATAGAATTGGTAAGTACTTGACGCTTAACTTTACTATTACATCATTTACTTTTATCAATAAAACTTTTGGCCTATTTCCTCAGATCCTCTCAAACTCTCTTCATAATCCTTTCAACTTATTATTTATTATTCATTACCTTATGACATTTCCTGTATTTTCTATGTAATTTCTTTGTTTTTTAGTTCTAATGAACACCTCCCAAACACCTTAAGTGTTGCTGAATCACATACGTTTCCTAAACTCTCCAAAGTATTTCCTGGTTTCAGAAACTTTCGCTTTTTGAAACGAAATTGAAACAAAGCAGCCCTGAAACCGAAATGCTATATATTTACCCAATTTTTTGTTTGTAAATTGTAACAAAGAAAGGAGTATATTCTAACAGAATTAAAACAAAAATCTTCGAATTTCGTTGATATAATTTTAAAGTAAAGTTTTCCTGTTTTCACCTTCTGATGAAATTTTTGCCACGCTGTTCTAGCGTTGTCAATGTTATATGACGTCATTTGTTGTGGTTTGTTATTGTCAGCAGTTACCACGGATTGCAATGACATTGTTAAGAGGCTTAAATCTATACCATATATGGAAAGCGATTGATAAATGCAATTCATGACCTTGAATGTCTTTGTTGAATAATAAAACGCAAATGGCGGGAATTAATTGACAGTTTTGGTGATTTATGAATTTAAATGGGTTTTTTCTTTGAATATGTCTAAATTCGTATGTCCAGAGATGTTTTGTTTCCTCTGTTTCTGGCAATTTTGAAATTTTGTACCACTCAAAAACAGTTCAGAAAATCTCGTTTGACCCATCGATATCGATGGTTAATTCTCTCCTTGGAAATCTCATACAAATTAACTAGAAATCCTATTGTTTTGAAGGAAATCCCTTGGAAATCCTTTTGTTTTAACAGAAATCCCGTCCGCCTTTGTGAGCAATGATGTCTTGGCTATCATAGTAGCGTCGCTATGTAGTCTAAATAGAAAGGAAATTCAATGTTTCCTGGGTGTCAATAATTACAGAAATTTATAGCTATAAATTTGTAACTAATTACATTTTAAATCATAAACAAAAGCAACCGCTTTTATAAGTAAGCATGCTTCCTTTGTTGTCCAAAAGACGTAAATATCTCAAAAGGCTTTGTTGTACTTCTATCTACGTAACGTGAGGGCACACCCCGCAAGCCTGTTTTTCCGATGAATCTAAACAAAGGTCCATTTTGCTCAAATCCCAGCGACAGAGTTGTCTGCAAAATAGAACGATATCTTAAGCATGGTTTTTTCTCGCCCACTTTCAAAAACCTACGAGATTTTAATCTTGGTTTCAAAAACATCACCAAACTTAAGCTATAGCGAAATCTCATTTGTATCTCAAAATAGAGGTTTTGTTCATGACAAGAAGGTAGTACCCAGCTCCTCCTAAAGTCAAGAACGCAATCTATCAATAAAGCGTTTTAAAAAGGTCCAAAGCTGGACTCTAGACTCCATTTTGATGGGTTATTAATTTTGTTAGATACTTAATGATTAGATGATTGCTAATCAAACACCTGGTGATTAAGTGATTCAATTTTTTTTTCTTAGGTGAGCAAGGTTTAGATACTCAGATATATAAAGAAGGTGATGACGAATTGAATTCCAAATCAGAATATGCAATGGCCATTTTGAAAACCCTTCCTTCCAGAAGCACAATAGAATCATCTGACTCAAAGAAGGACGACACACCCAAAACTGACGCAACGACAAAGCCAAAGCAGACAGTTCACCCACAACAAAATCAAAACAAAAAGTCACAAATGAAAGATGCAAATCGACTGTCCCCAACCGCAAGAACCTTCGTTTCAAGAAGATCCCCACCATTACCAATCCAAGTGTCGCATGCGCAGACGATTGCTGGCCCTGTTTTCACCCCCAAAACCATTCCAAGTTGGGATCATTCAAGAAAAGCATACTGGCAGCCGGCTCCTATCTATGACCATGTTCAAGCGCATAATTATATTCTTGCTCATGAAATTGCACGATTTGAAGCCCACATGCAGGCACAAAGAATCGCTTTGCATACACATTATTACAAGTCACCCTTCCATCAAGTCAGACGACCAGTGGGGCAATACAACCCCATTACAAGCACCCCAGCACAAAACAATGGACATTTGAGAGTGCAAGTTGTAGCATAAAAGAAAGCATTTTGTATAGTCGCATTTAAGTCAGGCTTACTTTATCTGTTTTAAAGATAACCATTGTTCACGTTTTAAAGCACTGTTTGTTATGTTAAAGATTATTTTTGAAGTTTTTTCACATTTTAATATTTTTTGATTTTATTGAATTTTCAAACTTAGCATTGCAATGTTCTTTATAGTTAGCAATCCCTAATTAATGACACAATTTGTTATAGGACTACAAATGTAGCTATAAGATAGGAAGGCAATTTTAGTTAATGACAAGGTCGTATCATAGCTATAATTTATTGAAAACATTCTTAACTTCGTTTTCAATTTCATTCGTCCCTCTAATGTTAGGGTAGGCATGAAATGCAGCAGAACAACAGCAGACCTATCGTATGTCACTGATTCATTTGTTATGCTTTAAGTGTTTCTCAATCTTAATGTTTCCAACAAATATCTATAATGTACATTGGTTTTAGCATCTATTTTATTTAAGTATGTTCCCATCTCAATCTGATTATTAATTTTGCTATTTTCATTTACTAGCTATTTATTGACTTTTCCAATTGACTGCTTAATTTTGAATACTAATTTCTACAATTTTTATGCCTGTTAATGTTAATGATGTGGATAATACATTTTAGAACATCTAAGTTAGTGGACACTTTGTGAATTTCGTGAGGATATGTAACAATTAATGTAACAAAATAAATTGCACAAATGCATATATCTGATATAATTTAATACTGAATGATATTAAGACGATTAAATACAGTACATTTCAGCTTAGAATCGACTATCAGCTTTAATTAAATCTATATTCGATGAATAACATGTTCTGATAACGACATGATACTAAAATCTTCCTAATTTCTTTAGCTTCGAATTCACTTTTAATAATGCTGTATATGATGCTCATGAGTGTAAATAAATTAAAAGAACGAAATTGTAACTTCATTTCTATTCATGGACAATATTGTTATTAATGTGTGTCCTGTCTTTCTTCTTTCGGCATGCTTTATATTAGCAACGGCTAACGACCGAGAGAGATTATACTGTTATACTGTTATACTGTTTATAGTTCAAACATTGCTGAAACAAAGTATAAACATTGCTGAAACAAAGAGAGCACATGCGGAATGCCTGAGATGGTAAACAATGGGATACAACGCTCGCTCCTCTTACAAAAGCTAGTATCGCCCCCTCCCCCTACCTGCCCCCGTGGGTAGCTTGAATTTCATATATCATTTGTTGAGATGAGAGACGAACCAAACTCCAAACTGGTAGTGTCACACCCATGGTCAAGGTATTGTTGACAAAATGCCGCCAAAATTAATCAATACACCTTGTGTATATTGCTTAGGAAGGGCGAAGTGGAGTGAGATAGTCTGTTGTTTTTTATAATAAATATGAATGCGAGATGCAATTTAAAGACAAAAACTGACCCGGGATAGAGCGATACTCCCCACTTGCATCCACAAAGTCACCAATGTGGCTGAGGCGCTGTATCGGCTTACGGTGGTTCCCATTACAGGAAATCGCTATTCCCGCTAATCCTCCTCCAGCCGAATGGGGAGGAACAAATATCCGGCCCCCAGACCATAAATGGATAGCTCCTAGCTCAGCTGGATTCGAACTCGCGGGACCATCGACAAAAGACTTTCGTCCCCGTTAATGGATTTTGTCCGTTAAGATCTGAACCCTCCCTCGTTAACAGACACAAATTTTCTATGATGGCCCGGGTACACTTAAAGTACCATAGGCCTTTGTTTTCATAAATGCGCACGATGATGGCCTACCTAGCTAGCATGTGTCGCAAGGCAAACAAATTTTGATGATGTGTGAGCTTGAAGTTTTCAAACCTGAAATCCATACATTTATATTTCAAACTTCAGTCATTTCACTCTTTCTTTGCAACAAAAGCAACACTCATTCTCTTCGTCTTTTTCAATTTCAATGGGATCGGTTTTCCTTTCCTGTATGTAATTTTTCCTCCTCCGCTTTTCTCTCTCTTCCACCGCATCATTTCTGCACAACAGGAAATATTGCAAAAGTCTGGCCTGGTGCCCCTGTGGCCTGATCAACAGAAATGTAGCTTGCGCGCAGGAAACAGAAATGACCACAAAAGAATTTCGACTTTTATTAGCTTGTCAAGAAGGGTGAGTTGATTTTAAGTAGAGCAGAGGGTCGTAGGTGTTGGCCAAAAAATTCAATTTTGTTCTACGATATTAGATGCTTTCATTAGGACCTTTTGCAGCTTTTCTTTATCAAGATTTTTGTCCCCAATGTGACAGTTTTAACGGATTCATTTGAGACCCCCTGCCCCCTTAACGGACAAATTCCGTTAACGGGGACGAAAGTCTTTGTCGATCTGCTGCAGAGTTGGGCACTTGCACACCCGAATTTTAAATAAAATAATAGGCCAACAATATTTAGTCTGAGGAGGTGTGGCGTATGCATGCACGAGCAAGACAATAGAACAATAGAAAAGAACAATGGAAAAGTGCTTCTGCACACATGAGATTATTGTTGCCGTAGTGCTCTAATCCATGTGATTCTATGCCTGAAAAAGAATGCAACAAAGTGACAAGTGACCTTTTGCCTAGCTCAGAATGCAACGGGAGGGGGAGCCCAGAATGTATGCTTGCAAAATTGTCAGTTTGGCTCAATTTTCTATAGAAGCCTTCTTGAGGTTCCTGCATCTAATTTGAATAATTGCAAATTGCACTTGGAATGCTTTTGTTTTGATAACAGTAGATTTGTTATCTCTCATTGTTTTAGCTCTTATTAAACATAAAAGAACTGTTCTCAGTCCAGCTATATGTTTCAATTTCCCTCCAGATGCAGTTGGTAAAACAAGTCTCATCCTTACCTTAGTCAGTGAGGAATTTCCTGAAGAAGTATGTCTTGCATTTGAATAACCTTAATAGCTCGTATCTTGCATATATTTTCTTTATATACTTCTTTGGATTTTCCCGAAATTGTTATGATTTCTGTATGATTTATATCAGGTCTGCAGTTTGTTTAACTTATTTGCTTTTTAAAGCATTACAAATATGTTTTACAAGCTAGAAAATGTTTTCTGTCTCACGTTTGAAAGTTATTTGTGAATTGTGTTTTAGGTCCCAGCACGTGCTGAAGAAATCACGATAACAGCTGATGTTACTCCTGAAAAAGTGCCATCACACATTGTTGATTTTTCAAGTAAAATTACTTTAAACTTTATTCACAATTATTCTCAAATTTTCTTTGAAAATCATCTTGTTCAGATCTGAGGCCTTGCTGTCATCATCTTGTGTGTTATGTCTGTCATCTTGTTATCTACTCTATATTAAAACAAAAATTATTTTGTAGCTGCAGAGCAATCAGAAGAAGAACTAAGAGAAGAAATTGAAAAAGTAAGAAATCTTTGCAGCCAACTTAGAACATTTTGGGGAATGTACAACTTTTGAAGAGATGGCAAGATGTGGTGTTGCTGAGTGTTCAAGGCACTTGGTTCACAACTGCAAGGTTGTGGGCTTTATTCTCCCCAGAAACATTTTCCACACGCCTTCAGTAAACTAAGCTGTCAATCCTTCCATAGTCGGTAAATGAGTACCAAAGTTATTCGTTCTAGAATATCAGTCTGGGGACACAAACTGCAGGTCCACATCAGCTCCAGCAGACCCATAGATAAATTTTGGGAAACAAAGCCAACAAGTTTTGAATAATACTACTTTCAACCTTTCTATGATATGCTTTTTTTATTATTCTTTAGGCAGATGTCATAGCAGTTGTTTATGCTCTGAATGATGAAGAGACAATCAGGAGAGTAAGTCATTGTCTTTTATTACTTTGTTTCAGTGCTGTTACTAAGGTTAGACTAGCTGTCAATGACATTATCCAAGATCCATATTGTATCTTATCATATAAATGATTCTAGATGGAATGAATGATTAAAAGTTATTTATTAATGATTAATGATTAGTAATCAATGATTAGTGATTAAAGATTATTGATAATTGATTATTGATTATTGATTATTGATTACTGATTATGATTATCATCATCATCATATATTAAATACTGATCCTAATACAAGGTTTTCACAGTGCATAACCTAAATATGAAATATTATTGATTGATCATTACTGATTGATGATTAATGATTACTGGTTTATGATAGTGATTAATGGTTATTGATTTTTCGATTATAATAAGTGTTTAATGATTAGTGATTAATGATAAATGATTACTGATTGACGATTAATGTCCATTGTTAAATGATTACTTAAGCCCAAAAATGATTCCGCTGTTTATTGCAATTTTGAAATTTTGTACAACTCAAAGACTATTCGATTACTTAATTTCATCAATGATTAGTGCTTAATGATTATTGATCATTGATTAATGATCAGTCGTAAATGATAAGTGATACGTGATAAACGATTTATGATCAGTGATAAATGATTGCTTTACATGATCAATGATCAGTGATAAATGATTATTGATTAATGATTAAGGAAGAAGAAAAACTGATAAATTCTTGTTGTTTTCTTCCTGTAGATTACTTCGTATTGGTTGCCAACAATACAAGAGATTTGCAGTGATGATGTCAGCAAACCAATCGTGCTTGTTGGAAATAAGGTAGGTAATGCCAGGAGTTTTTTCTCATAAGTGCATCAAGCTTCTTACGTCAAAATAACTATCAGAACAAATTTGTACGAATCATTTTTGTGGATAAAGGTTTAAACAGCAAAGAGAATCGAGAATTAGTACGGGTTGAGTCCATGTTTCACATACGTAAAATGCAAATTAATCATCAAGGTAATGGAAGACGTTGTTTCACGTACATGCATATGAAAGCATGGAGGCTGAAAATGCAAGATGAAATGCTATGTGTTTTGTTTATCAAATGCTTTGTTTTCATTCCCAGGCTGATAGTGTCGATCCTGATGCTACAAGAATGGCGGTAAGAACATTACAAGGCTTCCTTGATTATCTATACCTTGTTTATTGGGCCTTTGATTATCCAGCGGTCCCCGTTTTAGCAACTGCCACAAACAGAATTCCAGAATCAACCGCCATTAAGGCTTCTTCTTGCTTGGATGCCAAAAAGTGCTTCATCAGAGTTTTTTTAACTTTATAACTCAGTGGAAATGCTGTTGGCTCTCTGGTCATGCAGTCCAGGTTCGAATCATATCTATCATGGTATGCCACTTGTGGAAAAATCTATCCTAGTGTTCGCCATTGATGACAAATATATTTTGTATATGTCTTTAGGATATAGTACAGATTATGGATCAGTTTCCTGAAGTAGAAACATGTATTGAGGTTTGTGAAATTCAATTTTAATGATTTATAGTACAAAGTTCGAGCAATGCTTTGAATAAGGGACTCACAGTGAAAGGTAGGCAACAAGAATGTTCTAATTCAAATTTGGCAAGCATCAAATATGTGAGTTCGCTATTCAAAAATTTGACTTCTCTTATCTAGGCTTGTGACTCCCTTATTATTCCTTATCTACCGATCTTATTATGCCTTAGCTACTCCAGTTTCTTATTTCTTGATATTTCTAATTTCAGTGCTCAGCAAGAGATTTGAAAAACATTTCAGAGTTATTTTACTACGCCCAAAAAGCAGTTTTACATCCAACTGCACCAATTTATTCAAATGAAGAAAAAGAGGTCAGTTGCATTCGTATTTTTTTTTATAGATTGGTTGAATGACTCTCTTAAGCTTAAGAAAATTATAAATATGTATGGTATTGAGAAGGCTCAGCATAACCGGAACACGAGCCAAATGGAAGGAGAATCTTGGGCTGTGTGACTTGGAGAGTTACCAGACAATCTCATTGAGCTTTTTAGCTCAGTGGAACCGTCGTTGGCTTTCTGGCCAAGCAGCCCAGGTTGAAATCGTATCTACTGTGATACGCCAATTGTTGAAAAACCTTTCCTAGTATTTGACATTCATGAAAACTCTATGTAAGTATGTATGATACAGAAGATGGCTCGACAAAACCGAAACAAAAAGCTGAATGGGAGAAGAGTCTCTGGCTGTGTGACTTGAAGAAACACTCGACAACTTTATTGAGATCTTAAACTCATTGGAAACTTTGCTGGAAAATGCAGCCCAGGTTCAAAACCAATCAATAGTGGTTTGTCAATCGTGAAAAAACTGATGAAATTGTATTGCTACTAACTGATTAGTTGTCTTTTTATTTTAGTTGAAACCAAACTGTATCAAAGCACTGGTTAGGATATTTAAGGTAATATACCCTATTAGATTTATTTAAATTCGTTTGAGATGTACTTTGTTTTGAAGAATTTACTATTTCTACTTTTATACCAACACTTAAGTTTGAATTGGTTTTTCTGTACAATTGCAAAGTTTTTGTATTCAAGATGCCATTCTATTTATTAATCTCTAGATTTGTGATTCTGATAATGATGACCATCTGAGTGATCAAGAACTAAATGAATTCCAGGTAAAAGTCTGATCAAAGCTTAGTTAAATTCAAATTTGTTCGTGGGGTATCAAGAACGTAAGTAATGACTCCTTTCACGACACAGGAAAACGTAGCTCCTATTACAGATAATGATTCTCCAACAGGACGGTCTCTAGAGCGAGAAAAAGCAAAGTTGAATTAGGCTAAATGTATCAGTGATGAGGGTGAAATTGAGAGTGAAATATTTTAACCCAGGGCTGTGTGTTTTTAGGCAATTTACAGTTGATAGAAAATTCAGAATTTCGAAGGGCCGTAACTTATATTCTCAGTTTAGAGAGAAAAACGGCTTCGTATGATTTGGTTTCTCTGTGATTACATACAGAAGACAATGAGTTTTTCTTTCTTGCTGTATTTATTGAGAACTTAAAATATGATTGCTTCGCAGAGATTTTGCTTCAAGAGTCCGTTGCCAGCTCAAGGGTTACTTGAAGTCAAAAATATTGTAAAGAAAAATATCGATGATGGCATTGATGATTTTGGTCTAACACTGGATGGTATGTACGCTTCAGCTATGCATCCAAGTTACACAGCCCAAGGCTCTCCTCTCATTTGACTTTTTGTTTTGGCTTTGTGATCCTTCTTCTGTATCATACATACTTATATAGAGTTTTCATGATTGCAAACACTAGGATAGATGTTTCCGCAAGTGGCATACTGAGTAGATTGGATTTGAATCCGGGCAGCATGATCAGAGAGCCAACGACGTTTCCACTTAGCTATAGAGCTCAATGAAATCGCCGACTAATATGAAATAACTCTCCAAGTCGTACAGCCCAAGGCTCTCCTCCCGTGATGAGGGAAACGTCGTTGGATCTCTGGTTATACAGTCTAGGTTCGAATCCCAACTATTGTAGTATGCCACTTGTGAAAAAATCTATCATAGTGTTCACCATTCATTAAAAATATATGGTTCGTAATTCAAGTAATGTAAATTAAAATGGTGTAGCAATGATGAATGCTTGAAATAGCTGAAAACATAAAAGCAAAAAGGATGAGAATGAGAAGCAATTTCATTGAGCTCCTAAGCTGTGTGTGGCAGAATTGTTCGAGCTCAATCACATGTAGCCTGCAACTTGTTGAAAGATCCGTTTACAACTACAGCTATTGCTATAGTCATCCCTAATGCGCATCTCTTTACCTGAAAATACAAACATCTATTCATGCAGTTGTTGCCTTAACCTTACAGTATATTTGTATTTCCGTATTCTATATGTATATACAGCTGAGTCTCTTCATACATCTGTTAGTATATTGGTACAATTTTGTTTTTGCAGGTTTTTGTTTCTTCAAAAGTTGTTTATAATGAAAGGCAGACAAGAAATAACATGGACCGCACTAAGAAAATTCGGCTATGGAAATGATTTAGAACTAAGAGATGAATATGTCTGTCCAAAGTAAGTTTTGAGAATAAGAATGGCAAATTCATAGCAAATTAATGATTGGTTGAATTAAGTATCAGTTGATATACTGAACTGATAAAAGCTGATATAATCAATTGTGTCTTATTGATTGATTTATATTATTTTGTATATTTTTTGTCATTTAATTATTTCTAATAGAATTGTTTTATTTTTCTCAAAGGTGTGCCGTAACCAACCTGGGGTATATTTATGTATAGGGGCACATATTTGAGGGAGGGTACTTTTTTGGGGTATTATTAAACTGAATATGATGAATTTCTTTACTGAATTTGCTTCTTTTTTCTCAGATTGGATGTTGGTCCTGATTCTACGGTGGAACTTTCTGTTCAAGGACTTGAATTCGTCAGAGATTTATTTTGTAAATTTGATAAGGTTGGTAATTAACATTACTTTTTCATTTATTTATTGTTTAGTTTGATGTATCTTTCGAAAAAGTAAAGCAACATATCTTTTGTCTTTCAAATGATATAACCGACGAAAGCTATGCTCTATCTTTGTATCGTTCCTTATCTAAGATCTTAGTTAGAATGAAACTGTTTCTATGTTTGCCTGCTATTTTCCTTAGTGTCTTGTTTTTCTGCAATCAGCAGTGACTGGCTCCATTTCTTGTTAGCAAACGAACTACACTACACGACCACTAATTGATGAGCTTTTTTTGCAAAGCAAATCCGACTGAGTTTTCTTCAAAATTAGGCATGAAGGTGAATTTTTTTTTCAACTTCGCAGGATGAAGATGATGCCCTTTCACCAGAAGAACAACAAGTAATGTTGATTTCATTCCTATCTGAATCAATGTTTATCCACTTATCAGTTTAATTTGTGTAATTTATTCATTAATTGTGATCTCTGTGGTGCAGTGGTTAACAAAAATGTTCTTCCCAAGGGAGACAAAAATGTTTGAGCATAGGGGTAATAAGATTGTAGTGCCTTAGAATATTGAACCATAGTAAGGGCGCTATATAAATGCAATATCCTTTATCTTTACCTTAACCTTTATTTATTCATTTATTTAGATTTGTTAATAATTTGAAATCGATGTTGTTTCTTCTTCCACACAGGGTCTATTTGATATGAGTGGTATAGAATCATGGACACGTGACAATTTAAACACTGTAGTAACCAATAAAGATGGCTTCATTACAATAGATGGCTTCATTTCATTATGGGTGTAAGTCTTCCTTTCTCCTGCCCTTGTTTTTCCTAACATCTTTCACCATTTGCTATATGTTAAATTGATATTATTTAAACATAGTTTCAAATGGTTTTTGTTATTATCAGGCTGTCAACATATCTGAATCATGAATGGACTTTAGCACATCTGGCTTATTTTGGATATATTCAAGGAGAACAGGAGAATCAGCTGTCTGCAATTAGAGGTGAAGTCATTTAATTATGCTGTCATTACTCTCTCCCCTCAATTCAGTCCGATCTTCTTTGTTTGATCCATCTTCATCTTAATCTTCTTTCTTTCTTCTTTTCTTTTCTTCTTCTTCCTTTTCTTCTTCTTCATAATCATCATCCTCTTCATCTTCTTATTTCCTTCCTTCTTCATCATGATCATCATAGTCATCATCATCTCCTTCATTGTTCTTATATTCTTCTTCTATATTTTCTTCATAATAATCATCTTCTTTATCTTCTTCACTTTTGTTTACTGTTCCTCTTTTCTTCTTCATGATCTTCACCTTCTTTCTTCATCTCCTTCTTACTTCTTTTTTTCATCTTCTAATTCATCTTCTTCTTCGGTCTTCTCCTTATTTCATTGCTTTCTTTATCATCACCTTTTCTTCATCATCATCATCTTCTTCTTTTTGATCATCATCATCTTCTTCTTTTTGTCAAAACTACTTCGCCCGCACCTTTTTTCCTAAGCTGTTAATCTCTAAAATGTTTAGCACTCTGTTCAGCTACTTCACCGTTGCTCATTTATCTTTATAGTTACAAGAAGCAAAGCAATTGACATTCAGAAAGGAAGAACAAATAGAACTGTCTTCAATTGTTGTGTTTTTGGCCCACCAGATGTTGGAAAGGTAAGACAAAGACAGATCTTTATTTTTTGTTAATCGTGTTGGGTGGGATTGCCTTATATTATTTATCTATTGGATGCTAATGATTTCCTTTTTTTCAACAGACCTCATTCTTACAAGCATTTGCAAATCGATCGATTAAGGTAAGGTAAACAAACTTCCTGACGAAAACTAATTTTTGCAGCAACTAGCGAAAGGTTTCTCTTGATTCCTCCGATCAGGAGCTTGCACATACACTTTGAAAGGAGTGTCTTTGCAAGCCTGATGGGTAGCTCAATCCTATAGAAGTGCTTATTCGAGGGATGGCGCTCATAAGAATAAATACGGTAAGCTTTGAGAACATTGGCCTGAATATGTAATTAAGACCATCGAGCAGATTAAGCCATCAATGAAGCAAAGCAAACAGACAAATGAAGTAAATTAATCACGTTTCCACACAAGCCTAGTACCTTTCCTGAAAGTTACCTTCAAGGAATGGAAGAATTAACAGATTAAGAAGCGATTCAAGAACAGCAAACCTCACATGAAGACGAAATACTGTCCTACTTTTGACAATGATTGTATTGTCTTTTAAAGTATATTCTACCTTTTATTTTTGTTCTTTTCACAGGATAGAAACCCTGATGACGACTATCCAATAAAATATACAATTAATTCGGTTAATGTTGGCAAAGAAATCCATTTAATTGTAAGTTTTGTGAATGAACTTTCATAGAAATGAATTATGCGGCCTAAAAGAGCCTCAAATCTATTGAAATTTTAATATTAAATTTGTTTTATTTTGCAGTTGCACGAAATTGATTGGAAGAAATCAACACAAAAATTGAACAGTGATAAATATGATGTTGCCTGTTTTCTTTACGATTTTTCAAAACCAAATTCATTTACGAAAATTGCTAAATTACACCAGGTATTGACATGATTTGTTTTGAAAGTTTCTGCTCTTTAAATTAAAATATCATTTGTTAGGTCTGTATATTCTTTTTTAACCAATCTTGGGTTGCTACAACATTCCTTTTTCAATTTCAAAATATCTAGCCCTGGTTGGTTCTACTCTTCTTCTTCTTCTTGGTTCTACCCATCTCCACCTTCTGCTTTTCTCTTCTTCTTCCATCTACTTCTTCTTCATCTTCCTCTTCTTCTTCATTGTTCTTCCATCTACTTCTTCTTCATCTTCCTCTTCTTCTTCATTGTTCTTCCATCTACTTCCTCTTCATCTTCCTCTTCTTCTTCATTCTTCTTCCAATTACTTCTTCTTCATCTTCCTCTTCTTCTTCATTCTTCTTCCGTCTACTTCTTCTTCCTCATCACCTTCCTCTTCTGCTTCTTTTTCCTCTTTCTACTTCTTTATCCCTGTCTTCTGTTTCATTCTTACTCTATGTCTTCTTCCTCTTCTGCTTCTTTCTTCTTCCATCTACTTCTTCATCTTCCTCTTCTTAACCATCTTTCTTTGTACAATGGGTTTACTTTTTTTAAGAAGCAAGAAGCAATTTCGCCAAAAGGAAATTTCTTCTTCCACCTTAGTCAGTACATTTCTTGTTGGATCTATCCTAGTTGATTAACCATTATTTTCTCTTTTAGCGATTAGAGAAAGATGTTCCTTGTATGTTTGTTGGGATGAAAAGTGACATGTCACCAGTCAAACAGGTAGATAAATAAACATTCAATTGATATTGTATGTTGTGCATTCTTTATTATTTGCTATCATTATTATCTTCCCATAAGTTTCATACCACAATAAGATGGGATTCTAACCTGGATTGCATGACCAGAGAGCCACGATGTCTCCACTCAGCTAAAGACCTCAGTGAAGTTGCCGAGTAACTCTCCAAGTCATACAGCCTAAGACTGTCCTCCTGTTTGACTTTTCTGTGTTTCGTCTATGTTGAGCCTTCTTCAGCACCATACATATTTATGTATATTTGTCGTGAATATAATGTAACGATTTTTATGTAATATCATATAATGTTATGTTTTGTTAAATACTCCTTAATACCATTTGCTTCCCTTTAGGATTTTGTAATACCACCTGGTGAATATTGCAACAATAATTCATCTTTACCATTACAGGTATGCAACGTTCCTTTTTTCTACTTAATAGCACCCCTATTAAGCTCCTGCGGCTTATTTGATTTTTTATAGAAGTTTGTAAGCAGCCAAGACTCAATAAGCTCTGCTTCTTCGGGGGTGCACGAACTGAGTATGTTTTAATTATGTTGTATGTATATGTTGTTCGTGAATATATAGTTTTGAGTAGTACAAAGTTTCAAAGTTGCTAGAAACAGCGGAAACATTTCTGGACACACTTAGAAGCCTTTTTTGTTTGACACTCTTCAGAGTATAAACGTCAGAAACAGACCGAAACAAGACATTTATTCTCTAAGAAGTGTCAGACGAAAAAGCTTTTAAGTATGTCCAGAGATGTTTCCGCTGTTTCTTACTATCATGAATAAATGGGAATCAATGCCGGGGGCATTTTAGTTACCCCGCTTTTGAACATATTCAGGTTTTGAAGATGAACGTATTCTGGTCTAAAGATGAACTACATTTTAAAGTAAAGGCTAATAGAGAATTTAAATCCTTTTTCATTAACCTCATTCTTGCCCTCTTTAAAGGCTCTCTTGCTTAACATTCTAAAACCTTTTAAATGTGAAAGGAATTGACATGGTGTACTGTACTTCAAAAAGATTTATTCTCCTGTCTTCAGTCTTACTCTATTAGTTCCTGAAGGAACTTCTCCTTTCAGAATCAAGCTGTGTGCGATAAATTAGCCAACTTATTGCGTACAGTGTACCAGAAATTACCTCATTAGCAGCGTTTTATTGGTTGATAAGATTTTTAAAAACATTTTTTCCTTTGTCAGTCATTTTCAGCCTATGACAGTACAAATGCAGATAAAAAGATATTTGAAAAACTTGGAGCACTCGCCATATGTCAGTAAGTACTATGTTCGAGTTCAAATTTTCTTTATAAACCAAATAACGCTTGTACCATTAGTACCAGATTAACCTTGGAAAGACAAGACTCCATTCCATGACTCTGGCTTCCCATTCCATTCCAGTCCATTCCAGTCCATTCCAGTCCATTCCAGTCCATTCCAGCAGTCAGCAAATTATCTTAGAGAACCTGCTGCGATAATGCACATGACCTGGACTTATTTAATCTTCCAGGTAGAAAGGGGGGCTTAGCCAAGACTAAGGCAAAGGCTTTGCTGAGCCTTAGGCTTAGGAGAGCTAACACCCCCGTATTTTTTGGGAAAGTTCAGGTCAAGAGCATTTTCGCACAAGCCTCTCCAAGATAATTTGCTGACTGGTGGAATCGACTGGAATGGGAAGCCGAAGTTATAAGTAAACAATACATGATATTAATGCCCCCTTTGGACGGGAAAAAATGCGCCCTAAACTATTCAGGGAAGGTTCTGGATTAATGCAGCCAGAGCTGGACCCTGAGCAAGGGTCATTACATTTCTAGGTAGGCAAAATAAGCGAATCCCTTTGTATCTATTCCGATTTGGCGCCGCGTAAAAATCCGTGAGTCATGAATCGAAATGGTGAGCATTTTGATAAGTATTTCCCTTTTTCTCAAGCGGGACCTAATCCTCCAGAAAGGTGTTGAATTTCCATTAATAAAAATCAAGGATGAAATGGGATCTACATTTATAACTATCCCTATTGATTGATTTCATTTTTAATCGTTTTAGGTACACGAGTGAAGTTGATAACGAAAACTCCCTCTCATCATTGGCAGTAACTTTTGGTTTAAGTGTTGCTGTTGCTGTTGTTCTAGGATTCATTGTTTACAGATATTCAAAACGAGGTCAGCAGTCTTTCAAATACATTGTTTGAATTTTGTCAGAATAATGTTTCTCTTTCGATAGTTATGCAAGGGTAGGGCTAGGAGCCGCTACCTACGCTGCGTCGGAGTTAGCTTGCCGCTGTCCCGGAGGAAACTTTTTTCTTAGACACTATGGCGAAGTATACCACTAAAACAGCATGTCTTTGCTCTTTGGAACCCTTCTGTTGGAAGCTCTAGTCCCTCTGAAGGTGAAGGCGAAATGGTGTATTCAGCGCCAGTCGCTAGGATCTCGGTAGTAGGTTAGCTAATGGAGACCTCGACCCTGGCTGTGACGCTACTGTGGATGGTGTCAGAAAATGAGCCAACTGGATTAGGCCACGATGTCACAGCACCCTCTGGAAGATCTTTGATGCATTTAACCTGTTTAGTGTTTGGATTGTTCTTTTTTATACTTATTGCCTGAGAGTTGAATGTAATCGTGTGTTGCAATTTCTCTGCTTTAGTTTTTTTTTGACATTCTGGTGACATTCTTACTTTATTTTTTAGCAACAAGCGGAAGCTGATTTTTATCGGACTTTCAAGAAGACGTGAACGAAAATTCAAGACAGTTAAAGATCCAGAGTGGCCTAAAGTAAGCTTAGAAGATCATTAGAAGAGAAGAAATGACGAATGTAAAATGAACGCCACTTCAGATTGAACTGGATGATAATTTTGTAAATATGAAAGTTGCTGTGTTTTTATTTTTTGTTCTCTGTGCGTATAAATGTTGTTGCTATAAATGATTTGATCTCAGTTTGTTTTAATTGATTAGGCTTGCTCGTCATTTCTCAGTTTCTTGCTGAATGATCATGTGTTTTTGACAAATTTGCGTTTGCTTTCGATCACAGTAACCTACAGTCGTTGTTTTTCATGTTTTTCTTTAAGGCTTAGCTAAACTACGCGCTACAATCGATGTCTCCATTTTAGCCACGCCGGAAACTTTGTAGCGCGTGACAAAATTTGTAGCGAGAGACGCGCAAATGTTTCTGGGAGATAACAGAAAAAGTTCTTGATTATGAGACTTGGGGGACCTGTTGCTCCCTTCCCCCAGTCTGCAGAGTGTGGCAGCTGCGCACCGAGAATATTTTATCTCTAGTTTAGGCTGCACCTGAAAGCGCACTTGAAATATTTACAAATTTTTGTTCACGCATGGGCAGTAAATTATTTAGAAAAACAATAGAACGGGAAAAACAACAGAACGGAAAATGCAAGCCAGTGAGTGAAAAGTCAACGAAGTTCAGTGTCAGTAACGTGAGAACATCTTGGCTTCTCGTCTTTTAATCGGTCCACAACTTTGCTGATGCCTTATTTTGCAGCTGCTCTGTCTCTAGGGTCCATAAACAATGCATTCATATGCTTCCTATGCACTTGACAGGTGCACCTGAAATAAATTCTAACTTTTATTTGCACTTGCACTTCGCCAGCACTTCTCTGTGCTGTGCACCCGAGATCTCGGCGAAAAGTGCCGCACTCTGCAGACCGGCCCTTCCCTTGTCACTCGCATGTTTAGCCACCCTGAGAGACAAGTCGAATACAATGTCTCGCGCGACGTGTCTCCTAGTTTAGTCACAGTTTAAACATTTCAACGCCTCAGAAAATATGAGGAACTTTTCTCTTTGCAAAAGTCATACAGTTGGAATATAAAAGCACGTGTTTTTATATTTCTATGTTCCAAACTCTATGGCAAAAATCGGCTGATAAATTGAATTGAATTATGAAACTTACATGGATTGAGTTGGATAGCCTGCGTGCAGCCTCAAACTCTTCTCCGAGAAAGAGTAGAGTCTGCGCAACAATGAACGAAAGCTTGTACTGGCCTCTTTTTCAAATAAAGTGTGGCGGTAAATCTTTTGTTTGCCTATTGTTTAACAACCAATCAACGCTCTCTGGCAGAAAACTGCCAGAGAAACATGATTGGTCGATTGCTTATTTCATTGTTTTAATATAGTCGCGCCGCGTTGACACGGCTGGTTTGCGTCGCGCGATCGCTTTTGCCAAACAAAATGGCGAATGTGTGCTTGGTTGCTGCACGAAAATATTTGTTGGAGTAAGGGATGGTTTATCGGTGATCTACCTTACGAAAAGCACTATTGTGATCAACTGAAGCCATGCCAAGAATAGAAACAAGCCCGACATGGATTTTCCAAAGCAAGTTGTCTATTTCTAGGCATGTAGACTAGATAGTAGCCTACTTAGGTTTATCTGAAGAGGGTGCACCCAGTGTGTGCCTGTGCACAACAAAGAACAAAAAAATACAGATAGTAAGATTTAACTTGACTTGTCTTGTCTGGTAGATTACATGCATTTAACTGAATCAGTACAAATAATAATATCTCCTGGAGTAAATTTTCAGTGTTATAAAGTAACAGCTGTGATGTTTGAAGGATTTTCTAGGCACAACTTTGTGAAAGTTTACCTATGGTGTTTTTTTTTCTTTCAATTTAAGTCTTTCTTCAGAAACTAGAATCATTTGCTCAACCATTTAAACGCTTTTGAAATCATTTTAGGACAGCAAAAGCCCAAATATTTTTGCCATCCTTCCCCAAAGCTGTCTTTTGGTCAATGTTTACAACCTGAAAACATGAAGTGTGGATAATGATGACATCTATAGTTATTGGCAGATTATTTTTCAGTGTCGTTTTAGAGATAACAACACCAACTTAACCTTTAAAGGTTTGGTGGACACTTTGCAAGCTATCCTTAGCTTTGCACCTTCTTTATCTGTGCCTTGGTTTAGTTTCAAAGTTCAATTAAATGTACATTCAGTATTTTGTCATTAAAATTAAAACTGAAACTGGTGGCAAATGTAACAGCTTGCTGGTCGATTAAGATGGACACAGTGCTGGTATAAACTAAAAAGCAGAAAAATGTCTGTCATACCAAATCTATGAGAAGACCCATAGCCTACAATATTGCCTACAATACCCAAAGCCCACAATATTGACAAATTGTTTTCAAGTTTGATCAATTATCAAAAGTTAGTAACTACCAAAACACCAAAAAAAATCATTGTAATACACTGCCAAAATTCATGGCAATTTTACCAAAAAAACTATAAACCAAGGATAAAAATCACACAGTGAATTGAAGAATAACTGTGACTGAGATGGATGCATATTTTGAAACTTATGAATACTGTAAGTCCAGTACCAAGAAAAGTCCAAACTCTACATTTCAAGCCTTTCCTTGATCAAGCAAGAATTCTTACTGAGGATAATTTGAGAGTTATGCAAAAGAAAAGCTATTTATAAACAACAAACTTATAAATAAACACAGTACAGTAAAAAGCTTTGCATCTACCTATGCAACTGGGATATATCAATCAACCTATTTGTCTGTAGCACTTTTTCCTTAGAGAGATCAAAGGAAATAAAATATCCAAGATAGCTAACAAAATATAAATATATGAAGATACTCCTCCAAGTCAAGTGATAAAAAAGTTATAAACACCAAATACCAGAAGATGCTGTCAAGATGATATTTTGTCAGGTCTTTTAGCCTGTGTTTAAAGTATCCTCAAGAAAAAAGTTCAACTAATTTAATTGCTCTTTAGTTTAGATTGAAAGTTTTTGTTGAAGAATTGACAGTAGAAGCAGCACTGTTCACAGAAGCAGTCACATTTATATGAATGGTCAGCATCTACGAGTTATCGGGCCTACGCAAGAGTTTAGGCCCCAGCAGCAACAGACGGGAAAGAACTTTTCACTTTCTGCTTTTCAGAAACATTTTCTTGGTCAGACGTCTTATAAATGTCCAATACAGCCAAGTGTAAATACAAAACATCATTTTGTTTTGAAATTCATCGCAAAGAACTTCTTCGCAAAGTTACGGAATTACACAAAACAGCTTCAAATTTCAAACGAACTTGCTCAAAGCCCTAAGTGATAGTAGGCGGTGATAAAAACGCTTCGCGTAGGCTCCAACGGTTGTTTTCATCAGAAAGAGGCTGCATTTTTGCTGACTCAGCGGTACAAGCTTTCTTTCATTGTTGCGCAGACTCTACTCTTTCTCGGAGAAGAGTTTGAGGCTGCACGCAGGCTAGAGTTGGATTACTCGTTGTTATTGGGCCCAGTCCCCCACATTTTACAGCATGCGCGGACGGGCCTTCCCGTTCTCTTTTTAGTCCCCTTACTGACTGGTGAGTGTTCAGTTCACGAAGCTACTATAATCCTATCTACTCCATATAATATCTCGCGTTTTATGATTTAATTTCACACAGTATAATTTATTTTACCTTATCTTCTCTTTATTTGGTTAACAGACCATTGTATTTCCCTCAGAAATACATTTTTGTCCATGGCCTAAATTGAGGGGCACTTTCCTGTATGTTTGAGGTCTGTAATTTTCTGTGGTCGTAATGTGACAATTTGTCTCTTTTCTAGCCATCATGGTGCGTGTGAACGTACTCAATGACTGCCTGAAGTCAATTTGCAATGCCGAGAAAAGTGGGAAACGACAAGTCCTGATTAGGCCATGCTCAAAAGTCATTGTCAAGTTTCTCACTGTCATGATGAAGCACGGTAAGTGATAGAGAATTTTAAGCAAAATAAGGAGATAAATGAAAATGAGATATGTGTCTTTAATCTCTGTTGTCATGTTCCTCACTAATTTTAACTTATTATCATCTGGGTTTCCCTAATTAGGTTACATTGGAGAATTTGAAATCATAGATGACCATCGTGCTGGGAAAATTGTTGTCAATCTTAATGGAAGGATTAACAAGGTTTGTTGGACAAGCTTTTGTAATGTGCTAAAGTTTTTTCATGTAAGCGTATGCTCTGCTGTGCATGTTCATGTGTACCCTGGCCCTGCCTATGCCCCTGCAATACCTGTTTTGCCCAGTGGAAAAGAAAAGCAATAGAAATGTCACATGACCTTTTGTTCTTCTACTGTTTGTCCCAGCTGCACGGCTAATTATAAACAACAAGCACAAAACTGCTTGCGTGATATCTTGTGCACATAGACCAAACTTTCTGGTTTGGATGGGCAATGAAGGTTTGTGCCAAAGCATTGCCAAACTATCTGTTTTGCAGATTGTGTGGAGAATTGCACAGATGAAAACAAGCCTACCTACTGTTTTTCCCAAAATTTCACAAAGAAGATCTCCATGCAGATCAAAGATTCCTGTTTGAAAGCATTGCAAGTTGTTCTCGTCATGATAGATAATAAACATGAGCCCATATGTTGCAATGTTTCCAAGCCCTTGGAAGCAATAAGGTCCAAGTCTTGTAGTTGGGACTAACCTGGCATGCTTCATTGAGTAATAAGAGTGCATGAATCAGCCTTTGAACTTGGCAGCAAGAGCTGGCTTTTTATTCTTTTCATCTAGAAATGAATGCTTGGACCTATGCTGTCTATCTTGAATATATTCATTTTTTATTTCAGTGTGGTGTTATCAGTCCACGATTTGATGTAAAACTAAAGGATATTGAAAAATGGGCCAGTTACCTTATGCCTTCAAGACAGTTTGGGTAAGAATACATTTCCAAATTTGGCATGCTTTAATTAAGTCATAAGCAAAGCTATAACAATCGTAAAGAATATTGATTGTAGCCTTCCTTATCTATGTTCAAAGTTGTAAGAAACAGCAGAAACATGTCTGGACATACTTGAAAGTTTTTTTGTCTGACACTCTTTGTGGGTAAATGTCAGAAACAGACTCAAAGAATGGACTTGTGCCAAATTTATACCCAGATGCGTATTGAAATGCACTAACTATATATTCCCTAAAAGTAAATGAATATTTGTGTTAGCGGTATAATTCAAATAAGCTAATGATTTCATTTTCTTTGCAGGTTTATGGTTTTAACAACCTCTTGTGGAATCATGGATCACGAGGAAGCCAGAAGAAAACAAACTGGAGGAAAAATTCTTGGATATTTCTATTGAAGGAATGTATATAAAAAAATAATGCAATATATCTTGGCTTTTTTTGCTTCCTTTTTCTTAGAATTTTATCACAAAGATAACTGGTATGAGCAATTTAGTGCAGTACTTAGTCTAAAGCATCAGTCCTATAATGTCGTAGAGTGCTATTGCATTTGACAGAATGTTGCAAGAATGCCACTATTACAATAGCTTGCATCGGTTGCAGATGGTATTAACAAGTGATGGATTTCCTGTCAAACCCTGCCTGGGTAGAGTTGCAAGGTGGCAACACCTTGTTAACAATCTGCTACATCCTATTGCATGATACAGCATTGTTTCACGGGCTTGCTGCAACATTCTGTCCCTATTGCATATTTGCAAGTACTCGCTTGCAACACCTTGTTAGCAATCTGCAATATCCTATTGCATGATTATAGTGTTGTTTCACAAGGTTGCAACATTCTGACCAGGTCGCATATTTGCAAGTACTCGCAGAGCTGCAACTTTATTGCACCACAATATATGAAAGGAAAAAGCGCTTCTGCTGTCAATCACTCTGCAGTAATATGGTAATAGAAGTTTAGGAGACAAACACAAGGAGCAATTACAGAGAAAAGTCTACTTGCTATGGTAACAAAACTATCTCCTGTCCAAGATATCAAGTTGCAGAAATGTTAAAGCCTGCAATAGTGAGTCACTTAAACAATCCTTTTGTTTCTGATTGTGAAAATAATCAATCAGCTTTTCTGGCATTTGCAGCTGTTTTGATACCTGATTATTTGATGAAGCAGAGCTCGATTGATCATTGCTCTCTGATAATATTGAATGGACAACATCTCTGGCACCTTCTAAACCATCATGTCCATCAACGTTAATGTCATCATCTTCATAATCTTGAATAAAAGAGTCCTTAATTGCCTCTTGAAGAAGATCGTTCACCACTGTCATTGAATAATATTGCTTATTCAAGCTCTTTGGCAATGAGAAATGCCGCTTGACTACATTTGGATCAAATGAATATGTCTGCACGGGTGAAAGAGCGTGTATGACAGCTTCAGTTAATCTCTTGTGCAAAATTTGTGGGAAGACTGAAGGATTTCTTGAAGCTGATTTGTAACTTTGTAGCTCAACGATATTTATATCCGTCTTTGGTATTTGGTGTAGAATATTCCTCACCTACAGAGAGAAAAAGAAAACAACGCAATTTCAGCTAAGTTTGTCATCCAGTCCAGAGAAGCGCTGACAAAGTCCAAAGATAACGATTACGAAGTCCGTTTGCATCTAGCGCTTGCGAGAAGACAAAAGAATTGTCTTTGCAGCAGCAGAAACCAAATTATTCATGCTTCGCCGATGATTCTTTTTCATTTTCAGATACGTTCAGACAAACCAATGCGCTGCAGCCTCAAGCTTTTCTATCGCAAACCGTATTTGCGCGACTAAGTTTTCTGTCGTCTCCATATCTGCAACCTTTGATCTATCCTGCTATAGCAACCACTGAGCGAGATCTACACTTTTTAAGTTCACCTCAACCAAATAAAGAAAATAGAAAATTGTAGTGTAGTTACATTTTCTATCAAAATCTTTGGTCTGTATTGCTTTTGTCTTTCTAACTCGGCGCTCTTCCAATCAAGAACCTTGTATGTCGTTGAAAGGCTACACCAGACAATCTCCATTCTTCCTATGTTTATTGATGTCAATGACTTTATTTTCTAGCAGAAAAATGACAATAAAAGATCAAAAACCCTACTTCTAGATGGGTGAAATTTTACTTAAAATTCTCAAAGACAAAAGATGAAAGGCTTTGTACATTCGCTTCATCTGGCGTTAAGATATGTGCATAATGCGATTTCTTCCTTTCCACAAAACCATCTTTCTTAAAGGATCGAATAATTGAAAGCGTAAAACCAGAAATATTTTCTAATTCTTCAATGGATTGGAATTTGCCATGTTCTTTTCTGTATGATGCTATTCTTTCAGCTTTTTCCTTGCCCACGTGTTTGAATTTGATCAAATCTTCTTCACTAAGAGAATTTAGATCTTCTAAAACCTAAGAAAAAAGTTGAAAATAAAAATCTGCTGCGTTCTGGATAAAATGATTAGATATATATATTACCGATACATAGCTAAGAAGATAGATCATTATTTATTTCAACTTTAGTTTAGTTTTCGTCTATTTTAATATCCTCTAATTTAAAGCATTGTAGCAACCTTTTCTTGAACTTGATTGTCTATTATCCGATCTTCCAACGTGTGTTCTGTTTTCCTACGTGAATGAAAAACAAGAAATGTCCTTGAAAACTTTCGCCTTGCGTCAAAGAGACATACTGATCTCCATTTTTGCAGCATTTTTGCTTGCTGCAGCTGAAACCCAAAATGCAGGAAAAATATTTTAAATTAAAGATGCCCTATTGCGTTACCCTCGATTTCAAAATGCATACATTTTTCAGAAGGAGGCTGAATAAAAAGAGGGAACTTTGTTTATATTTTTTCATTCAAAGAATAGGCGTCTTCCAGTATGGTCACAACATGAATCCAGGAAATCAACCCCAGAAAATTTTCAGCAGAACGCCACCTGCAAAAGGAAGTTTTCCACTAGACCATGATGGTACGCTTAGATAATCCCTAGTTGTTCTCTTTTCTTTGTTTTTCTTTTTGCAAATTGTTAAATTGAACTTAAAAATCCTTTTGGGATGATTCAGCAGGTTACTGTCAATCAAGAACTGCATTCACGCGGACCTGCAAATCGGCGTGTAAAATCGCCACAACGGAAGAAAAACTTGTCACAAAGTAAAATGTTGCAAATGCCATTTGTGATCTGTAAAATAGAAGCCCCAAGAAATAAATTCCATGCTCATTTCTTTCAACTACATATGAACTAAATGCAAAAATTTTCTTTCAGGCGAGTGCAAAAATTTTATGCAGACCTATATGTCTTGCCTGAAGAAGAACAAAAATAATTATGAAGTTTGTATACCGGAATCAAAGGCATATTTACAATGTAGAATGGATAGGTAAGAAACACTTGAATCTTCATGACTCTTTTCACACGCATCTTTTGATTATTTCTTCAGTTAAAAAATGACGATCTTTTTTCACTACAACTGGTTAGTTAACTTACATGAATAACACGCAAAAGAAAAATTTTTTTTTTTTTAGAGACTTGATGGCCCCGGAAGATTTCAAAAAACTCGGATTCAAAGAAAATCCTTCATGATATTGATACGAAGAAAAGGCGAAGTAAATTATGTCTAACTTCAATTATATTATTTCCTCCAGCAGTTATCTGAGGAAATTTCCTTTTCTGCCTTTTTGGATCTGTAACTTTTCCTCTTTTCCTCGGCTTATTCTTGTAATTCTTTCCGTCCGCAAAACAAAAGTAAAATTCCCGAGCTTAAGTCCTCTTGATTGAAGTTCAAACAGACTGTTTTGTTAGACGTTTTATGACTTTATCATGCAGAAGCAATAGACAATTGTAGAAAGCTAACTTTTCAAGGTTTTAAGATATTTTTTTTTTATCTTGTGTTCTTACAATATTGAGCTGGGCAAGACTTAAAAAGAAATAGGGGGAGTTGTTATACATGTATCCAGGCAGGCTGCGCGGTTGCATTGTCTTGTTGAGGGAAGGGACCCCATGAGTTGCAGAAGAGAAAAGGTTATTCATCATAATCAATAACGCAACTGTTGGCAATAGTCCCTTATTAAGGGTCACTCCCTCGTTTCTTTCTGCTTTCTTGAAAAGCATTTTGCAGTAATAAAGCACGCTCTAGCTCTTGTCAATCCTTTGTCCTGGAATAAAGAGTTGACGACTGCGCCAAAGGCTTTGAAATAAGGAGAGAATGTATGGTCGAAGCGGCAGCTTTTTCACAGACGACGTCGCGGGGAGGCGGGGGTTACAGATAAGCTTCCACATCTCCGACTGCATCTACTGGCTTCCGCAACCTTTGGATCCTTTCACAGAACACCTGCCTATGGTAACTGAAAATAATAAAGCAATAAGCATACCTAAAGGATGCATCATGTGCTAAAAATAGCATCTTTACAAAGGAATGAATCGAGGAAAATGAACAGATCTTGAGATGTCACAATGTTGGAGATCGGATAGCTTCATCTTCAAATCCAAAGAGCAGGAAGGAGGAAGAGAAAGTTTGAGTCGAGAGTTTTGCATCTTTTTTGCAAGATCATGAGCATTCGTTGACGAATATTGGCGAATATTCAATGGGACAACTTCTCATGCAAAAATACAGGTTTGTATGAATATGAAATAGAGGTATCGGACTTTCATTTTACTTTTATTAATAGATTTCATAGATTTTGGCAAACATTATTTGGATAAACATGCTTTGGGAATTTCATGGTCTTCCCTGGATAATTTCATTTCGTTCAACTGCTGAAAATCAGCTTACAGCGTGACTCATAATTGACGGTGATTGCATGACAAAGATGCCGCAATAGTCCTTAGGCCGGAAACCAACTGTCACTCAGGAATCAGAGTTGCGTTGAAATTATCACGCGGTTTTAATACTTGAATAGTTTTGAACAATGGCGGAATTTTAATCTATTGTTTATCTGTCATATTCATCAGCTGCACGTGGGTTAGCATGTCCATAAAAGGACATATGAATTAAAAATATGGTCATGATAAGCGTGAACTTTGCTAATCTTGCTTGGATGGTTCACAGGTTTTGTCTCTACGGAATTCCTTGTCCAAAATGCGAAGTTGAAAGTAGTCATCCGTTGATCTTTCAAAATTTCATCATCATTAAACATGTTGTTTGCTATTTTATTTATCAAGTTTTCGAAGACAAGCTAAACTGATAAACATTTTATATGGTAAGAATGATCTGAAAGTGTTATTTTGGATTTTACGCCGTAAATAGGAACATATTTCTTCGTTACAGTTCGATTCGTATCAAAAGGCCATTGCTGCATTGATAAGCAGATTAGGCGGCATTGCTTTGTCTACATGGCTAGGCCGTGCATCGAAACTGCGTTGTTTGCAGCGACAATGCTTGCAGTGAAAGTATTCTCCTTTCTTTTTAGCTTGCATTATTATTTTATTGCGATAATAGTGTTGCTTTTAGCAATACTTGCAAGAAATAAAATCAAATGAATGAAAATCTTTGACAGTTTTCTTATTGTCCCGTCATTAATTTTCCAGAAAGGTCGTTGTTGTTCTCTTATTAAGATATTTCAAAGAGTAAAATAGATGTCATGTCATAAATAGTTATCTATCTTTTTAACATAAATCTACAGTTACCCATTTGAAAACTGTATCTATGTGACAAATAATTTATTGTCAGAATTATTTCAAATTTGTGCCAATTTGGTCCCACCAACAGGTGTCAGAAATGGAAACTGGTGCACCTGATCCAAAGAAACCAAAGCTTGTAGAAGGCAGCTGTGATAGGGGTTGGTTGCTAATTTACGTTAATTTTTTGTACCTATTCTTACCTTTATTTAAGGAAAATTTAATTACTCTGACATGTTTCCTGCACAATGGAAGCTTACCAATACATTTTTCTTCTTTTGACAGATGTTGCATCAAGTCAGCAACAACAAGTGAATGATATTGGATCAGACATCAAGCAACAAGTCGCAAATACTGATGCAGAAAATTTCACTGCAACTAATTCAGCCGATATGAAAACTGCCCCAGATGTAAGAAATGTCTCCAAACAGAAGGTCGAAAACAAGACTACTCTGACTAATGGATCTGGCCAGAAGTTAGAAAGCATTATTGGACGATTATGTTCAGATAGATCTACATTGAATTCTTTTGAAAATCATGATGAAAAAAATGTTGTTCACAGAATGGAAGCATCAACTCAAACATTTCCCGACTTTGTGAGGGTGAGACTGAAATTTTCCTTTAATAGAATGAGTATGAATTAAAATTTTTTTTAATGTTGCTTTAAACAGCCAGAGATTCTGATGGTATATTTTAATATATTTTGTTTTTTTTTTCTAACTGGGATATCATAAAATATTTGCAAGCCAATCCTCTCTTGAGAAATTTCAGATTTGTCTTAAAATAGGATCATTTTGAAATTTGATAATGCCTTGCAATTTTGCTTCCCACTTGCATGGAATGTAAAATGAGTGGCCTAGTGGCTTAGTCACGGTCTGTTATGCAACTGAAGCTAAGCTTGGTCATGTGAAGTCAGCATCTGGATGGGTGACAAACCTGAAAAAAATAAACACCCCACTCTGTCGTCCTCTAGAAGGGACTTTCAACTTGGGGTCCCATGCCTTCATGCAGCATGCAAAATTTCCGACAAAGCTGAAAACCAGAAAAATTACCTTTTCTCTATAGTAGGCTAATCATGTTCCTTGAAATGATCCAAAAGCTATGTCCCATTTATGAAATTTTAGTAGACATAGAAAAGCACTTTGGTTGAAAACGTTGGTTCTTTTGCAGATTGTAAAGGGTTTGGTTTTCAGAAGAATGAAACAGCTTGAGCTATCTCTGATTGGTGGTGCTGTTGCCGATAGTGTTTTGAATGGAAAACTTGCAGAGCTCCATAAAGAAAACAAAGAATTACGGGAGAAAACAAAAATTCTGCAAGATAAAGTTGATCGACTTCTAAATGTTCAAAAAGATGTAAGTGGTTTCTTCTATGATCTATGTTTTGTTCAGCTGTTATCATCCAAGTCAGTTATTAGTTAAGCATCAGAGTCTGTAACAATATGATGAAGAAGGTGTCCTATTGACTCAGAAAGCTTGTCAAACCTCAAGAAACTTGATATTCTAGAAACTGGGTCATGTTGGCCTTCTCCTCTAGAGGCCTTAAAGGCAAGTTGCTGAAACAATTCAAAGTTTTGGTCATTTGTGAGCATTCTCATTTGTTTTTCCTTTCTTTCTTTCCTAGGAGGATAATGTGCATGTGGTAAAAGACACAGAAATCCCAAATAGCATGCCTCTTCAAGCAGTTGCTGCAGAAAGTCGATCCATTTCTCCCCATACACGTCAGGCAGCTGTTGTAAATCCTTATAATGTTCAAGATCGTCAGCAGGATCTACATCCTCAAATGGCTCGTCATATAGTAAGGACAAGAACAGACATACCTGAAGTACAAACAAGGACAACCATATCTCAAGGACCAACTCATCTAAGTTCAAAAAATGTGAACTCTTCATTTTCAAATGTCACATCTCAGTCTCCTAGCCCTCGGCAAGGTCCTCAGGTCAAATATGTACCCCACAAGTTACCAGCAAATGAGGGTCTACCTGGTGGGCCAAACACCCCATATGTCCAGTTGGGGCAAGAAGGAGTTGTTATGCAAAGACTACCACCCCAGCATCCTCAGTCTTCTGGTGGGGATCATAGAATCCCAGGACAACAAATAGTTTACACAAATCCACCAATCCAGGTGACTGGACCAAGAATGTCCACATTGCCACCTCAGCCAGTTAAGCAGCATCATGGCATGCAGCAAAGGCCAATGCTTTCACCTAGCAGCAGTGGTATAAGACTTGCTCAACCAGCTGTTGCTCCAGGAAGCTCAGTTCGCATTCAAGTACCAGCCGGTCAGACTGTTCATTATGTTCCACAGGGTGTTATGCCTGCCTATTTGACGCAAGTGCAACCTAACTTCAGTCGGGATACACATCGCATTATCCAACAAGGTCCAAATAATCAAGATTTCAGGGCTCAAGCACCCGCTGCGCAAAATGTTGTCCACGGTGGGAATGACTTTAGGGTAAGACAAAATCATCAACCCCCACCACCATATCAGACTGTTCCAAGAAGTCAAGTTGAACCAGTCACACCACCAAAACTTCAAGTCAACATAACCGTTTCTGGAAATGGCATCGTTCTTTCGTGGGATTTTGAACACGAGCCGCCGGCAAATACGCCAGTTATCGAATGTTATCATCTTTTCGCGTCACAGGACAGTCCTAATCCGCCAACTTCAAGATCAGAATGGAAGAAAATAGGTGTTGTTAAAGCATTACCATTACCAATGGCATGCACATTGACCCAATTTGTATCTGGCAATTCATATCATTTTGCGGTAATTGCAATTGACGTTCACGGCCGAGAAGGTCAAATGAGTAATCCCTGCACTGTTCGCTTGAACAAATAACCAATAAATTTGTTATCAACATGGATATTAATTTCGGATAATCTTGACTAAGGATAGTTGATAACCTGGCAAGGCTTCAAATCATCATTACATCACTGCTGAGACAGATAACACAACGATAACAGAAATACTCAGAAGTTCAGCCAGTCACGAAGCTTTCGTTCCTATACTTCCACTCGATGTTGTTCATATTTTTGAATTGTTGGGAAAGAAGAATTTTATTGCTTTGATTTTCGGTGTTTCTATATATTTTGTATCTCTGTTTTAAAATTCGTGTACAGATAAATTTTGTAAATTTTCTTTCATTGCATATTTTTAAAGTGTTCAAGGCCGAGACGCAATTTAAAACTAGCTTTAATGTTTCTCAGAGTTTATTTTTGCAAATTCTGCTCGAAACAGTTGTTAACTTTGTGCAACTGTTGTAGCCAGCAGTTGTTAACTTTGTGCAACTGTTGTAGTCAGCAGTTGCTAACTTTGTGCAACTGTTGTAGCCAGCAGTTGTTAACTTTGTGAAACTATTGGGGCCAGCAATCGTTGACTTGTTGAGTTGGCGTTTCTTTTTATCAACGCTGCAAAACAAAGGAAACTTTTCTTCGCTCGTTTTTATGAGAAACCTCTTATCAGAAGTGGTTACTTTAAGAAGTAACCGTTATTTCCACCAGGTTTTCACTTGTTCTATTTCCTCGGCCACCGTCGCAAATGCACAACTTTGATCATCGAAGACCGTCGAAGACTACAAATCTAACTAAAAACCGCTGGTTTTTAATTCCATCGCAGACAGACTGCGACGGTCGAAGATGCTGTTGTAAAGTCAACATTTCCCGATTGTCGCAAACTTCCTCAATCAGTAAAGAACAGCGGCCTTCATTTAGATTTGGCCCTCTGCGATAGTCGCAGATAGTCTGCGACATCAATTATCTGCGACGGTTGCTGGCGAAATCAAATATCGTTATCCTCAGTGGGTTTGACGAATTTTATTGGCGTTTTCCTGACAAAAATAATACATGCAAACTTAAGAATCCCTTGATACAAAGAAAACGGCAAATTTTCTTAAAAATGAGTGTACCAGGTTAAAATGGGTTAAAATCATTTCATTCAAGTTGACTTCAACCTATAAGAATTGGCAGATATTAAACAACGACAAGATAAGGTCTAAAAAAAGGCAACATGTTACTAGATTGAAGTTAAGAGGAATGATAAAAGTAAAGCATTTTCCACTTTATCTGTTAGCTTTCCCGTGTAATCTGCCCTTAGTTTTTATAACGTAAAATGAAAACCTTATCATTGGACTTAAATATGTAGTTTTGTATCCATATTCGTTGGCAGTTGTGCTAAGTTTTAAATTCAAACATTAAAAGATGAGAGTTATCCTTAAACTGTTATTTAGTGGAAAAACTAGATGGTGTAGGCCTGGGCGATGGGTAATGCTGCGCGCAACGCTTGTATTGGTACTTGCCATGGAAAGATATAGTTGCGCTCAGGCGTTCAGTGAATAGCGTTTTGTGGTTGGGATTAGATTAGCGTTGACTTTCATCGCGTAATCAATCATGGATGCTTGAGTTGATCATCTGTCCCTATGCTCTGCAATAGCTCTACCCGAAACGGCTTGTGTAGAGGCAAATCATAACCAAAATCATAAGAATTAAGTCGCTGTCGGAGGCGAACTGAAGGCTTCTCTTTCATTTGCACATGCTACTCGAAGAATAATTTGTATAATTATATCGAACTAACTGGGCAACTATCTAACTAACTAACAAATAAACTAACTGATGAACAAACTAACTAGCTAGCTAACTAACTAACTAATCTACAAAGTGAAGTAGCTAACTGAAATCAAAACGACTAACTAAGCTCTAGATGACTAACCAACTAATAACTATCACCTACCAGCTATTTATCTATCTGTAGCGGGTCTGTAACAACTTAACTGCTAGCTGTTAACATCGTTAAGGAAATGATGCTCCGAGGTAGAATCCAAGTATTGCAGAGGACTACCATGAGTATATCGAAGCCCAGTCAATAGAATAAACAGTGTTTACTGTATTGACTATGATCATGTTGAAGGCAGTCTGTCCCCATGAATTGCAGTAGCTGCATTTCACGGCCGTGAAATGCGCAGTGAAATGCGAATGTGAAATTTTTGCAAATGGCTTTGTCTTTCCAGCCAATCAGAACCCATATCAGCAGTTTTCTGCACAGCGCGCGACTTGCGAATGCAAAGCAAAGTGTGCCACAGCGGGCAATGGGGCAATTAATTGTCAATTTTGCCTTCGAACAGAAGCATTGAAGTCTGAGAGTCAAAACATTAGCGCATGCGCGATAAAATGTTTCCCACAATTAGTTTCCCAAAAGTATAAAGACAATGTCATCACATAATTGATTCAGTGTGTGAGTCGGAAGCTGGCGGGATCTCCAAGCGTAAGCACATGGTTTGGGGGCCGGATAGTCCCACCCCCTTGGCTGGCCGAAGATTCACGGGAGGATAGTGATTTCCTGTAACGGGAACCACCGTAAGATGCGGCGCCTCAGCCACATTGTCTCGGCATTGTGGATGCAAGTGGGGAGCATTCATCTCCAGCACTGAGCAATGTTTTTGCTTTTCACGCCATTTTGATTTATACATACAAGAAATGCATGACAGCAACCGCAACAACAGTGCCGCAAACAAACAAATTTACAAAATTCCAATTTGTGCAAGAATATAATGCTGCTACGCAGGCACTTCGCGCAGTCTAGCAAAAATATTTGCTATTTACCCTAGTTAAATAAATGAAATTCGCGAGTAATTAACCAACTACATAGTTAACTAAATAAACGACTAAGAAATCCTCTAAGTAACTTTCAGCTTAACCCTTTACCGGCCGAGTTTTGAAATAATCAACACAGACAGCTCAAAATAGCAAATTTAAATAGAAATAGGTAAGAAATAAACAAAATCGGCGAAAAAATTGCTCTGGGGGGGCGTGGGTGATTTTTGGCAGTGCTTCCCCCCAAAAAGCATTTTTCTTCCAACAGCCCCAACCTTATTTTGGATGTTGATGCACTATAGGCCAAATGATGGTACGTTCAAAATGCTTCAAGAAAAGTACTTACTTTCCATTTCTGAAGCATCTAGATCGACAGAAATTAAATGTTTCGAATTTAAAATTAGCTCAAAACTTAGGCCCTTCCGAAAAATTTCCGACATCATCATCAAAAAATTTGAAATTCTTCGCTCTGGAGCCATTGCTAGGGTGAAGAAATTATTCCTTCATTGCTTTGAGGGTGACTAAACATACTATACTCCAAATTAAGGCTTGCCTAATCAGCTGGAACAAAATAAATTCAATTCAATAATTTGTTGCCAATTGGCAACCCTGGCCGGTAAAGGGTTTAATAACTGACTACCTAAGTAAAAGTAACTAAATGGCTTACACAATAACTAATTAATGAACAACCAACAGTAGGCCCAACTTTTGTCCCAGATACAAATCATGCTTTCATATCTTATTTGTACTACAGAACAGAAAGATATTCCTAGGCATTATACACTTTATTTATTCAATGCTTCAAATGTGTTTTGCATAAATGTTTAATGCAAGTTTCGCCAAACGTGCGCATTTGTTCCATGGTTCCATTTAATTGTCTCAGAATCTGGTGCAATGCAATGAAATGTTTTGTTGCCGTGTCCCTTGAATCAAGTAGGTCTCTGTGATCGTTCTTGGGAATTGACTGAAGCACTGCTGAATACAACAGCTTTTTTCAAAGTTTCTCTAAATCCTGGGATTCTAAAGTAATAAATAAACGGATTGATAACGGAGTTAGCTGATGAAATAGTCAATGCGATTGCGTAGAAAAGGCGCACACCAATATCGATGGATGTAGCAGAGATTACTTTGACGGAGGTCAATCCTTGGTACACAGATATAGGAAGAACGGTTACACAGTAGATTATTATGACCATTGCGATTGCTTTAGCTGCTCTTGTTTCCGTTCGAAGTCGCCTTTTTTCGTCTCTTTTGCTTGTATTCCTTCCAGGCATATTACCATCATTCGTTGCATCTTTCATCTCAGATTTTCTTCTCTTTACAATCCTAATTATACTGAAATACGAGATTAGAATAACACAGATCGTAAGCAATGCATAAATAAAGATGCAAGCACTGTAGACGGCTTCCATTTGTCCAACGTGCTTCAAAAAAGTACTTATAAGTGGCAGAATCCAGCATGCTGAGATTATAACCACGACTTTGCGCATCTTCATGTTTTCATTATACAAAACAGTCTTTGATAAATGAATAAACCGATCATAACTTATAGCTGCAATTGTCCCCATTGAAGACCCCGTTAGCAGAGCAGTGAAGAATCTTCTAGCGGTATTCAAAGTGCAATTCTCTGCCATTGAAGCTGAAAACATTTGAACCACAAAAATCGGTTCTAATACCAAACCAACTAGAAAATCAGTCATTGCTAGCGATATCAGAAAACAGTTTGATTTTGTTCGCAGACTTCGATTCTTGTGAATCGCGATGAAAATGAATAAATTTCCAACTAACGCCATCAGACCAATTATTATATTCAAGACACCAAAAATGGCTCGATAAACGTTTGATAAACCTTCCAAACTTTGGCTGCACTGCATTTTGTAATAAACTATCCCTGGTTTTGTCCTGTTCCTCACCGCCACTGGATCTTACTTAGCCTTTCACTTAAACAACACTTTAATCTTGGCCTCAGCTACTTTCACACTTTGCACTTGCCCGCTCCTTGCAATCCTCAACAGGCTTTGGGATTGTAGAATAATATAACGCAATTGACATAAAAATATCTCTCATCCTATCTTGTCATATCCCTGCAATCTATGATTTGTTTCTACCCTTTAACTTAAAACACACATGTTTAAATAGTCCTTACACTCTTAACCTCTTACTGCTTCACTTCCCAGCTGCCTACACATTGTACTGCTCGTGCTGTTCAGTCTTTAAAATCATTGCATAATATGATTTACTCCTGTATAGAATAGATGCCTCTCCTAATAATTCGATCTATTGGAAGACACGTTTTCGCGATTTCTATAATAAAGCTGAAGGCTGTTTTCATTTAAAATCGTTATCTATTATTCATGCAGGTAGCAACAGAAATATATATATATTGTCGTTTTCTCATCAGTTTGCCTTTTTATTCAAAAGTCAAAGAAAATTATTAAACATTTACTATTTAATCCATTATCGTGTTTGTACAGACCTGCCTCTTGAAATAGATTATCTATATGTTTTTAACAAAGTCATAAAAATCAAGGCGTTTAACTCCACGACTCTGATAACAAACGTGAAATGTGAACGACAGTTTCATTTCGATCGAAATGCAAGAAGGAATCTAGCAACTGAGCTCTATCGCTAGAGTTAATATTACACGATTTTCAGGAATGAAACCAACTTAACTCGATAACGCTAAGTCTAGTTTTATAGACGTGGTGTGGCCGAATAGTCAAGGTTGACTCACGATCATCGGCAGATCGTGGGGTCTATTTATGTCGGGACCTCTTTCCACAAAAGCCCACAGTCAACTCAGCTGTCCATCCGTCGGAGATCCAGAGATCGGTAAATGAGTAATCCATGGTTTTCGTGCTAGGGTACAAACTGCAGGTCCACATCATCTGCATAGCTGCAGAAACCCCTGACCTGCATTGACAAATAAAAGCTTCTTGCTTGCTTCCTTGCGCTACAACACGCTGCGTAAACAACGGACAAACAACACGTTGCCCAAAAACGTCCAAAATAACGCAACGCTCTAACCCCCACAACGCTGACGGCAATATGCAACGCTCAACGCTTCACGCTTCAACGCTCACGCGCTCACACGCCATAGGTCATCTCGAGATCGAGGCTGATGATTTCTTTGTATTTTGATTTTCATTTATTCAGTTTCAAGAGCAATGGCGGACAACAAGAAAAGCTCTGACGATGAACTTGACTCTCAAGAATCGCTTCAGCTTTCATTCCCTTTGCCTCCAGCTGTTTATTATAAAAGCTATACAGATGCTAACATCAAAAGTGGTGCAGTTCTCCAGCCTCCACCAGTTATAAGTGGGAGTTATTCGATGTTTGGTGATAGTTTCGATGTGCGTGTTCAATGGGCCCAAACTTGGCCTAAAATATTAATGATTATGTTTCTTCCTCTTTTCTCCAATTTAATTTACTTACTTGATTTACTTCAATTCCCAAAGTATCCGTCAGACCAGAGTATCTAATGCTTGTTCAAACTTCAAAATTTAAGGTTTTTGTGTCACACCTATGGTAGGTGGCTTTGCTCTATAGCTTGCCATATGGCTTTGCTCTATAGCTTGCCACATGCATGCAGCAAGTGCAGTGTATCGTATGTGCTCACACAGATATATAGCCAGTAAAATTAAAGCATTTCTACAGCCGTGCAGCCTGCTAAGCAACATGTACCTAAGGCTATTGTTCTCCAAACAATAGGTGTATTGTTCCTAGTGTGGAAACTTTGCTGTGTGCACTGAAGAACTTTGGTGTGCAATTTTAATTACAACAATAGAAAACAATGATCCTATTGTTTTGAAAACAATAGCCTTCAGTGTGCAGCACGCACAGATTCCAGCCTGGTATTGTTCTGTACTGTTTTCATCAAAATTGCATGCTAAAGAACTTCAGTGCACAGAACATTGTTGCCACCAATGAAGGGTGCTAATATTTTCCACAAAAGCAAGTGTGAAACTTTGTTGTGTGCAGCAAAGAACTTTGAAACAAAGAAAGCAATGATCTTAATAATAGCCTTGGTTGGCAGTGCCCGAAAATTCCAGTTGGGTACATGATAAATTGCCTGAATGATTTTCATATGATAGTAATGATGCTGCATTGGTTTTCCCATAGGGCAGTTATGCTAAAAAACCCAATAGCATGAATAGCCTACTAAGTGGGTGTGGCTTGGAGTAAGGTTCCTAGGGGAACCACATGAAGGAATTTTCAATTGCTAGTTGATTGAGCAGATACATCATGGCATCATGGTTCTGTAAATATCATGCTTGTATTCTTATTTTTTAAGACAAATGAAGATATTATCAGATCACTAGAAAGTCAAGGAATTCCAAGATTATATTCAGCAGATGAAAACTGTGGTAAATTCAAGTAGTTTTTCAGCCATCATAATATACAGTGAGATATAAGATGAATTCAGTATGTCTGCTTAAGACAGTGGTCTTAGATCATTTGGTAACTTTCTTTTCATATTCAGATATCTTGGCTGAAATGAAGAAGATAAACCACTCAATTTTGGTGAATTTTCTTGAACTGATGGATGTCCTTATTGATTCTCCACTTCAGGAAGAGGTGACTGATTCACATCAAATCAACTTTATTACTTTCTTACTATCTTTATTATTGCCTACATTGATTGTATTTTTTGAAATCACTCTCATTTAAAGGGATATTTGATTTTCTCTTGCAGAAACAAAGGAAACTGGATGACATAAATGTTCTTTTTATCAATCTGCATCATCTCATAAATGAATTTCGGCCGCATCAGGTAATGCATGCATCTTTATATTTCTCAGCGTTTATTCAGAAATGCCAAAAATTGTCTGGAAGTGAAAAAAGAGCCACTCATGTCAAGCTTGTTAAAAGGATTTGAGAGGTAGACTAAGAAATTGCTAGGACATACTTGTGGTCTATGTGCTGGCCGAGTGTGCTGCAATTGTGGCACAAGGCAAAGTGGGGAGTTGTGATACTGTGATGTCAATGTACATCAAACCAGCCAATGCGATTGATATGAAAAACTGAGCAGCAGAGAAAACCCCAACATAACTGCTTCAAAACAGCACTGGATTCTCCTAGAAGATTGTTTACGTGTCTCTCGTTAATTTTAGCGCGCACTGCTAAGTATCTGAGGTGGCTAAACTGACGACGAGAGAACATGTCACGCGTGACAATATCGCGTGCGACATGTCTCCTATTTTAGCCAGGCCCTTACTAACTAGAACTAGAAGAGTTGCGGGATTCCCCCATTTAAAATTCATCTTGTCAATCTGATTTCATTTTAGGCAAGGGAAACATTGAGAGTTATGCTACACAAACAAAAAACACAGCGACTTGAAACAGCTGAAAAACTTCTTAAGTAGGAATAAACAGTATTTACTCATCATATATTCTTTTTACGATCGTTTTAATATAAATATGGCTTGAAAGAAAAGCCCTTATTTACCTAACTAATTTCTTTGCAGACATATTGAAAAAACAAGATCAGTTTTGCGAAGTTGTCATTCAAGTCTGATGAACAGAAATACGTCAACTCGAAAACCAGATCAACCGGAAGACGTCGAAATGAAGGTTTTTTACACTTAAAAGTTTTTGTGGATTTTTTTGTTGCTATTGATAGAGGAAACATGTTTTCAAAGACTTATTATGCACTTCTCAGGGTGAGCAATTGAAAAGCTTCATTAGACTGCGTCCTTATCTAATCCAGTTTGCTCGTGGTCTCAGAATCTCAGGGAGGTCGGGGTTCGAGCCTGAGATAGGCAGCTACGACAGCGTCACTGCCAGGACCGAGATCTCTATTAGTTAACCTACAAGACCCTAGCGATTGGCGCTGACTACACCTCACCGTCAACTTCACTATAGATAACAGTTATCTCACTTAATATTTTACTGTTGTAATTGCTTTTCAAAACACGGCACAAACGGCAATCTCCAGAAATTGTTAGCCTCGTTGATTATGATTTCCTAGCAATTTTTCTGTGAACATTTACATTTCTAATCGCAAATATTGATATAAACGTTTTCATAGTTAATCATTCTTTGTGGAGTCGAGATGAGTGTTTGCTCCGTTTGTTTTAAAAAGCTCAAAAAATCTCTTGTTCTAATGTTAAGAATTAAACAAATGCCACCTTGAAAGCCCACGCACTTCTCCCCAAATTGAAGCAACCTGTGAGATGTGTATGAGGTTAACACGAAAATTTTGCCTTTTTTCTGGGGATGTTCTGGCTTAGCCAGCTGGCTACAGCTTAAAGGTGCTGTGACGCTGTGGGCTAATCTTTCGAGCACGGCACTTGTTTTAAACTCAACTCGAGGTTCGAGTCGAGCCACGATGCCACTCAGCTAGGGTTCAGATCTCGTTAGATATATCTAAATCTGATTCTGAGATACTAGCGATTGGCCCTTAGTATACCTTCCGTCTTCACCATTTCAAACTAATGCAACCCCGAGTTTAAATTTCGTATTTCAATTCATGTTATTTTTGTGAGAGTGTCCTTAGTCATCTTGATAGGATTCTTTTACAAGATTACCTCAGTTGCCAATTTTGCACCCAGAGCAGTTTCTCTAAGCTCAAGTATGAGTATCCATATAAGGTAATATCGTCCTTTTGCAACAGTCAAACTTTTACATGTAGCTGTCACGGTTAATAAAAAGTTTATATCATTCTCCTTCAAGGTTCACACAAAGGTTGAATCGCAAGACGATGCTGATGGCGACAATGCAAAAGACATGGCAACCTTAAGTAATAACAAACTTATGTGTGACATTGTAGATGATATCACGTGACAAGTACAGTATATATTAATTCTTTAAAGGTCTCTTTGGTAAGTCTAGGTTTATAAATATCATGCCTTGTTCAATTTTCTGTGCCGTAAAGAACTTAAATTGCGAAGCAGGTGGACCATTAGCCCCATAACCCTCTGTTTAAGTCTCTAACCTAATTGATTTTCATTTTCCTAAGCCTTGCAAAGAGATGATTCGGATTTTGGAAGATTATTCAAGGCGTCCTGGACCCAGCGTTTGTCTCTCATTTGTAAGGTTCTGGGAGAGGGAGTCAATCAAGTCCAATTTCAAAATGTCTTTTCACAAAGTTTCCGGCAAAATTGCTAACGACAAAAACGTGGGAGGTATATTGCCAAAAATTGGATGAATTCAGAAAAGATGGGAGGAAAATTTCAAATTTTTGGGGGAGCAATAATGACGCATGCTCAATTGCTCCAAGACAAGAGAAGAGAACAGTGAACAACAATTTGGGCCTAAGTTCGGTTTTTGGTTGAGAGCAAGCTACAAGAAGTGACAAGTGATGCATATCATCAGCATTTCATCAAGCAGAATATAAGTTCTGTGGAAAATTTTCCGCGAAGCATGCCTCGTCCGGCCAAGGTTGAAAAACCAACTGTAGCTGAACCAGATTTGGAGGTAAGTGACCTTTGAGGTGACCAGAGGCCTATCTTCAACCTAAAGGCGGGTCCTTCTTATGCTCTGTCTTTGCGCATTCTTGCTAGCTAGCTTTGCTAAACTTAATTTGCATCCTATAGAAGCCTGGTTGATGCTGTTCTGAAGTTTATTAGCTGATAGCTTGTTGATAAACTTTGACAGTCTTTATGTGGTACGTTTTCTTTCATGATTAGCTTATTGTTTTTGTTGAAATCTTTTTTAGCCTGTGCAAGGAACAACAATAATCGTTCTGCATCCTGGCTCATTGACACTGCAACTTGGAAGAGCAACAGATCATTTCCCACAAAGTATTCCTCATGTCATCGCAACTCTTTGTAAAGACGACAACCAAGATATTTTCATCAAAGAAAATAATCCTCTTATTCGAAATGGCATCTGGGTAAGACTGAATTCTTTTCTGAGGAAAAAGCCATGCCAGCTCCCCTCACCTTGCCCCACCCCAAAATCACCCCCCTTGGAAGTCAGCCAACCCCTAAGTTTGCAGTCAACTTGCCCCACCTCCAACGTCAACTCACACCCACTGAACTATAAATGAATGGCAATTTACATGATAGTTTTTCCCCCGAAATCATTTGTTATGATTACTTTAATGGTGGGGTGATTTGACTTGAAAGCTGATGGGAGGTGACTTTGCAGAGGGGCAAAATGAACAAACATGTGGGGCCACATGACTTGAAAGAGTTTTGACTCAAGCAAGTTAGGGGGGATGGAAGTGAGGCAAGTTGACCTGTTATTGAATCATGATTCATGGGCAAAGATGTGTGATAGAGAGGAATTTAAGGCATTTGCTGAAGTGAAAAGTTTGGTTGTGCCATGGGTCGAGGCAAAGGCAACTTGTAAATAGGCATTGAACACAATAAACTGGCTCTATTGTATATCAATATCGAAAGAAATCATTGCTGTGATTAACTTGTAAATGTTCTATTATAGCACCCTGAGAGTGAAGATAAAAGGCTAAATGCTGTCAATGCAACAAATCAACTTATAAACACAATGAGAATTAGTTTTGGATACAGAAAACCTCATATATCAACAAGTCAAGTAAGTTTGTTTGAGTCCTGTAGTTTTAGATTATGTACTCTGTACCTGTAAGGTTTGATGTTCAGCTATAACCTGTGATTAGCTTTCCTTCAGTTAAATGATATCTCATTTTGCTTAGAGGTGGTGAGGCCAAGTGGCCAAGATGCTCCTCTCGCAATTGTGAGGTTGTGGGCTCGAAGCTCGTTTGAACCACTTTCCAGAAGCCTACAATCAACTCAGCTGTTTGTCGTTTGCGGTTGGTAAATAAGTACCCTGGGTATTCATTCTCGAATATCAGTCTAGCGGCACAAGCTGCAGGTCTGTATAAGCAGTAATGCTGCCATAACCCTAACCTGCATTATCAAATAAATATGCTTGCTTTCTTTTGCTTTTATTTCATTTTTATCTGCTCTTCAGATATCTTCATTTAATGCCAAAGTCATTCCAGAAACAATTCAAGGAGAAAGTGGAGTTTGTTGGACAGATGTCAGTGAGAATCCCCCAGTTCTTATTGGAGAACAAGTATGTTTTTCAGTTAATCATAATCACTGTCTTACCCATGAAGTTAAAAAAAACGTGATCTACTGGCCTGTAGAAACTGGGGCAGGTTGGGCTAGTGCCCCCAAAAAATTATAAAATCCAATCCATTGTTTTGATGTATTAGCTGTATGGTTTCCTATTGTTACTATTGTTTGAAAAACAATGGTGCCAATTTTCCCATTTCTACAGCACTGGCTGATCTTTTATATCATTGTGTGTTTCTATCAAATCTTATGTTTCTATCCGACTGAGATTATCAATTAATTCGCTGTAAGCAGCAATTTTGAAGATTCTTTTTCTTGATTTACAGGCTCAATATCTTGATCCAAATGCACCATATGCCTTGTCATGGCCAATTAAAAATGGACAATTGAATCTACACAATGGACCTGATGGCTCCCTGGCAGCCGTCTGTGCCAAATTAGAAATGTTATGGTCTTTAGCAATTCAAATGTATCTTGACATTCCTGTGAAAGATTTTCAATATTACAGAGCTGTTCTTGTTGTTCCTGATATATTCAATAAACAACATCTCAAAGAAATGACTAATATTCTGTTGAATCAACTTGGATTTTCTAATGTTATTCTTCATCAGGTGATTTGTTTCTCTATTCATTTTCATTTCATTGCATTGCATTGTACATCATTGCATTACATTGCATTGTGTTGCATTTCATGGCATCACATTGAATTCTCTTTACTTTTATGCATCTTGCTCGATCGCGTAATGAATCTTTCAACTCTGATTGACTATTATTTTTGTATTTCAACAGGAATCAGTTTGTGCTACATTTGGCAGTGGACTTCCAAGTGCTTGTGTCATTGATGTTGGAGATCAGAAGACGAGTATATGCTGTGTAGAAGATGGAGTATCGATTCCTAATACAAGGTTAATATCTTTGCCATATGATAATCACCATCGCCCAGCATCATGATTATGCAATATCTCTTCCAGCGGTGGATTGTCTAATAATATGACTAAGTCACAGAATAGAGACGGAGTTCTTACCGTAGATGCATATTTTGTGTGCCTCTCTTTTATTTTTATTTTACTTTTTTATGCACGGTAGCCCCGTCAGTTCAAAAGAACTGCTTTTCAGGGGGCCGTGACAACGACGTTTATACAGTTTAATATACAAATTGTCAATTGGTTAAAATGTTGGCTATCAAAACATGTTTTTCATTCTTCTCTTAAAGGTGGCAAGGGAGGGAGCCAGTTTAATTTCGCGTTCAAGTTTATTCCAAAGTTTAGGTCCACGAAACGAAATTGCCTTCTGCCCATTGCTAGTTTTCCGTAAGGGCATCACAAGGTCAGTGTCGGTATTTCTCAGTTTTCTGATAGTACTGGTAGATTTCTTATGGAAAAGGTTAGAGAGGTAGATTGGGGCCAGCCCATTTAGTGATTTATACATTGTTGTAGCTGTTTCGCTTTTAATAATTTCATCCAGAGTTGGCCAATTTAAACTGCGAATTAGTTCAGTAGCAGGCGCATCGAATCTACTTTTAGTTACTATTCTAGCTGCACGATTTTGCAACTTCTGCAACGTTAGCAATTTAGTCACCCCACAGCACCCCCACACTGAACAGCAGAACCGGAAATGGGGCTCGACAATACCCCGATACATTTTACTTAACGTAGTTTTTGGTAAAAATTTTTTGGAATATTTCAGGAAACCAATTGCACGAGAAACCTTTGTACGGAGATGCTTAACGTGGCCTTCCCAATTCAAGCTCCTGTCGATAATCATACCCAGATACTTTGTTCGGTCGACATTTTCAATTTGAGAGTCACCAATAAAAAATTGTGGATGGTCGACTATTTTGTCAGTAATTTTCTTAATTTTGGGCTGGGAACCTACAATCAGAGCTTGTGTCTTAATAACATTCAAAGAAAGTTTGTTACCTTGCAACCATTGCTTCAAGACGTTCAATTCGCTATTTAAAGTTTGGCTAATGTCTGTTAGGCTCAAAGAGGAGTATGAAATACTGGTGTCATCGGCGTACATGGTAACTTTACCTTTTTCAGAGAAAGCGGAAGATCATTGATATATATGAGAAACAAAAGAGGGCCGAGACAAGAACCCTGGGGCACCCACAGCGAATATCTTCAGTTTTAGAACATACCCCATTTACTTTGCAGAACTGTTTTCTATTGGTTAGATAGGAAGTAAACCATGTAAGCTCAAGATTTTCAACCCCATATTTATTCAGCTTAGCAAGTAAGATGTCATGGTCTACGGTATCAAATGCTTTTTTGAGATCAATGAAAATATTGGCAGTGTAACTTCCATTGTCCATATTCACATACCAGTCATCTGTGTTGTTAAGAAGACAAGTGACAACCGAGTGGAGAGCTCTGAAACCAGATTGGTTTGAAAATAGGTGTTTGTTTAGGTCCAAATAATCGTACAATTGGTTGTAAATAAGTTTTTCGAAAACCCTAGCGAGAACTGGCAAGACAGATATAGGTCGGTAGTTAGATCGGTCATCAGGTTGTCCGCTTTTAAAAATTGGTGCTACTCTGGCTATTTTCCAGCTGTCTGGAAAGCAGCCAGTAGCAGTGGAAAGGTTGAAAATATCGCAAAGGGATTCTGAGATGACCGGAAGTGCAATTTTCAGGAAAAAGCTTGCAATGCCATCGGTACCATATCCCTTTGAGGTTTTGAATTTCCCAAATCTTCAATTCGTCTTTGTTAAGATCATGCTAGTTTTAAACATATTCCTTTCCGATACTTTCAATCACCTTGCCTTTCTTCTTTTACTCAGAAAATTTCAGAGCATTTTCAATCGCCAACCTGTCTAGTGATGCAAGCGTGCTTTTAGCATTACTATGTTAAGTAGGAAATCTAGTACCTTATATCTTTTAACGTCTATTTTACAGGTTAAGGCTAAATTACGGAGGAAGTGACATCACAAGATGTTTCTACTGGCTTCTGCAAAGGGTATGATTCTTCCAGGAATAAGTATACTCCGCAATACTGCTGCACTAGAAATTAGAGAAGAAGAATGAGAAAATCTAAAAATCTAAAAATCTACATTAGTAAACTTAATAGCTTCTTGTGAATAACGTTTAATCCTGTTCTCTTCTTCTTAACGCAATAATTCTATTTTCTCTCAATGACAATAGTATCATTTAATCATCACTTGCTGATGGTACAATAAAAAGTTTCAATATCAATGACATCATTTACATCTATCATTCCGTTTTTCAGATAAACTTTCCTTACAAAGAATGTGACATCAATGATAAACTAGATGCATATTTGCTGCAGGAACTTAAGGAGACATTTTGTCATTTAAGCTTGGTAAGTAGCACAGAACGTCAGCTTCAATCTCTATCTTGAACCTTAAAACCAATCTTGCATTTTTGTAATGATTGATAGTGAATTTTCAAAGATACAAAGGACGGCGGATTTAGACTGTTTATGGAAGTTAATTTCGTTACTTATATCAATTTAATAATCATTTTAGTTACTTGTTGCTTTGTTGCAGGAAATTCCCGTTGGACATGTGCACGAGTTCCAAGTTTATCGTCCTTTGGAAAGTGGTCTTCTATACCAGCTGAAATTAGGAGATGAACCTCTGCAAGCACCTATTGTGAGTATCTTTATTTACTTCGTGCAGTTCACAGTATAACGTATTCATTAAGCGTTAAATGTATTGGATATCGAGCAGTCTTCCTAAGTTTGCATTGATCATGGTTTTGAAAACCTCCTGTTGTCCCTTAAGCTTCTAAACATGCTTTACTTGCACAGATCTTGATGCGGAGTGTTCGTGAATTGTTATTTCTCTTTCCTCTCCTCTCATATTTTCAAGTTGTGTCGATTCTTGAAGGCTATATTGCTTGTGATAACTCCTGCTTTCTGTTCCTCCCTTACTCTTGCACTTCCTATTTCATGGTTATTATGACTCTTCTAATTGCCTTTTCACATACATTTTGGTAATTTTAGTACTGGTTATCATCCATGCAAATATGGGTGTGGTCATAAGAAACCACACACCCCTCTTATGACGTCATTGATTGAGTCCCCCTTTTTGATATTTTTAGAAATCATCACTGAATAATTCTGGTAGAATTTTAAAATTTAACTGCATATCCATCTGCCTGTTATGTATTTGATAAATAAAAGTATAATAATGTACTTTTTCTGCCTTTAGGCTTTCTTTGTTCCACAACTTTTTGGATTTGTTGATCAAAAACTAGTTGTTTGTAATCCTGATCAACATGAACATGACCCAGAAGATCCATTAGATGATAAATATTTTCTTGAGGTAATTTCTCGTTCCTTTATTAAATCATTGTTTATTTACTAAATTAATAACCATAACTATCTAAAGTATCTATATCTATGAAAGGGCGGGAGTTTCTTCATGAATGTGCTTGATTAATGGAAAATTTCAGTGATTGATACGAAAAATCTGGGGTTGCCCAACTACGTTAGGCAGCCATTATGCATACCTCAAGGATATGAGGTGCATATTTTAAGATTATTTTCTTTAGCTTTTGTTCAAATTTCGCGGAATTGTCCATAATTATGCAAGATTTAATTTCTTATGCAGTTACAATTTCGAGAGCCAAGCACCAAGAAAGGAAAAATAGACGTGGAAAATTCAAATGAAACAGTCGACAAATCTGATGTTGTCAGCTCACCTTTAGTCAGTTCAAAACAAGGTGAGATAATGAAGAACGTCTCAAGATTAGGACCTATAGAAAACGAAGGAATTGGCCTAGATCATGCGATACTGTATAGCATAGATTGTTGTGGTAAGCTTATTTCATAGATCATCACTTTCATTGTCATGCTCATCATCATCTTGATCATCCTCTTGATCATCACCATCGTGATCATCGTGCTGATCATAATCTTCATTGTCTTCATCACCATCATCATCATTATCATAATCATTATCATTCTCTTAATCCTCAATCATTACCATTTTAATCATCATGAGCAGCATCGTCACCAAAGTCATCATCGTCATCAAAGTCATCATCGCTGTCATCAAAATCAACGTGATCATCACCCTGCTGACCATCATCATCATCATCATCATCATCATCATCATCATCATCATCATCATCATCATCATGACCATCATGGATCATCCCAATCATCTCCATTGTCATTTTCCATTGCCATCATCGTCATCATCATCATCATCATCATGTTATCATCAAAGCCACCCCCATCATTGCCATTTTCCTCACCACAATCATTATCATCATCATCAAAATAATATTTATCGTCATTATCATCATCATCATCATCATCATCATGAGCAGCATGGATCATCACAATCGTCTCCATTGTCATTTTCCATTGCCATCACAATCATTATCATCATCATCATAATAATATTTATCGTCATTATCATCATCATCATCATCATCAACTACTTCACCTTCAGTTGCTCTCATGGAAAACTCTTCAACCATTCACAGCTGATTTTAATTGGTATTCCTCATGTTTTCCCTCAGGAAATTCTGATACAAAAAGAAAGATGTACAGCTCAATATTGGTAGTTGGTGGTGGATTGATGTTCAAAGGAACGGAAAATTTCTTATTACGAAGACTTCAGGCACAATTGCCAGCTAATTTTCAATTTATGAGAGATCAGATGGAAGTCATAACCAGACCAAAGGTTTTTATATTCAGTTTTTCTTTCTATTACCGTTTAAAGTTCTGTTAAGCCTTATTAATTTCTGGGGGAGCTTTGAGGTAGTCTCTTAGAAGTGTGTAATGCAGAGGGGCTTGGTGAAATGGTGACATAGAAGAGAGAAATCTACCAGATAAGAAAGGATGATATTAGAACACAAAAATTTTAACGTTAAAGACGCAAGTTTGAGATGTTAAGTACGTCATCACCTACTGAAACATTTATTTCATCGTTTGCTAATGTAAAGGTCAGTGGCTGGGTGCTTAAAATAGGAGCCTTCCTTCGCTGCAAACAATGATTTATACATACATTTGTTCTTACTGTATCACAAGAGTTGTTGGACAACTATGTTGACACTGTGCTAAGAGAATTTTTCTTCTTGTAGGATATAGATCCTCGTACAATTTGTTGGAAAGGTGGAGCTGTATTAAGCATTTTAGACAGTGCCCAGGAACTTTGGATATCAAAATACGAATTCAACGCGTATCGTTCTCGAATTTTGAGAGAGAAATGCGCCTTTCAGTGGTCAATCTCGATAAGCAATAGGCAAGTATCTTGATATTTATTTGTTGATCAGTCTTACTTCCTTCTTCTTTACGCAATCGCAACTTTTTGGAGGAAATCGTAGCACCTTACATTTTAAAATATACAGGTTAAAAAAATTTAAAATAAAAGAGTAATAATGTTTTTTAAAGGATGTTTCTAAGTTAGTTATTGGCCTAAGTTAAAGAATTGTTTCCCTGGCAGACTCATCTTGACTTTGCAATAACTTGTCGTCTGGACCATCTAAAAGATGAACATTGTAATAATGTATTCATTGTAATAATGTATTGCATATAAATTATTTCCCATAAATTGTATATATATATATATATAACTCTAGGTCTGGAAGTTGTTGACAGAACCATTTTGTTATTACCTAAAATTGATGAGCTAAAGGCACTGTTCTTTTAACGATATTAGAAATTGTTTCTCTTGTTTTAATGAAAACAAGGAATGACACACAGAATTGAATATTTAAGTTAAAACATAATGAAAACTCAAACCGTTGGTTTTGTTTTCCTTGACCATTTCATCCTTTTCTGATTGGACAGGAGGTTTTACGTCATCAGTCACGTGGTACGGATCTGGACCAATCAGACCGAGTAGAACAGGAAAGAAGACGAGGCCATGGAACAAGCCAAATACGACAACGAGGAAGAACACCTAAAGAGAATATAAAACAGGTACATTTGTATATATTTATATATATGCTGAAACTGACAATATTAGGTTCCGATATTTGAGGATGTGTAAAGTCAGCAAAATTGATAACTGTTTAAACCAATGGTTTAGACTGACTGTGCGTTAGTATAAAACAAAGGAACATAATGAGATATGTTACAGCAGCATTTTTGGATGACAGGATTTAAAACAGAGAAACAATGTAGAGATGGTGTTGAGAATTGATACGACCTGGGCAGGTCTTGAACCTGTGATGTCTAGCTGTGTATGCTACTAGTCTACCGACTGAGTTACCTGGTCACGTGGTAGGTCACGTGGTAGATTGCCTGCAAGGTCACGTGCTAGGTCAAGACGGCTGTCTAAGAGTCGTAGCTATATCAATCGCTCGTAATTCTTATCACAAAAGATAAGTTGTACTTAGCAGATGAATATGAAATTGTATCGAAACACATATATGGTTAAAACGTATGATGAATACCTTGAAAAATGTCTTGAATCCATAAGAATTGGAGAATGCCAAAAACAAAAATGCCAAACAAGTGCTCACTCCACCATTGAATACTGCAGGACCTATTTTAATCAATGCCTCTGCAGAACGTGCTGAAATATGAACCAAAATTATTATGTATCGTTATTCATAATCCTATTCATATCATTGTATCGAAATAGCTTTTGTTTGGTCTAGCTTGAAAGTTTTCACTCTGGATAGGCAAGACTTTGCATCACTTTAATGATGAAGACGTTGACAATGGCAGATGATGATTTAAGATTTGAAATCATAAATCCTGCCTTTGCAGTGACCAATAATCATGAATAAGGGAAGGATAAAGGGTAGTCCTTTGTAGTTCAGAGTTAAGGATCGTGCCAACCGACGTGTAAGGTTATTACCTAAATAAAGAGAAGTGGTTCTTCTGACTGCCCTTTACTCGTATTTAAAGAGTTACAACCTTAAACCTATAGCGTTACAAACACACAGATTAATCACCAGAACTGACTTATTTGAGACGAAATATATTGAATGCAATTTTGTGGCATATTTGTTGGAAACCAGAGCTGGAACTTCTCTGAATCGTGATAATCCAAGGGTATCCTGATCCTCTCAGCCGAAACATTTGAATATAGATCATGAAAGAAGTGAACTTGGGGTCTATCGACCAAAAAAATCCACCTCCGTTTTTGCTCTAAACTTGGCATTCATTCAGTAACAGGATAATTCTAGAGAAAGACTGATATAAGGGACAGAATGAATCAAACACTAACCATGGCGATTTGATTTCGTTGATGTCATGAATGCGTGACCAATATGTGCAGAATAATCGATGCAGAGACCAATGGATAGTATGAGGCAAACTGATGTGACAGTTTCAATCGTTAAACCCCAGAAATACATAAATCCAGCAACGTTTGTCTGTGAAATCAAATGAGAAATGATTAGGATGCATACTATGGATGTTGAGCTTAGTTGATTAGAAGGTGCTAGCTTCGAACTAAGGTCCTGTTAAGACAATGAGTAACAGAAAAAAAAGGCCACTAAGTTTTGGTTCATTTTGTTGTGAGAAGTCATCGTGTTATGAACATAAAGGAGAAGCTTCAAGGACTTAATATCAGCGTATGTGCATCTTAGACCTATCCATCTCTATCCCAATCCCTATCCATCATGTGAATTGTGGGTAGATCTTCAAGGCTCGACTTATTCAAGAATTGAAGCAGTGAAATTGAATAGAATGGATTGGGTTCCGTCAATAATCTACACTCGACAGGGACTTGCTATATATATCTTTGTCCATTCCTGCATCTGGCCCCTTGATAACGTATTTTTCGAGTTCTGATGACTGGAGAACAGGATAACAGCTCTCTGCTATTGTAGACTGAGAAGGATGCGATACGCTGGTCATCTTGGCAATGTACTTTGCAAAATGATGTCATCAGCTGATTTTAAGCTAAGATGCAGTAACCTATTGAGATGACCATACTATGAATGCTTCAACTTACCAATGAAAGAACGACACAAGCAAATATCATAATCGACATCCATAAATTAGCCACTAGAAACAGGGTAACCAGAAATACTGCAGCCGAGGCTAAAACAAGATTGCGGAATAATTCATTCTTGATAATCTGAAATAAGAAGATATAAACAAATTATAGTTTCTGCCATGTTAAGTAAATATATATCAATACTGGATGAAACTGGTAAAGGGTGATCAATACCAAACCTTGTTAGTTTCCCATAATAAATATAAATATTCTTTTGAGAATGCAAATGCTCTTCCAGTTTTGAAATCAGTATTTTTCGCGATTGCTTTGATTTCATCCATGGCATTAACCTCGTCTTGAGAACTGTGGACATCGATGTGAATCGCACGATAACGAGACGCCTACAAAATGGGAGGGAAGATGAGAAAGATGAAAATCGCCGGACATAACCTAGACTGGCTACACCAGTCCCCCTTGCTTTAATTTGATGTAGTTGTTGTTCAGGACAGCTCAGGGAGAAGTTATTAGCTCTGTTATTAGCGACCTATCAGCTCTAAGGAGCATAACAGAGACTTGTGTAGCGAGTCTAGTCATAACCTACAGTACAAACCTGCATATAAGAACTTAAGTCTCCAAATACAGCATGTTTAGGTACTTATGTCATGGGATGTATGCAGTAATTAGGATGGAGGTTCTTAAAAGAGGATGTAGAGCAATTGCAAGGGAAAATAAAGCATGGTTCAAGGTTTTGAAACTTATGCAACCCCCAGTTCTCGATGCTCTCTGAATGCAATGTTTTGGAGTCCGTGAAAGAGGTGAACAAAAGCACAACTTGAATTCAAACCCCAGTGAGTGAGTCGATTCCCCTTACATGAGAACCTCTTTGGATATCAGGCTAACGTCGTTGTTATTTACTTTGCATAAAGTATACAATTCTAGGCTGTAGGTCCCACATAATAATAGATGAAGGTTCTTATGTGTGACCTTTTTACTGTAGAAAATGGCTTGCTTGCAGCAGCAAAACATATAACATTAGAATACGAACCGTTATTCGTCGTTTTCCTGATTCATTTGAAAACAGCAGATCAGTTGAAAAGAATCTCCCATGTTTTGATGAAATAAATTGATGTAAAGCTGCGTTGAATTCTGACTCGTTGGCAAACCTCTTCTCTAAAAGGCAAAATGAAATTGTTTATATTCAACAGTCAGTGGATTTCGAGCTTTACAGAAAGTTCCACTTTTAAGAAACCACTCTATAAGAAACTCAAGCCCTGATTGTTCTTAAGAACAACTGGAAAACAACTGGGGTATTTAGGGGAAAACAATAGGCTGAGATAGGCAAGTGGGTTTAGCGACTTAACTGTAATTTCGGAATCAGGAGATGTCTGAACTGAAGATCTCAAATTTATTAGCTGTTTAGTAGTTTAAGTAATTTTCATTTTCATATGTAGTTAAATAGTCCGAGTTGTATAGAGCTTCAGGATAGCAATGCATCTGGGTATAGTGTATGTATGTTCCACCTAAGTCGATAGTTCTCCTGTTTCTGAAGTTTATACTTTGAGGAGTGTCAGGCAAAAAGGGGTTTTCAGTACGACATAGGATGTGTGCGCTCTTTTCGCTATCCTTAAGTATTTGTTACTATATTTCCTCAAATAAGTGTCTCCTTTTTGGATTGCTGGCCACCAGATTGGTCCCAGACACTCCTTTGATGTGTATGTGCAAGTGCACACTCCGAATGGGGCAGATATCAAGGGACACCTTTTGCCAGTTCCTGCAGAACTTAGCTTTTATCAGTGCGTTTGTCTACTCATAAATTTTCAAATAATTACTCCTCTTTGAGGTGGATTTTTAAGCGCCCTGGGCTCTTAATCGAAGAAATGCAGTGTCCTGTCCTGCTTAATTGACGTTAAATATGTTATCAAATAAAACGATAATATAGTTTCTTGAAATCAATTACCTGAATTCAGATATGATTTTGTCTTCTTTAACGTTTCAGTCCATTTGATTAATGATGGATACCAACACAGCACAGATGACGTAACAATGTATTTTCCATTTTTCATATTTCTACACAACTGTTTCAGCTTCTCTTGCTCTTTGTAGTAGTTTATATCAGCTTCAATAAAACGATACACAATAATAAATACTTACAATAACAGCTAATACTGCGTATAGCTTACAGGAAAGGCTTATGGATACATTACAGTTCCCGGCAAGTAGGAAACAGACATATGACAAACTTCAGGCTGAATATTTGATTAAGACAATGGATAAAACAATAGCTTACTGAATAGGACAATTGATTAAACATTAGCCTATTGTATAAGGCAATGGATAAGACAATAGCCTATTGTATAAGTCAATGGATAAAACAATACGACTAACGGGAATCAGTTATAAACCAATCGCAGAAGCAGAAATTGCCCAACTGCTCAACTTTCTAGAACTGTGCGCCACCTTGCTGTCAAAATGGAAGTTGCTAACTAACTGCGAGCGCTTATGTTGATAGGTCATTTGGAATGAATTAGTCCCAAAAATCGCCGATTAGCAGTCGGTAGCTGGTTCTTGCAAGTGAATGAAGTTTGTTACTTACTTATATATACTGCTGTTTGTAGACCTTCAGCTGGAAAATACTAAGAAATAAATGATAGTTCAATGAATATTAATGGTAGCTAACTATCAGGGCTCGAAATGTACAGAATAGTTACACATGTAATAAGAAAATAATATTTGTACTCAATATACCTTCGCTTTTACAGCTAAGTATTTTCTAGGCGATGAATCAACTGGCAGCCACCATTCAAATCGATATTCTTGCTTTAATTTTGACACAGCAAAACAGCTTATAGCAAAAAGCATTGCTGTGAAGACCAAGACACCAACCTAACAAAAGTAACAAAATAGATGGATTTTATTCGTGTCATTTATTCTGGTGCTAAATTGCAATTAGGTATAACTAACTGTACTTACGCTGATCCATTTAGAAACAAGTATTCTTTCGCCAATTAAAGTGAAGATTCTTTGCAAGTAGCTTTCGTTTTCAGAGCATTTTGATCCAGCGTAGTTGTCGTTGAGTTTTATGCAACAAAAACATGCATCTTTTCGATTTCGTTCTCTATAAGAAGTAACGATATAATAGTAATAAATAACGAGTCATAAGCAATGTATTTCTGCATCTAAAATGGCATTAGATAAATACCTTGAATGAAGAAAGTTAGTATGAGGAATGTCCATGCAGTTATATTCTTAACAATGTAATCAACTAAATGGCTTATGCGATAGACTTTCTAACTAGCTAGGATGAAGTCCCATCAAATTTGGTATCTTCTCTTTAACTTCTCCTCTTTTTCAATATCATCTTTCATTCATTAAGTTATACATGAAAGGCTTCCACCTTCTAGAGGTATTATATGCATCACAGCAAAGCTCTTCTCAAGAACTCTCACCAGGCACCCCTCCCCTAATGCTAGATGCGTTTCGCACTTATTTGAACTTATCAATGGCATCTATATACAAGAATCGGTAATCTGTGGTACCTTATTGTATCCAAACACAGACATGCCAGGAAAATCGTGCAGGAGAAGACATACAAAGCCAGTATTGCTACAAGAGAACAACTCATCTAAATATTTGCTATACTATGTTCAGCAGTATAAATACCTCTCGGATATATGGAATGAAATGGGTGAACAGATGGGTAGGTTTCAATTAGAGAGAAACAGGTTTATTTTAGAGGGACTACTTTTGTTAGAAAAAGACATGGGGATTGTAGATAGGGCATGCGAGAGGTCCTAATGGGTGCATGAACACCAACGGCGAGCAATAAACTACCTGATAATTAAAGAGAGGTAACGATTAATTGGAGGGAAGGTTACCCTTATGAATATTGGGTAGTAAGATATTCCTATATTGATTTTAGTATATTAATAGATCAATTCACTATTTAGAGGCAAGAAGCAGATAGATATTGATGAAAATAAAAGTGATTTCTCTCACCAAATCCGCAATAAATGCAGAAAGATCGCAAAGCTGGTAATATCTGGAAAAATTGGAGCATTTAATCAATCAAGTATTCGGCTCTGGTAGGAGAACACAAATTAATTGGCAACTATGTTTCTGAAAGTAAAATGAGAAAAAACTTGAATTTTAAGCAGCGTACCGTTGTTGCACCAATGACAAAAGCAATGAAGTCTGTGAATGACGTCACTGTTATGGAAATACCCTGCAAGAAGATGGTATTCAGAGTAAATGAGCATCATTCACACCAGGAAAACGTTTCGATCATTGACTGGAGGATGGTCAATAAGAACGAAAGAGAATCTCATTCCATACCCAAGAAAGGCCTATTTTTCATTGTTATGTGAGGCAGCCAGGCGTAATTTTGTCTGGGCTGAATTGTTGAATGCTTTTTTTGGACTCTGCATCATATGTCAGATAATGTATTATGCGTCGGTCAGATAGATGGGTTTGCTCGTGATGTAAGCTGTATCTTGCCTTTCCCAGGCGAATAATGTGTCCAAACCGCTACACAGTCTAACTCAATTGAGGATTTGGTTTGAAAGGCATCTTGTGTGGACAGTAGAGCACATGATGGAAACGATGCTACTTAAGTATATAACATTGCATAAAATTACGTGACTGCCAAGCCAAAAAGATAGACATAGCCTTGATTATTTGCAAGTGATTAAGGATTAAAACTGGATCTCTTGTTTCAGTAAAATAGTCAATGTGAACGCTGTGGAGTTAGATTTGAGTTTTCTAAATGTTGATTTGAAAATAACTGCATCTTACTGCTTGTTTCATTGTTTCTGCAGCTAATTCATGCACTTGAATTCGTTGCTTGGATTTTCTCTTGATTATTTCCCATGAATTTGCAATTACAAATGCATCATCAACACCAATGCCTACAAGAAGTATTGGAAAGACATTTCTACAAAGATATTTCTTCAAGTCTTTTGCTACTCAGTATCGTCAATAATAAAGCACTCTTCAATTGTACAGAGGAGGTTTAAGTTTATGTCTTACAAGGTTAAATCTGCATTGGATTACATTGCAAAGTGCTGAAGTGGCATGGACATTTACTGGTGCATGTGCTAAGCAGAGCAGTCTTTCTAAAAGAGACATGCCAACGGAATTTACGAGCAATAACGGTGTGCGATGGTGTAACGATGGTTTAAGAAGTATTGTTCTTATCATGCTCTCGTCTCATAAGCTTATTTGCATTGAATTTCATTGCACAGTGGTAAAACGGCATAAGGGTTAACTGGTGCAAGTGCTTAGCAGAAAGCAGTTTTGCCCAAGGATTTGTGTGACGATGGCGAATTATTTTGTATGTAATAAACGGTAGTGGTTCTTACCGAGTACAAGAAATGGCAGGATATTGTGTAAAGGTCCATAAGGAAAATCAAAAATGCTGCAAATTCCACATGAAACCAATATTGAGAGAATAACACACAGAACAGCGATGCTACCAAGCCATATCTATGATCAAAGATAAATATCAAGAGTATTTGAAGTACCAGAGACCATAGAGCTACCTAAGAGCTGTCAGTCGTGTAGAGTGAGACAAAAGCCATGGCTAAACAAGGAGCCATGTCGCACGCGACTTTGCATTTGGAATGTCTCCTCGAGTCATGAAGATATCTCCCAGGCACATTTGCGTGTCTCTCGCTACAAAGTTTCCGAGTTGGCTAAACGGGAGACATCGAGGACATGTCACGTGTGATATTGCCGCGCGCGACATGTCTCTCAGTTTTGCCGGCCTTTAATGTACAGCATGGAAATAATCAGGCTGAAAGTGACTTTGACTTCCTACCTTGTGATTCAATCGATTGAATTTCCCCAGCATAAAAGATGCATACATTATCATTAGCATATATCCTGCAGAAAGGATCATGACGTCACTCTGCATCGCAGCGTCAGCAGCATCGTTTTGCCTGCGCAGGAAACGAAATGTTGCCTAAGCACTGGATAATCAAAATTGATAGTCGTCAGATTAAAAGCATTAATGATGAAGTCATCTACTTATTTCGTTGCCTTCATGATTGTAGCCAGGATATAAGAGAGTATTGGTCTTGACTGCCATGCCAAAACATTGAACTTAAGCGCAATATTAAACGCACAGATTGGCACTAAAGATGTCTTTGCCAACTGCAGATGGGAAGTTTCAAGGACCGTTTTGAGATCTTCTGGGTCTTTGACCTCAATAACCCATTCATGGCTACACCTCCTGGTCTCAGAGTCCTTATACTAAGATTATTTCAAAGCCATAAATACAGCCATAAATCTAAAAATATATCTACTGATACTATTTCAAAGTAATCAAAGACGCCACAAAATGGTTCGTATAGCTTTTCAATGCTAAAACTTACGCAGATCTGGTTTGAGAGACAACTTTTTAAATCCAAACTTTTCCTTTTCAAATAACAAACCAAACTCCTTCTCCCATTTCCCAGCGACTTCGTCTTTCTGTAAAATGGTTAAAAAAATTGACTTTGCAGTGGTGCAATTTTTTATGTAATGATCAAGATCTATGATAATAATTGGTGCACGAATCATGGGGTGAAATTGTGATCTTACTGCCATCAGCTCAATCCGAGAAGATTGCTTATGCCTGACTGAGTAAAGTTTTTGCCAGCTCCAGCTCTCTGGAAATTAGAGCTCAGGAAAGGAAATCGATGTGTCTTGTAACAATGGAGAGGAAGACAAGACAAGAAACATGAAATAGAACTGTTGTTGATAAGATGCTCGTTGTTCTTGAAACTGGGCTCTTGGCCATGACGATAAAGCACTTTCCACTGAGAAAGAAGTTCGTAATTCAGGACTAAGGAGAGGAATCTATGTGTTTTGTGTCTTGAAACCACTAGAATACGAAACATCCAATGAACGGGCATATCATGTATAGAAAGCAAAGGGAAATTTATAGTTAAAATAATGCTAAGTTAGAAAGAACATCTTACTGCAAAACCAGTTTGTGTGCTATACTTCTCATCGTTTTTCAATGCCCAAAATACAAATAATGCTTTCGCTTCAATTATTGTATTATTCGCATCTTTGGTTATCGATCCAAGATACCTTTCTAGCTCTATTGGTCTTCCATCAGCTCTAAAAAATATGAATGCAAAATGCTTTACTCATTCGTTCTTTATCTTATTGCTCTTCCATGTATTTATTCACTGATTCATTTTATTATTTCCTTATTTAATTATTTATTTGTTTTTGTTTATTTTATCCTTTAATTTGTTTATTTACTCATTTATTTGTCTGTTTTTCATTATTTTTACTAGTTTTTTATTTACCTATTAAGTTTTTATTTGTTTGTTGGTTGATTCATTTAGATCTTTTAATTAATTAATTAATTAATTTCTTTTCTTTATATTCATTCAATCATTCATACGTTTATTTATTTATTTATTTATTTTTTGGTTTATTTATTCATTCATTTACTTGATCATTTGTTTATTTATTTGTTTATTAATTATTTTTTTATTTATTTACATATTTATTTACCTCTTCATATATATTGGATTATTGTTAATGTATGTATGTGTGTATTTATTTTTTATCTATTTGTTTATTCGTTCATTTATTTCCTTATTTATTAATCTATGTATTATCAAACCATATTGTCAAAACTCCATCTCAAATTGGTGCAACTTACCTTGACAGAACTGGTTGGTTAATCTGATGGATAATTTTCTCTTTGGTTAAATTTCTGATCTTTGTTTCGTTGTAAGACCACAAATCTAACATGCTTCCAGTTACACATTTAGATGCCTCTCTAAAAATCAAATCAATTATCAATCAATATCTTAAAATGCAATGGGATTATCAAATCAATCTTCTGAATGGAAGTATTAGAGAGATCTAAGAGCAAAGTACCGAAAGCATAGACTCTTCCACTCGTATCTCGTTGCGTTGTTTATCAGTAAGACCATCTGATGCAGTTTCAACAGCTAAAAGAAAGAAGAAAGAATCATTTATCTACAAACATGGAACGCCTCTTTGGACTTCTGTGTTTTAAGCTTGCCTGAATTGTGTGCAACCGTGGTGGCAGTATTTCTGTTCTAGCAAGCAAACAACTAAGCAAGCAAGTAAGTAAGCAATAAAGCAAGCAACAAACAAGTAAGCAAGCAATAAAGCAAGCAACAAGCAAACAAACACACAACACAAGAAAGCAAGAAAGCGAACAATCTAGCTACCTATATTTTACAATAAATGTCAGGGATTATGGCGGCTATGCCCCCAGACTGATATTCTAGAACAAATATCCTGGGTACTCATTTACCGTCTTGGGAAAGATGGACAACAGCTGGATTGGCTGTCATGGGATCATTGTCATGGTAATGGTGGTATGGGAAAGTGATCACGACATTTATATGTAGATGAACTAACGAGGCCGCCTTCACCTGGGACTCGACCCCGAATAACTGAGCTTCTGATACTACGAGCTGGCTGGGTTAGCCGACGAAGCCGTAGCACCTTCAAATGCTTAACCGTAAAGCCACTGCTAGCATATAACATCCATTTCTAAGGCACCTTTCAACCTGCAAGATATGTCTAAGATACATACTTTTAGTAGTGATTTTGGAGTAAGAACATCATCATCTTCTGCAATGATACTTGTAAATCTTGATTTGATTGGGAATCTTGAATCAACCCATTTCTGATTATTATCAATATCAGATCCGATTGGATTCCATAAGGTCTCCGGATTACCATTCATGTTAAATTTGATCATCCCAATGCCACAAACGAGAGATAGACCAACTGCAGTGAATATGACTTTCCACGGATGCAAACCAATAATACATCCAATCCTAACAAATACAATATAAGAGGAAGTAATTTCGGACTAGTCGCAGTAACGTTAAAGCTCTGCTACTTCACCAAGTTTAATCACATTGAGAGGAAGGACTGAAGTTGCTGGTTAGCCTATGATTAGCCTCTGGTGTCGCATGCCATTGGTTCACTGACTGAGGAAAGCTAGTTGCCGATAAGTTCGTGTCGAGTCCTACTCGTTTTCTTTTCCTCTTCGTTTAAAAGCCCTCGAAACAAAACAACTTCAAGAGCAACAGCAACGAATTATTGAATTGAAAATATGCTCCTATAGCCATAGTTTGTAACTGTTGGTAAAGTTTGCAAGCGGGTTATTGTTTGTGGACGGTTATTTTTTGTTACTCTGTGTTACGGTTTGTTACTGTTCGTCAACGTTTGTCTTTGTTTGTTATTGTTTGTTACTGTTTGTCATTATTTGTCATTGTTTGGTACTTAAAGTTACTGTTTGCAACTCTTCGTTACTGTGTGTAACTCTTTGTAACTCTTTGTAATTCTTTGTTACTGTTTGTTATTGTTGGTTACTTTTTTTTGCTGTTTGTAACTCTTTTGTTTCTGATTGTAACTTTTTGTAACTCTTTGGTGCTGTTGGTAACCCTTTGTTACTGTTTGTAACTCTTTGTTACTGTTTGCAACTCTTTGTTACTGTTTGTAACTCTGTTACTGTTTATAACTCTTTGTTACTGTTTGTAACTCTTTGCTACTGTTTGCAACTCTTTGTTACTATTTGTAACTCTGTTACTGTTTATAACTCTTTGTTACTGTTTGTAACTCTTTGTTACTATTTGTAACTCTGTTACTGTTTATAACTCTTTGTTACTGTTTGTAACTCTTTGCTACTGTTTGCAACTCTTTGTTACTATTTGTAACTCTGTTACTGTTTATAACTCTTTGTTACTGTTTGTAAATTTTTGTTACAGTTCGTTAACGGGTTATTGTTGCTATTTGCAGAAATCCCTGATATCCATACAGCTTTCGCAGAAGTACCATTATCCTTTTGGAGAATAAACGTTGAAATGCTAAATTCTGACACTTGAATTCAGCTAAGAACGGTAGTATATCAGATTATACGGTTGGTCGGCTGTTCTTTATACCTATGCCCTTTTAGGCTCTATAAGATTATACGAACCACTAAATTGAACCGAATTGAACATTATGATACAATAATACATCAGATAAAGTTGCTAGGTCAAAGAATATTGTATTCTTTTTCTTAGGGATTCGTCATTTCATGCAGAAGAACAATTTACAGTGTGGTGTTTTATTATTAGCTTCAAAATAGGCTCAATGAAGTGTATAAGCTTGTCGATTAGATTAACGAAACATGAATAGATACAATCGTAGATTAGATTTAGTTCTTTAGAATGGTACATTCGCTCTATTATAGTTGCAGAATGGGGATTACGTGTTTTTCTAGCGGGTTTGTTCTTGTAGCACGTGATGGCTAGAACTTTGACAAGTGTAGAGAAGTAAATAAAATATAAACAACTTTATTTTCAAGTAAAGTGCCACTTTGTGCAGTATTATATCTATCTCGCTAGCATAGATAGTTTTGTCCGTCGCTAAAATATATAACAAGGTTAGCATTGTGGTTTGAACATTAAAACTTTTAAACTTAAAACTTTGAGTAGCGTATAAAGCTATAAAGAAGAGTCCACGTTGGAATTTGGCCTTGGAAATGGAAACTATCAATTGTTGATCGGTTTAAGTTTAGACGACAAACACAAACGTGGTAGAAAAAAATAACATTAGCAAACCATGAAACAAAGGAATGGTTTAACAGGGTTCTAGTTTTATATTATTGTTAGTCGATAGCAAATGAGCAAGAAATGTTGGCCTAAACTTTGTGTACAATAATGATAAAAATTGCTTTGCTAACCTCAAGAAGAGAGCTTCCATTTTGCTGACAAAGAAATTACTGCATGTCGTTAGAGGTGTACAACTGTTCATAGAACATCGACATGAATCATTTTCATCCTTTTTCTCAGCAATAAGAGACTCTTTATTTCCCTTCATTTCCTCCATGTTTGCTTGCTTTTTTGAATTATTGATTAACCAGAAGGCCTGTCGCTGCTTTTGGATACTGTAATGTACTACTCTCAGATGTCCCTGCTGCTATAAGTTCTTCAATGGATACTTTCTGAGTGTCGTTCAGAAATTAAGACGTCAGCTCAAGCAGGATAACTTCTCCTAGCATTCCTCTCTTCATAACAAGCCACACGCTCAGTATTTTCGAACTTTGAAAACTTCAGCCTCCAACAATGATAATAAGGATCAACTGACCTGATAGAATCTTTCCTTATCGTGCAAATTGCCATTATGGCACCAAATAAATTATTCAAGCGAAACTGTCGGCAAAAATAAGTATATGGTTTTAATCCTACAATCCTTTTCGAGCCTATGAATCCAATGGTTATTGTATTGTGACATGAGAAGATTAGACTTTAGTTCAGATCTGTTTCGCGGTGGAGCGTCCTGCTGAATAACACTATGTAAATTTGTTCCATATTATATCTTCTAGCCTTATCTATTCTTAGGCTCATATTGTACATATCCACTGTTTGCTGCATAATTGGGGAATTGGGGTTAGGGTATCAGTCTTTGCAGGAAACTCGCGCTTTTCTGGGACACTTCTACAGTTCTAGGCATTGCTTTTTTCATCTTAAGGTTTTAAGGCCTACATATATAATAACGTGCCTTTCTCAATAAAAGCTTTTAGGACAATTACTGACGCAGTAGACCCTGCCTTCGCATTCATTGACCCGAACATTGATCCACTTGGCCTAAATTTGTTTAGCAAATCACAGAATAGGGATCCTGTGGCAAATTGTCCCACACGTTCATGGTGTCTTTGCACGGCACTCGCTAATTGATTTAAAATTGAACGAAGCCCCGAAGCTTCTTTTGAATAAGGACGGTCGCTTTATATGCAGGAAACCAAAAAACTCTTTAGCGACCATCCAAACCTGTACGTATTGTTAGTACAAGCTGTATGTGTCACTCAGAAGCAGAAGCTCTGGCCGTATACTAAATGTTATGAGATTGACTGCTGTCTAAATGAGACCTTGAGTTCGCCGTTTATCATGTTACCAACTTGGCTAGGTGCTGTACATTTCTTAGGTCTATTATGAAAATGCAGATGCTCTCTGCTATAATATTATCTGTCTTTGATTAACGAGGGGGGGGATTCGTATACCCAATCACTCTTTTAGTACAAGGATTGAATTTGTAATTTTTAAAGCTTTCTAATGAATTTTAAAAGGTTTGGGCATAGTGTTTCACAATTTGTAACCAATTTAATCTTTAGACGAAGAGTTGAAAGGAAATTATTATGACGTCAGAGTAATGAAGGTTTTGTATTGTAAATTGAAACGTCAAATGAATCAATAAAATTAAATGATATAAATTTAAAATCTACCAAACACGGAGTTAGGAATAAACAAACATAGAAATGGAGGGTAAAAATTTACAGTTGATTTTACAAGAGAATACGTGGCTACCGAAGAAAGAAAAAACTTCATCAACATTAGCGCAGGAAGGAATAATTGTAGAAAAAAAATTAGGCGAAGGAGCGTATGCGAAAGTTAAATCTGCATACTATGAGAAGTTAAAGAAAAGAGTTGCTGTTAAAATTATCAGCAAAATGAAAGCACCGAAAGATTTTATGGATAAATTTTTAAAGAGAGAAATTGCTATGATGTCAGAGTTGGATCATCCTAATATTGTAAGTCGAACAAATCTTTTTAGTATATAAGACTAGCTTTCCTTCGATGATGGTTGAAATTGACTACGGTATGCTCCTTAGAAAAAGTCATTGGCTCAAGCTCCGGACTATAGAAGCCCTAGCCAAACGGTCAAGCATTTGTTCGGGAAATAGGTTCGAGCCCCGTCTTAACAAGGCATTTATCAAAAGCCAAGCATTGTTCGGCAACTAAGTTAAGACTTCGTCTTCCAGAGGACCTAGCAAAATGATCAAGTATTGTTTAGAATTAGGTTTGACCCTCGTCTGACAAGGCACTTGCCAAGCGGTCAAGCATCAAGCGTTGTGCAGAAAAAACGTCAAATGAGCGGGTCAAATTAAATGTTTAACTATTTGGCAAGGCTGTAAAACATTGCACATGCACGCTCGTCAAACATTGCTTGTAAGGCCCTGGCCCAACGATCAAACATTTTTGGTCAGGCCTTGAGATTTAAATACAATGTTTGACTGTTTGGCCACGTCACACCACGTTGCTCGACAATCAAACTTTGCTAAGTAATATTGATGAAAATTTTAAAATATTTTCTATTTTACGCAAGAGAAAATGTTTGACAAGCAAACCGTACAGGTACAGAACCGAAATTTATGGGTATTACACAAAATTTTCTTCAGCAAACTTCGCTCTTTTTTAGATTCAATTAATAGCAGTATTCGAAAGCGAAGACAAGATATTTCTAGTTATGGAATTAGCTGATGGAGGTGATCTATTGGATCACGTGAATCAACAAAAGTATACATCAGTGGAACAAATAAGAAATCATTTTCTTCAGTTGGCATCTGCAATGGCCTACAGTCATCAAATGGGTGTTGTTCATCGTGATCTTAAACTTGAAAATATTGTACTGGATAAAGATAGCAACCTCAAAATCACTGGTAAGATATCTATTTTATTGATTCAACAACTCCATTCTTTAGGGTTCTTCTTACTGACCGGGCTCCATGGCTCTTGTGCGTTGTTCATAGCTGGCTTTATATAGCGTCTTTATCTATTACTGGACATATTCAGCAGCGCTTTACAACTATTTACCCCCTTAGCTCTGGGCATTTTTTTCGTGTTCGGGGAAGTATATATCGACTCGCGTGCGTCATATTTTTTAGTTTATCACTGGTACATATTCACAGCAGCACCTTGATTTGAACGAGAGACCTTCAGCCCAAATGACACAAGTTCTAACGCTACGCTTCTCAAATGTTACCACCTACTTGTATTTCCACTGACGTCTAACATTGAGCTTAAATCCTCACTCAGTCTAGCTGCACTGATGAGCCTTGAAATTGTGCGAGGCTGGTTTCTAGCTGACTGTTTGAGCAGTCAGTGGTTTTCTTACACTTTTGAATTACAAATACACTGTCAGATGGTTTACAGTCCCCTAAGCGCGTCTAATAGCACTTGCTTGGCGGTCCCCTCTCCTAATTAGATTCTTCGCGTCTCAAAGGCGAAGCTGCTTTTGGCTCTAGCATGCTTTTGTTTTCTTTTGTGTTTTTTCGGATGTAAACCACTTTAGTTGGCTCTTGATTATGAAATAAGAAATAAGACACTTAAGACAGCATTGCTGTGGTGGAAACTCTAAATTTGGTGCTGGTTCATATGCCCATGATATCTATAGCAGTTTAACTCATTTTAACCTTTAATACACTGAAATTTTCTCTCTTTAGATTATGGCTTCGCTCGTCTTTCCGTCGTTGGCAACAAAATGGAGACATTCTGTGGCTCATTTGCATATGCGTGTCCCACAATCCTTCGCGGTGAAATGTATGATGGTTTCGCTGCTGATGTGTGGAGCATGGGTGTCGTTCTGTATACAATGTTTACCTACAGACTGCCATATACTGACATGGATTTGAAAATGCTTGCAAAAGGCTGTGGATCTAGAAAACTGAAATTCACAAAGGGTACTCCACACGGTAAATATATTCTTTTGGTTAATGATAACCCATAAAAATTTCCGTGATGATTACCTCTCGTAATGAGAAGTATGAATTCTATTTGATGCCTTACCACATTGTATGATTACCTCAACCTTCAACCTACGGAAATCTATATAAACAAAACGCTTGATTTCAATCATCAGCCAAACTCTACTCTTAAGCTAACCGTAGGCTTATCTCTAACCGTCACTATACATAAGACTAAAAGCAAAGCTAACGCTTATCATACGCTAGCGTTGTTAGCGCTTACTTTACGCTTATTTCAAAACACAAAGCCAACGGCAGAAGTCTAGTGCTTTATCCTTAACCGAATCCTGCCAGTCCCGTCCCTGACCGTGAATTTGCCACTAGTTAATTCTTTACCTACTCTTAATCTTAAGTCAGTTATTAAGACTTAACTCTGTGACGTCATGTTTTGTACTGTAAAATTCATTTATTTCAGCGGCGAGAGATCTGATTCGCAAAATGCTCGACCCAGTAGATGAAACACGAATCACATGTCAGCAAATGCTCAGCCATGATTGGCTACGAGGGGAGAATTCAAACGTTGATCAGAATGCCAAGACTGATGCCAAAACAGGAGAATTCCAACAGATGGAAAACGAGACATCCGGTAGTTCTATAACCACTTCCGCTATGTCCATACGAGGACCGATTCCAAGAAATACTGAAGGAAATGATGTCACAGAGAATGAACCAGAAGGAGGTTTGCAACATTATATTATTTCACTGACTAGCCCTTGCCCGTCTATGAGCACCGCCTCGTGAGGACCACCGCCTCCGATGAACTCCGCCAATAACAATTTCCACCTCAAAGGGATTGTGTATTGATGCAGGCCTCTGTGAGGGAGCAGTGTGAGGCGATTCTCACAGTCACACAATATGAGAAGTTTCCTCTCCCTTTACATTTCTCGCAGAGAGAGGTCTTCATCATTCCAGACTATGTACTCTTTAAATTCTACAGGACCCTAGCCCCTTGCCTCCCACAGCCACTATAACGATGCTCTTCCACCTTTTTTATGTGCCTATCCATATTGAAAATGTCGGATGACACCGGACGGACACTTTCTTAAGCAATTAATGTTAGGCCCACTTTTTGGAAGATGTTGTTTTGGTAGATGTGCAATTGCCGTGACAAAAGTTTTACTGCCTCTGAAACGCAGTCAGATTCGAAGAAGAATTCTTCTCATATTTTTACGCTCTGCATGAAGAGAGAAAAAATCTACAAGCTATTACTATCATTGAATACTTGAGAAGTTGCATGGCAAGCTTGTTCGCTTGTGAAAGACTTTAAGAACCTGTTAGAGATTAATGGGCTAACATTTCTCTTGATTGCAGAGAAACAATTTAGCCTTATATCAGCAAGACGATCCACACTGACAAGCACAAACAACCAGAAAATTCTTGCAAATGTCGTCCAACCAAAACAAACAAACTTTGCCAGCACAGTGAAAAAGAAGCGTGTTGCTTTGATGTGTTTAGGAGGACTGGGGAAGAAGAAGAAGGATAAAATACCTGAAGAACCAAGTGAAAGAATAAGTGGAACGATAAAATATAAAGGAATAAAAAGGTTCTGTGATTGGTGATGTAGTATCACAAGTAATGAAATCAAAAAAGCAGAAAGAAATTAAAGAAGATAAGCTTTCAAAGGATCAAAGAACTGAAGATGATGATGATAGTGATGATGAAAGCATTGAACAAATGAGACGGGAATTAGCTTGCATTTCACAAGGTGATTCAGCGCAAGTGATTAATATTAAAAGTGAGAAAAGTAGAAAATCAAGTTTAATACAAGATAAGAAACAATCAACTGGTGGGGGAAGAGTGAGTAAGTGGAAAAAAGTATGCAATAAATTAAATAAATAAATAAATAAATAAGGAAGAACTATAAAATAAGAATATATGTTTATAATGTTAAAATAAATTATTAGAAATTTTAAAACATTAGGCTCTTGAATGTTTTGGTGAATTTTAAATATTCATTAAAAAAGATTTCTTTTGTTTCTAAACTAAAAGTGTAATAATCAGATATATCTAACGCATACTATTGGTTAGCAGCGGAAATCTTGCATTCGATGAAATTTTGGCACAAAAGATAGGAAAAAGTTGAGCACAGTTAGGAAAAAGTAAAAAGATATATAATGATACTTTCAAATTTATCAAAAATGAATGCGATAACAGTTCAAAACCATTGGTAAATGATTTAATGTTTAACTGAGTAATCCGCGTACTTTCTTCGCTACAAACGAAGAGAAAAGACAAAACTAAAGAAACAAACAACAGAATTCTTGTTGTCAAGTGAAAAAGTAATTTTAATCTAGAAAACAGCAAAGTATTTCATCACAAACCGTACACATTTCAAGTTAAAAATCAACTTCGTCAGACATTTTGTCATTTAAATACAAAAGCAAACACAATAATATAAATTAAGTAAATCACTCCTCGACCTCGCCCCAGACTTCTTCAGCCAACATATAATATTTATTCGCCATTTTGCCTTTCATTGCATTCATGGCAGCCTCAGCAGCCTCGTTATAAAGTTCACCGGATCTATTACAGTCCTTTTCCAATCCATTGCCTCCTGTTCGATGCATTTCTGCCAGCCTCGCATATATTTTAAATGCTGGGTCATCATCAAGGCCATCATAATCTGTCCCGGATACCCGCAATGCTTCTTCATACCAATGTATTGCTTCAGGCCATGAACGAGGTCTGAGAGAATAAAAGGACCAAATCTGTTAGTGAAAACACGTGTGGAGTGTGACTCGTTATTTTGGTTGAGACTCGCTCTGTGGAGTATACGCGGGTTTAAACGCATGTGGAGGAAATACAGATGAAACAATCAAGAGAAACGCAGAATAACGCGTTTAGTGTGTTGCAGTCTCATGCTGTCCGCAGTGGGAACTCACTCGAACCTTCAGAGTGCAATACAAAAGGTAACTAGTTCAAGTTTTCATAAACCTCTGCATTTATTCTTATTGCAATTATATATTATCCTTCTTTATTAACATTGCAATCTTAACTTTCAGCCCATTTTCATTATCAGAAGTCGCGGAGGAAATATTACTGACATCAGAATTAAAGGCGAAGTTTAAAAATAGCTAAAACCAAAATGGACATACCTATTACCAAGCCTTTCACCAGAGTCAAATGCTTTTGCAACAATCAACATTGATTCCCTGTCCTCTTCTTTTGCTGCCATCAGAAGGTATGAAATCCCTTTGTTATAATTGAAATCACTTTCCTATAAATCGAGAACAACAAGATATAATTTATAACAAAACACTGGGGGTGAAATAAAATACTCCAAAAATAAGATCAACAATTATAGGCATCCTGAAGCTGAAAAATTAATACGAAAAATAAGACAAGACTTGAAGGTTATGAAACAAAAAGAGTGTAATCTGTAAAATATTAGCTTAAACTAAAATCAAAGAATATATTTACTTGGACATTGTAATTTTCTAAGATGTCATGAGGAAGCTGCAAATAAATTTTTCCGATTTCTCTGTTAGCATCAATTAATCCACAAGAAGCAGCATTTTCAAGATGAAAAAATGCAGATGCCAAATCTGGTTCATTATTTGTGAAACGACCAACTTGATTCAACGTTACAAGCTCCAAGTGGACCTAGGAAGAGATCAAAAATGGCAATAATTAAAAACGTAAGCAACGAATATCTCAATTTTCAATTTTTAGAGGTTAACATTCAAACTCTGACTGCTATCTCAAATAACCGCTGTCCTGGAAAAATTTTCTGGAATCCAGATTACTTTGAAAACGTCTTCGTTGATTATAGATGATGTGACAACTGAATGTCAAAACTTTCGGCATGTGATGGTTGGCAAGCCTGTAGCTTCCATATCCAGTGAGTTGCCTTACACAAGCCCAAACGAGCGCCTAGGATTTTCGTTCTAACAGAGCACAAACTGCAAGTCAAATTGACCACTGTAGATGCCTGAAAACCTAGCCTGCATTGACAAAAAAATATTTTGCTTAGCTTTTTTAATAATAATTGCTTTACTGTCACTGTTTTACAGTGTATCTTATTTTCTCCAGAACGTTCTCTTGTCAAGTCTATAAAAAGTTCCAGAATTTCAGAAGTCTTAGCACTAACATTGCAGAAGCTCAGTAAAAGAATGTAAGTAGCTACTCTATACTTTAAAATCTTTTACCACTTTTATATAGATTAACTGCATCGCAAACATACCATTCCAAGATTTTGTTCTTGCATTTTCTCCAAATCGACATTTTCTTCATTTTGTGAAGCGAATCCAGAATCAGCCTGGCTGTTCTTTTCTGCTGTTGAATTTCCTTGTTGATCATTTTGATAAAAAACATCGTCATCCAACATGCCCATGTGAGGAACACAGGATTTCTTTCGATTGAATCTTGCAAAATATGCATCCAGGCCAGGAGCGTCGGTGTCCTAGAAAAGAGTTGATTTTATATCGAATAATTAAAGCTAGAAATTAAGTAGAATTTGGACGATTAAAGGTGCCATTCAATAGCCAACAGCTCAAAACCTCCTCCCTAATGTCTGAAGACACGTAACCGTTTAACTGCCGTGTTACTGCCAGCGACGACCCAGCTTCCATCTTCAGCTATATGGAAGCTTGGTCGTTGCCAGCAGAGTTACGGCAGTTACACGGTTACCGGCAATGAAATTCTTAATGGAAACCTCTCAGTTGGCCGTAACCGTAACCGCTAATAGAAATTTTGGCCGATATTACCCTTTTTTCTACTTTTAGCTACAAATTTCTTACCAAGGACCTTTGTCTGCAATTCAAAAGGACATTCTACTAATCGGGTGAAGGTGAAGGTGAAATGGTGTATTTAGTACCAGTCGCTAGAATCTCAGAACTAAAGAAACTTCGACAGTGGCTGTCTTGAGCACCGGCCTTGCTAAGGTCTTGACACCACTAGCTAGCTGGATTAGACCACGACGCCACAGCGCATTCAACAGGAACAGGGCTTGAGTAAAACCAAATAAAAGCCTGGTGTTGACCCAAGCAAAAATAACCCTTGATCCTACCTATTGATATATAGCATCCACTGCGATGGAACATAAAGTGAAACATACATCAATACATACTTGGAACGATCCACAGCTGCTGACGTCATCAGAATACGGAATCGATCTTGGTGAATACAGATCCTCCAGTGATTGAGATTGTGAATTAATCGATTCACTGTCATCTGAATTATAACCATGTGACGAAGAATGATCTGAAAGTCTTTCAACTAAATCAAACATGGCGGACATCTTTCTGCTTGAATCACGATAAGTATCTCGAAGTTTCGTTGAAGGTTCAGAGGAACTAAGAAACTCGTCAATTCTTCTTTCTTCTAATGGACATAAATCAAATGTAGCCAAACCAAGTTCTTTGCATATTTTATTACATTTGTGTGATCCAAAGAACAGAGCCATGCCCCTTGCACCGAGATTCGCTTCTCCATATCCACTACCACATGCAGTGTGAACTTGTGGATCTGTGTATAAATCACCAACACCTTGGATATCGACCACTATTAAATGATGTCCACTTCTTTCAAATGTAAAATGACTGAATGCCTGTAATGATAAAGATATTTAATGGTATATTTCAATCTACACAGATATTGAACTACATCATCAAAAAGCTGCTAATTTCGAAGGTGATTTGAACTTAAAAGGTTGGTGTTTCGGTTCTGCAGGAAACAATAAATACATCGAAAAAGGTACTATAATTTTCAATTCTTAAACTACTAAAGTTGCATTCGACTATTTTTCATCGAAACGATTTCGAGGCATTACGTTTTCCCAAAGCTTTTATGATTTGATCAGGCCTTGAAGGCCTTGAAGCCAGCATTGCTCCGTCGATTACGCGCACTACAGCATTGCTTCAGACCATATCGAGGCTTCTCCCTTCGCCGGAACGGGTCGTTTTCTATTGTAAGAACTTTTCCAGTGTGACGGAAGACATCTAAGCATTTAGAAAGTTGTTTTTGCGTCTAAAAACAAATTTCAGCTCGATAGTTGTTTTTCACTTGAGCAGAAGATACGCTTTCAGTGGTTTTGCTGTAGATATGAACCTTTAACAAATGGGTATGGATTTTAAAAACCTTAGAAGCATGTTAATGTGGAAAATGCCTTAATATGATGTCCATTAACGTTAGATCTCTGACATTAAGCCACTAACCGTTCGAAAAACGTTCATTACTGATCTAACGCTAGAAATGATGAAACTAATGAACAAATTTCGAGATAATCAAAGCACATATTGAGAGTAAACTTTACCTGAGGAGTCATACGAAAATTCTCATCGGTTAAGACGAACCCTGAATTTGAGTTATATTTCACGTAATTTCCTTCAATGAAATGTTCGAAATGAAATAGTGGGGAGCCATCTCTTTCAATCATCTCGATTATATAAACTTGGAAAATGTCGACCTAAAAGAAAAAATTGAGAAAAGCTTCGTCAAAGAAATATGCTTTATTGACTCAAATGAGTGCCTCAACTCAAGATTGCCTGCCTTGAGCGACCCTCTTGTGGTTCTTTGGCTGAAGGTGCTGTGTCGTCATGGCCCAGTCCAGCTGGCTTGTGGTGTCAGAAGCTCAGTTAAGATGGGTTTCGATCCGCAGCTACGGTAGCGTAACAACTTTGGTCGAGGTCTCGATTAGTTAATCTACTACTGAGATCCTAGGGACTGGTGCTTAAACACCGTTTTATCTTCACTTTCACCGGTCAATTTCAGTGAAATAAGAACGCCTTCAATTCAGCATCCCCCTAAGTAGTTATGTTATCTGGATTTAGTGGTAGAAGGGCAACGCTTTTCTATGAAATTCAGGGACATCAATTTTTCCAGTTATACTGTCTTGGTAAAGTCAGTGAAATGAGGACCTCTTGAATAAGCTCCACTCTAAGAACCAATAAATTAGAACTTTTCAAGTAAATAAAGGAATCCTTTCGAGTAAAGAATACATTCATTTCAAAATTGAAATTTTCATAATAACCTTTTTCGGTGGATTTTGCCTGTTGTATTCTTCTGCCCATATTTTTGAATCCATCTGAATTCTAACGTCATCAAAATACACTTTATTTGCAACATCTTCAATGTATCGTTTTGCAACGTAATTTGAAGCATGGCTCCAATCTTTACTATGACTGAATTTTGACAATTTTTTCCTGTCAAAACAGACAAAAATGCATTGATCAACATCACGAGGTTTCATTTCTGATATATTATAATGTCTTCGGTGAAAATTAAGATAATTGCTAATTCTTACGTTCTAAAGCATTCCCGCATGGCTCCTTTTCCAAAAACCTGAAAATAGGGCAGATAGGAAATTTAAAAGCAGAATGATCAAATTAATTGACATTTAACTATTACATATTTTCATTTCAGTTGCTGCAAGACGTATGGCATGTTAAAGCTGCAAAAATGCATCTCATGTAATCAGACTGCATTAAACAATGCTACAACCATCTCTGTTGCCTGAGACAGGTATTTGGTATTATTAATTCATATTGGGTATTGGGCTTTGGAATCAGGTATTGGGTATTAGGTATTGGGTATAAGGTATTAGGTGTTTTGTTTAAGGTATTAGGTATTGGGTATTAGGTACTGGGTATTGGGTACTGGGTATTAGGTATTGGCTATAAGGTATTGGGTATTTTGTTTTAGGTATTAGGTATTGGGTATTAGGTATTGGGTATAAGGTATTGGGTATTAGGTATTGGGTATTAGGTATTGGGTATAAGGTATTGGGTATAAGGTATTAGGTGTTTTGTTTAAGGTATTAGGTATTGGGTATTAGGTACTGGGTATTGGGTACTGGGTATTAGGTATTGGCTATAAGGTATTGGGTATTTTGTTTTAGGTATTAGGTATTGGGTATTAGGTATTGGGTATTAGGTATTGGGTATTAGGTATTGGGTATTAGGTATTGGGTTTAAGGTATTAGGTATTTTGTTTAAGGTATTAGGTATTGGGTATTAGGTACTAGATGGGTATTAGGGTATAAGGTATTGGGTATTTTGTTTTAGGTATTAGGGGGTATTAGGTATTGGGTATTAGGTACTGGGTACTAGGTACTGGGCTTTAGGTATTAGGTATAAGGTATTGGGTATTAGGTCTTGGGTATTAGGCATTAGGTATCAGGAACTAGATATTAGGTATTAGTTATTGGGTATTAGGTATTATGTATTGTGTTTAATGTATTGGGTATTAAGTATTGAGTACCAGGCATTAATTAGGAACTATAGGTATTAGTTATTAGGCATTGGGTATTACTGTAGGTATTGGGTATTTTGTTTTAGGTATTGGGTAATTTTAATGTGGTATTAGGAAAAGGTATTAGGAACAGGTATTGGTTATTTGGTATTAGGTATTGGGTATCGCTTTTAATCCTATCTAGCAGGATGCATGATAATTAGAAGCAGTTCAGGGAGATCAGCACCAATCCTTCCTCCTTCTCTAAGGTTGGTTGGGTTTTGAAGTAGTTTTGAGGTATCATTCCCTTTTGTTCACTGAACCTTGTATATGAAAATGTATATTGCTACTTCTAATACCTCATGTTGCATCTTAACTTCGATTTCATCTCTCACCCATTTCTTCTCTAATGCATTATATCTATATCTTATTGCTTTCTCAGTTGGACATAATTCTGGTATTCTATATTTTGCCCATGGGTCTTTGGCTCCTTTTGCTTTGACAATTGCACCTTTCCAAGCAACTTTCCAGTCACTATCAGAGTGTGATCTTATCCATGATCTTCCATGTGTTGAAAGAGCAGGAACTGACTGTGAGTGAATCAAATGTTTTTCTTCCATTTTGAAACGTTTTTCTTTGGCCTAACAAGGCTTAGTTACCTCTTGCTGTCAGCTGATACCTAGACTTTGTCTTCAGTTTACGCTGAAAGCGTGACTGATTTCATGTGAAATTGCGGCTAACCATTCTGACTATTACTTTGTCTTATAATTAGCGTTATTTCAAATCAATGACACTCCGATTTGCTTGATTAGCAAGGTGTGAAAATGATTGCCAAGTTAGACTACCAGTATTTTTTTTTTGATTTGTTGTTCTTCTGGTTCTGGGCTGGGCGAGCCTCGATACCAATTTGCTTTGTGTCTTTTTTCAAACGAGGCTCCTGGCCTAGCTCTAGAAATTTTTTCTGATGAAAACATGCTGAATATGAACTGAAAATAAGCGAAAATTAGTGATGTTCCGCATAACTAGTGGAGTTTTTAAAGTATTCCGTGTAAGATTTTCACTGTATGCTTTTATTGAGACTGTTTTGTGTAAACTTGCGTGGTGTACCCCCTATCCCCTACCTTTTATGAACACCCTAACCATAATTTTGTCATTAAATAATACGTAACAATAAATATAATTATTTTTCAGCCTGCAGCAGCCAAGATCAACCAGCTTAATTCAGCATTTTATTCAATAAACTCAAAGGAACTAGGAGGTAAGGTACAAGATCATACATAAGGAGGGGGCTTTGGGGGGTTTCCAAACCCAAAACCCAGAAGAAAATTGGGAAGAACTCAAAAACCCGGATGACCTTAGTTTCAACAACTGTTTTAAGAGTTTTACCCATTGATATCCTTTATGAGGTTTAAAACCTGAAAACCTGCACATTTTTAATACTATACCAAAAACACGAGCTAGAAAAATGACTATACCCATTCCCCATTAAATATACTTGACCTGAAAACCTGCCAATTTTTTGGGAAAAACCAAAATTCCGAGGGCAAAATTGGCCAAAACCGCAACCCATGAAACCCCAAAGCCCCTCTCCATAAGCAGAAGGATTGAAGATGACATTGTGAGAGTGCAAAGAATTTTCAGTTCTGATCAGGGGTGCTGTCTAATCTATATCATGCCCAATTTCATATCTGAGATGAAACACATGGAATATGGGAGCTGAAGTATAGTGTAAAATTGGTCTATCCTATATGAAATCAAGACACCACAATAGTTTTTTGGTATGGTGTAAGCAAAGCATTTAATTTAAATGCACAGCAGAGTGAAAGCCAACTTGCTCCAAAATCACTCCAAAAATTGGTAAAGTGCAAAAGAGCTAGTCTGTAGTCAATGGTATAGTGTAAACAGGCCTATAGACAATGAAGTATGATACCTCAAACTGTGTGTAATTGAATTTGAAATAATTGGAAAAACTCATTGATTTTCAGATTCTATTGAAGTGAAATTTGTAAGAAGTTCTGGACCTGGTGGACAAAATGTCAACAAACGTAGGTTCACAAGCATAAAAATGCTCCTCAAATTAGCAGTTTTTCTATGATTTCACACCCATGAATTGTGTGTTTGATGAAGATAAGTGTTTTAAGATTATTAGTAGCAGAGAAATTTGTCTTTAATTTTCAGTAAATACAAAAGCAGAAGTGAGATTAAAGATATCAAAAGCTCATTGGATACCAAATGAAATCAGGGAAAAATTAGTTGAACATGTAAGAATCATTAATTCTGTTTTCGTTTTTAGTCTCTGAGTCGTAAAAAACTTATATCATGAAATATTGTGATACTAAAGCAGAAGCATCTTTGAAGATACTTGAAAGTATAAAGTCAGAAACAAACCGAAGCTCTGCGCAAAGGCAGAACCCAGATGTGGATCGAAATCCACTAATCTGACAGTGAAGTAAAATTGGCATTGTGTTTTTAACACCAATCAGCTTACAGAATACAGCAGGATGGCCAATCGAATAAGTTTCAGATTTCAACGGTGAAAACTAACTTTTCTGTCTACAGAAAACTGCTTTTTAGTTTTTTATATTGGCAAATTCTGATATGCTTTAATGAAACGACGATCATGCTCTACCAGTTGTCCGAAAAAATCCTCGCTGCTAATCGCGTTTTTGGTCCATATGTTGTTTCCATGATGAAAATGCTTAGACATTGCTGAATTTTTACGATAAAATGAAGTAATAACCCTCTTATATATATGCATCTTTTTCTTTTAACGTTTCAGGAGAAAAATCGAATCAATAAAGATGGAGTTCTCATAGTTACTTCTGATAGATTTCGTCTCCAGTCGAGAAATTTAAGAGATGCAATGGACAAAATAAAAAATATGATTGATACTCTTAGTTCTACTCAAGAAGAAACTTCCGAAATTAAAGTGAAGAAAATCTTGTCAATGTAAGGTTTACTCTTGTTTAGATTCTTTTCTGTTTTACATGTTTTGAGAACGTTTTTGATTGCAACGAAACGGCGGTATGAAAATAGCGATTTTTTTACAAAATAATCATCTTCAAATTTAAAGAAAGTGATCTTTGCCCAAAAGCTTATTTTTTCCGTTTACTACTCTTAGGCCTTGGCTAAACGACCAAATATTGTTTGTCAAACATCTGAAATTTGTTTGCAAGAATTGTGTATACCCCAATGATGGGATTCGAACATGGTCTGTGTTACCAGAGAGCCAACGACGTTTCCGCTGAGTTATAGAGCGCCGAGAACTCTCCAAGTCATACAGCCCAAGGCTCTCCTCCCGTTTGACTTTTACCACAAAACAGATATAAAATGTGCAAATAACATACTACCTATCAGATTCGAACATCAATAAGTTCCCAAACATCGCATGAGACGTCTTGGGCGCTGCGCTCAGGCTAAGTTCTTTCTCATGGTCATAAAATTTTATCAGAAAATATTACTCTTTCGGGTCCTTTAAGATAGAAGAATTATGTACCAGACATTTCAATTCATCTGCAACAAAATTGAAATGAAATACATTTCTATTCTACATTATTATCTCTAATATTCCTCGCGCTTTTTGCAGGGTAGAGAAAGAAAACGAAAAACGATTGCAGGAAAAGAAACATCGATCAGAAAAAAGAAAGATCGTTACTCGATTTGATGATCAAACACTAGAATGGATTCATACACTAGAAGGGTTTCGTACGAACGAAAGGAAACCCATAAGGTGCGATTCATTATTATCTTCATTTCATGTTAGATAACAATAAAGATCGGTATCGGTATGCTATGTAGTGATCATAAACACAAGAATGGATTCTTACATTAGAAGGGTTTCATATGAACAAAACGAAACCTATAAGGTGCGATTCAATGTTATCTTAACTTCATACTAAATAGCAATTAAGATTGTTACTGAGTTTAGTAATAATAAACCAATAAAATCTATCCTTGCACTAGAATGGATTCTTATGAACAAAAGGAGACCCATACGATGCTATGTTTAATGTTTTCTTCGTTCTTGCTAAATTAAGAGAAAGTTCTTGGACATAACCAAACAGTCCAAGGGTTTCTTATGAACAAAGGAAACCCATATTGTGCGATGTAACGTTATCTTGATGCCATAATAAGTTACGAGAAGTTCTTTGGACAATTCCAAAACCAAAAAGACATAAGAATGGTTTATTAGAAACAAAAGAAGCCCATAAGGTGGGACTAGATGTCATCTTCCTTTCCAGCTGAATCATAAGGAAGATATCGTTGTTTCAATGCTAAATGGTGAGAGAGTTCTTTGCACATTTCAAAGTAAACAGCAAAAGGGTTTTCGTGAAATGGTGCAACGTTATGGTAATCTTGTCTTGAAAGGAAATAGGATATAGTTATGAAGATACAACAGGGATTGACAATCAAAAAACCTTGGAATGGTTTCTTAAAAACAAAATGAAACCTAGCATAAGGCGCGATGTAATCTTCGCTTCTTTTTTAATTATGAGAAAGATTGACACCAGAATGGTTTCTTACGAACCAAATGAAACCTATGAGATGCGACTTAATGCTGTCTTCATTGATTTTGAATTCCCGATCAAATTATAAGAGATCACTTCTCGCTTTCATATTCAAACTGTAGAAAAGTTTCTTTACAACCAAATGAAACCTGTAAGGTTAAGATCAAGTCACTGTCATTTACATCGTTTTCACTGCGTAGTAAGGGTTTGCGAGAAACTGTAAAACTGTTATCTCTAATCAAAGAAAGGAAGGGTGGGATTCACTGTTTTCTTCATTTCGTACTTGATTACAACTTAGAAGAAAGATCTATACTCAACTTAATAATCCAACACAAAGAATAACATCTTAGGAACATTAAGAACTTCTAAAGTGGGAATTAATGCTGCCTTCATTTCATGCTAAATAATTGCTAGGGAATTGCTACAGTTCATTGCGAAGGAGCATGCTTTTAACAATTTTTCAAGACAAAAACATGTCGGATCACTTTTTTCTTTGAATATTTTTAGCGCACAGATATGATTAATCAGATTAGGAAGAAAGTATCATTTGATGAAAAAAGCACAAAATTTGCAACGATTTCATTAAGAATGAGCCTTATCACCAAATTGTAGGTTTGCGGCTTCACGGCTTCGACCCTATCCAGCTTGCGGCTTAAATTAAGTAGGGGTCAGCGGTTTATGACACAGAGATTTTGCAACTCAGATCGGGAAATGTAATATCTATAGAAATTTTTATAATTGCTGCTACCTTTTGACTTTAGAGTTGCGCTGTTTCGTTATCAATTATAGGTCATACGTATTAAAGAAATAGCTATATTCAACCAGAGTCGTTCTTCGAACATGCCCATAGGGCCCCTATGTTTGGTTTTGATGTGGACAGATTCCAAAAACTGAGATGGAACGAGGATCTAGCCCTGCCAATTATTCGAAAACAATCCTCGTTGTAATTTTCCGCACACTCTGGGTGATCTAATAAATGTTGTCCTATGGCAGATTCATGTTTGAGGGTGCCTGGAGTTTAAAGAATTTTTTATGTATTGTTTATGTTTTTTACGTGGCAGTAGCAACGAGTCTCGATAACAGGCAGTAAATAGATTCTAGAAATCGTAGGAGATAAGGTTGATCCTTTTGGATTGGTAGAAATTCATTTAAGTGTGACGAAAATTGTAATCTAGCGGTCTCAAAACAGGGGCGGATCCAGAGAGGTGCAAAGGGTGCAGATGCACCAGTCAGATTTGGCTGGCAAAAATAATAATAAATATACTTTTACGGTTTATTTTTACTTTTTCGGTTAACTTTCACGGAATATTAGATTTGGGCCCTGGGAATTCGTGTTCTTCAGTCAAAACGGAAACGAGAATAAAATTTCATTGTGACACTCGTCCTCCCCTTTGATTGTCGTCATTATTAAATTGCGGAACAGAATTTTGAGTTCTCTTCCAATGAAATAGCTAGATTGTAATTGATCCTGAATTGCACCAGTGGTCTGTAATTTACGGTTGTCAATTGCCCAGCAAGCCAATCAGAAGCCTCAAAAGTGCTCCACTGACGTCAGATTTGCACCACTCAGGAAGCATTAACCAATCAGAAGCCGTATCTGGTGGTGCAGATTGAACTTTCAGGGGGTAATTCAGGGTGTAAGAACAAAATCAGAATCAAGAAATAATAGAGAAACTGCCGATCATTCAACTCAACTGAATTGTTTTACGATTTCAAAATGGCGAACACGAAGCCGCTGCTTTGGGCTTTTGCAGTTGAGTTGTATAATTCAAAGTTAATCAATGACAACGGTTAAAAAAATCTCGAGGCTTAAAGAAATGAAGGACGTATTTTTGAGAGAACTTGATGTCAGATGCAGAAGTCAAGAAGAGTCGATAAATGTAAATAGAGTAAAAAAATGTAAATACATTAGGTTAGTGGCCTAAATCGGTGTGAATTTTCGGAGCTGCAACTGCCAAAAGAGCAAAGACTAGGCAGAAGAGCTGGAAGTAAATAGAGGTCTCTTGTTTTTATAAGTTCGTAATTTATAATTTTTTATTTGTTTTTATAAACTTGAAATTTTTCTAACGGGAAAAAGTCGTATAAGACGTCCAAAAAATTCACACCTTTTGATGTTTCACTGCCTTAATAATTTTAAGATAACGTGTAAAAACATAAGATCATAAAGACTTTAGTTCGTAGTTTTGATTAAATGTCTGTTCAAGTTACTGCAATTAGTTGTTGTCTTGTTATATTATTAGTTTATTACAAAACTATGTTTTGAATCGCCGGAATTTATCGTGTTTTTTCTTCTATAATAACCTAAATTTTGGTGTCATTTCCATAATAACTTTGTTTAAGGCATTATTCCTATTATTTGCCGTAGGTGAAAAATTTTAGACCCTCAATTCATGCACCACCCAAATTTTTGGCTGGATCCGCCCCTGCAAAATGCTCAAAATGAAAAGCTTATTTCGTATCTCAATAATCAATTTTCATGCATCTTTATAGCATGAACATCAAATTCAACCGCATTCATAGTTTGGTAAATAATAAATCGATTGAGCTACCGACGTATTCATTATGCTCTAACAGACAGATGGTCCTTAGTGGGTTTATTCTTTACCAAAATCCCCTCCGATCATATCAAAATATACTCCTATATCAAAATTTTCTTTAATTAATAGATTCCTTAACATGTTTTGTTGACATATTCCATTAAATTTCCATACTTACTTAACACAATTTACAAACAAAATATTAATTTTTCATGACTCTACGTTTGCAAAATTGATCAGCTTTTTTCTTTGGCAAATATAATCATGAAGAAAAAATAGCTTGTTGGTTAATGAAAACAGAAAATAATGTTTTATCTTGAAACAATGTCACAAATTAATCCAGCGTCTAAATACACGCTTTGTAATGAATTGCTTTATAAGGACTGGTCTTATACGTCATTAGCTTAGCTGGGTGTTACTGAAATTTGTAAAATGTATTGGCAATGGCGAGACTTAGGAAACACTCTTAAGCCGGACTTATGCCGACCTACGATACGATAGAACTAACGCCACCCAGTTGTAACTGCTAACTTGTTGTTGACATGTCAACAACTAGGCAGAACTTATAGGATATAGATGATAGCAATCGCAAGAGCGTTCATGTCGACTGCCACTGACGGGAATCAGTTGTCAACTAATGGGAGAATATGCCCTACTTTCTGGAACTGTGGGCCGACTAGCTGGAACTAGTTGAAAGAGCACTTATATCGACAGAACAGTTGCGACTAAGTTCCAAAAATCGCCAGTTAGCAGTTGGCAATTAGTTCTGACTGTACGCAATGTCGACTTAAGCCTGGCGTTAAAAGTCTCGGCCAAAGGCTATCGACAGTACTGGCGACCAATGGAAAATGGATGTCACGATTTTTGGGGGTTGTCAAAGATACTGTGACATGTTTCCCCTTCAAAAATTAAGAGTGCTTCCAAAATGTTTAGCCTGTTTTCGTAAGCTCATCGACTGTTACTGGTAAAGGTTATAGCATGTTCAAGGCCATCTAGCGAAAAACTTGAATGACACTCAACGACAGTCAGCGATCTATTGAAAACCATGCTTCCTATATTGTCCTCATTTGCATATTCTACTGCATAACTTGCAAATCTTTTCCTCTACCTGAACAGCAGCACTTATTAGCTGATCATCTTCTCACTTTGACTTATTACTTGAGTCGTAGTTATCGCTATAGATTTCAACTGTTGCACGCTTACCCATTTCGAGCGATCTCGGTTTGGTGATAGTCTCGATTTGGTGAGCGATAACTGGGACTCAGGTAATAAGTCTACTTCCCACCCACTCATCCTCATCATCATACCACTTTCAGTCTACTCAGTTACCAAGTAACATCTCGATCTCGACCGTGCGTCTTATTCTGTCAATTACGTGTTGTCCAATTCTATTAGCTATCTATGCGACACCCTATGAAGAAACTGTACTATGTAATTTTCTCAGGTCATACAACATGTTACTTTTAACGTAATTTTCTGATTTATTGTTGCCTTGTAACAACCTTATTTTAACTATAACCTAATTATGATCGTATTTTCGGGAATAGTAAACAGAAGGATAGATTTTCCACGAATTGCATGGAGGCTGGAACCTATACTGCATAATCAGAGAGTTTTAAGTAAACTCGATATGTGATCGTCCATCAGATTTTGGCGCGTTATCCCTTAGAATTGACGCTGACAGTGTGTTTTCAAAATACGAGTTTACACTAAGCAACGTTAATCATCTTTCATTTTACTTTGGGCGCTTTCTATAGAAAGTAACATCAAAAGTACACGCTTTCTTTTTAACAACTTTCACCATCGTTCCTATTTCATTATGCTTTCTGTAAATAAAAACATCAAACTCTCATGAGTACTTTCCTGATTAATGAATCCCTTCAAATTTCATATGCTTGCTGGCACCAACAAAATGGGTTTATCTTCATTTCAGTTTGAAATCATCCTCTACTTTATTATTCTTTTCATTTCGTAAAATACAAAAATTCAAATCCTTTGTTGATTTGCATGTTGTTTGTTAAAAACATCTTGCTTTAAGATGATGCTAATTATTTTGTTTTGTTTACATGCACCTGTTTATCAGTTGATGATGTTTTCTTTATACAACTATTATTCTAAGTATCGTTACATTACTTTTAGATGTTTCTTTCATTCATTTTAGTTCTGTCCCTGTAGTTCATCGTTTTCTCTAATTTTTGTTTTTTTCGAACCATTAACCCATACCTTTCCTTTATTCAATTATAAAGGAAAACCCCCCCCCTTCCCCTCAAGCAATGTTGAGACTATTGATGATTCTAGCAATTATGCGAGGCCAGAATTAGCTGGAAATTTTAGTGCCTTACAACATTGTTCAAGGGGGAGGAATGAAAGGGTGAAGCAAAAGCAGGCATTGAAAGAGAATTTCAGCACAGACGTTCACACTTTTGGCAGCCATTGAACATAATATCTTACATTGAATGATCTAGCTTCAATTGCTTTTAAATGATTAGCGCTTAAAACGCATGATAAAGTATGTGTCGTGCTTATTTGACGAAATACGAATAATCAGCGTAAAATACATGACACCATGTTTCTCGCTTGTCTCATTACAGAGAATTGGTCTTAAGCTTCTGCAAATAGACGGCGAGCATTAATTCAAAGAGAATGGCGAATGTTGCTAAATTATCGAATGATGTTAGAGGAATTTAAGTAGGAGACTGATAAAGTTTCATTTTTGCGTTGTTATGAATGAATATGTTTATGAGCTTCGGGAGATTTTCAAACAATTTTCTTATCATTGCAGGAAAACTTTAATAAGAATTTCTTTATAAAGGAGATATCGATTTCGGAAAATGATATCTGCCGACACACGGATTGCTAGGGTCAAGATAAAATAAGAGAACAATTTAGGCTCAGTTCACTCCTTAGGGTCTCTTACATCCTTATCCCTCCCGTCAATTCTATTGCTTACCGGAAATCCCTTGGAAATCCTTTTATTTCAACAGAAATCTTGTACGTCTTTCTGGCGAGTGAAGTGCCCTAGCCCAAACTCTTAATAAAAAAATTGGTTTACATGTTTATATAAACATAAGGAACCACCTCTTTTGCTCCAGCTTTTAAGGTTTAATGGAATAAGTCATTTAAGCCTAGAAGATTCCTTAAGGGTTTATTTTACGTATCAAATTGTACCAACACCCTACAGATGAAGAGTTTGAGTCTGCAGATAGAACTAAGGCCGACTATAGTTGTAACTGCAATCTTATGTTTATGTAAATGAACAACTAGTCAGAAGTAATGGGATACAGTTGAACGCGGTCTCAAGAGCGCTTAGGTTGACTGCCACTGACGGGAATCATTTATCAACTAAAGCTAGTCGCAGAAGTAGAACATGCCTGACTTTCTAGATCTGTGCGGTGACAAAAGAACTATTGCCAACAAGTTGCCAGAGCGCTTAGTCGGTTGTGATGAATTCGTTCCAAAAAATCGCCGATCAGTAGTCGGCAACTAGTTCTGGCTGTTCGCAATGTCTACAATAGCCTGGCTCAACTCTCTTCTCAAGTTTCGTCTCACCCTCACTAAACTTTTGTTGTCAGAAATATTGAAGAACGTATGAAACTTGTGGCTCAAAAATTAGGTCCCTCTGGCTTTGGCCTCTAGGTTCCTTATAAAATCTTTCTAAACTTTCACTGATACGAGCTTCGCTTTTCGTTTGTAAAAATAGTTTCTTATAAATGATATATAATAACTTTTTCATTTAAGAGAGCTTGTATATATCGAAGTTATAAACGAAAGAGCAATACGTAGATAAACACAGACAAATTCTCATTTCTGATTTTCATTTCAAATAAGATTTGCTAACTCAACAAATCAATAAACCATGATTAAATGTATAAATTTAGCAAACTATAGTTTAATGTATTGATCTGGGATTAATTTACTATATAATAATTTAATTTATTAATTGCTTAATTAATTAATCTTCGTCTTCTTCTGTGACTAGTCTCATTCTTTCTGCATCGCTAGAACTATCTTCCGTATCACTTAAAGGTTTTCCATTAGTTTCTTGCGTTAAAATAAAAGTTAAAAGACAAGCTAAGAATGTTAATGCACAGAATGCTGTTAAAGATATAAGGAAATTCATCTTCATGAAATACTGGGCATAAAATGCCCCAACTATATGCCCGCATCTACTAAATATCTTTATAAATCCATTAGCAGCGCCTCTCATACAAGTTGGGTATACTTCTGATACGTATACTTGTAATACCAAATGGCACGTGTATCCACTTGTGTATGCCACGAGAAAACTTATTACCAATGCCCATTTTGGCAGGCATAGCACTAAGATGCTTGACATGACGAGAATTAGAACTAATAACCCTCGAACTGTAAGTTTCCGTCCAATCTTCTCCATAGCCACATACGAAATGAGAAAAGCAGGGACTCCACCTAAACCAGTAACTAATAGATTAACATAGTCATTCCATGAAAGTTGCTTGCAGTATAAACAGGCAATCGGGTCTTCTAATTTAGCGTTTGTGTTCTTCGACTTGCATAGACTATTAGGTATATGGTTGTACTCTGTTGTGAGATACAGTGTTCCGACTTGGCTCATTGAAACTGCGAACCATATGAACATGAAACATAAAGTGTTGCATAAATATTTATCTGAAAATACGGAACATAATTTATTACCATTGTTTTGGTTTGGTTGATTAAAATTGTTTTTTAATCGAATTTTCTGGCATTGGCATCCGTTTTCTTTTAATATCTGATTGAATACATCTTCTGCATCTTGAATGCGTCCTGATGCTATTAAATACCTCGGGGATTCAGGCACACTCATTGCAAACATCGTTGCAAATGTCAATGGAATTGCCTCAGCGATAAAAATGAATAATCTCCAGTGTATGTTATGCAGAATTGTTGCTCCTTGTAAAGCAATACACACAATACCAAATCCAAAGAACAGATCCATGCTCGTTACGATTCGTCGATATCCTTTGGGCATGAACTCAATCAAGAAAAGATACCCAAGAGATACTCCACCGACGAAAATACCAAATTTAAAGCGAAGTATAATCATCCAGTAGAACGAAGGAGCGAGAGCACTCAATGAAGAATAATAAGCACTGAATGAATACGCTAATAGCATCGTCCTTAGTCTTCCGTATTTATCAGCGAATATTCCACATACGAAGCTACCAATTGCAAACCCAGCAAAGAAAGCTGCTGTCAAAAATGCTTTTTCAAAATTCGATAAACTCCATTGACATTGAAGAGACGTGCTGATGACTGTCATCAGAGCGAAACTCGAGCCATGTGCGAATACACGAAGCCCAACTATGATGAGAAGTTTGAACTGGAATTTACCAAAGCCTGTTAGTTCGAGGACTTCATCAGATGTCAGGTTCGATTCAGGTAACGTCTCGTACATGTACTCACCTTCATCTTGTTTTTCTTTCTTCCTCCATGGCCAGAAAGAGCTAAAAGGCATCTTCGTGGGACCTCAGCGTTGCCTGAAAGAAGTTCTTCTCTTGAGACTTTGTTGAATCTAATTCAAATCTCAAACTAACTTTCTCTCAAAATCCACTTGTTTCTATTTCGAATCCTCTGTTATCGTTGTGGCTTTAATATTGTTGTTTTTTGAGCTGTGCTTCGTCAACAGATTCAACAATCTTCTAGGTCGTCTTGTGTATCTACGTGTAAGAAGATTATACATAAAACCCAACCTGCTTGAGATGTATACTCAAAAATGAATGAACTAAAAATCGATTTAATAGTATCAAATCTTAATAACTTAGAATCCTTATCTAGATAACTACTTTGAAAAATGATGAAAAATATATTCTGATTATAAGAACATCAGCTTATATATAGCAATTGTCAGATGTCAAACGATTGCTCTAATTGGTTAACCTGATGATTGACAGGTCACAGGTGTGTCGGAGAAGATGCTTAACTATTGAGTTTGGCATGAAGTTTTCAAATTTTCATATTCATATCCGGATAAATATACAGGTATCGCCTTTAGGAGTAAAATCAATCAAACTTTGTTGTGATAAGAATGAAGAAATTCTGAAATCTATGTGTGATGAAGTCTTACCAAGATGTTAATAAAATTCTTTGATTCTTATTGCTTTGTGTATAAATAGATTTAGGCTTAATTCCCATCCGAGTTTGCCAATCATTTCAATTCTAGCAAGGAGAATTTTCTTCTAAATTAAAAAGGAGAAAATTATCAAGTTGTAATTTGCATTTTAATTAAATTCATGCTGGATAAAGCATTACTAGGCAACACGCCTTAAAGTCCAAGTCAGAATCTGCTTTTAAGACATGCTTACATTCTCTTTTCTCTTCATTCTCTTTTTAATTGCAAAGCATTGCTGTAATTAAACCGACCTCTTTTTTCGTTAGTTGTTAGCCATCTGTTTGGGTCAGGTTTACATCTCCATTTTCATCAAATATCGATAATATAAGCAGATAAAGAAGTAGAAGATTGTAAAACCTATAAAACAATTTTTTTTCAACCCGTACCCACTTGGCTGGGTGAATGGCTTTAGGCTTGGTGGAGGACCCTTTCAGCAAGTACATAGCTCTTAAAATGATTAAGATGGCAGAATCATGTTTCATAGGACAAAAATTACTAGAGAACCCAGTTTGTGTAGAAAATAACAGCAAGAAGTGATTCTCAGCGGCGGGCAAAGCAAGATCTTAGTTTCATTTAGGAGTTTTGGAATCTGTCTACATCAAAACCAAAAGAGAGTTCGCTTTCACAATTTGACTCTTCAGTTCTGGCTATTGGTCTTTCCGTTTTATCCTGCAAGCTGATTGGTGTTTAATACACAATCTATCGCAGTTCAGCTTCACTTTCTGATTAGTGTATTTCGATCCGAATTGTTCCTGTCTTTTTTTGACGTTTATACTCTAAGAAATATCACGCGAAAAAAGCTTTTATGTTCGAAGATCTTTCCCTATCCATCTTAAAGAGCAGTCGGCATCTCTTAAGCTTTAAGTTGAAGTTTAATTCAAGTAAATTTCGACTTATACGGTAGTAATACATTCCTAATTCATGCATTTTTCATGCAAAACATACGTAGAAAAACAACTTTATCACTCCATTATTATATTCAGTAGACTATTATTATTTAAGATAAGTAAGAATTCTGAAAAAAACTTCTTGAACAGATGTTAGGGAACTTAAGTAATATGTCCTTTTCTATCATATCTTTTGTTTTTCTTTTCAAACAACACAAACTTTAAACTTTCTATTCCTTCTTTGATTGAATGGTTTTTCATCTGATTGCTTCGCTGTTGCTTATTAAGAGAGATTAACCAAACATAAATTACGTCTCAAAACATTAATTGTCTAAAAAGTTATCTTCAACTCCACAGCTGTAGTTTTTTGAATTTCCAGTTCATTCAATCTTTCTAGAGAAGCACAGGTCTATCCGTCAGTTTTTCATTGGATTCTAGAAGCATAACTCTCAATGAAGGTGCTGTGGCGTCGTGGCCTAATCTAGCTGGCTCGTGGTGTCAGAAGCTCAGCAAGGCCTTAGCCACGTCACATCAAGAGTCTGATCTCGATTTGTTAACCTACTATACTGAGATCCTAGCGACTGGTGCTAAATACACCATTTCAATTTCACCTTCACCTTAACTTAGGTCTCTATTAGTTAACCTACTACTTAGATCCTATAGCGACTGGCGCTAAATACACCATTTCACCTTCACCATTCACCAGTTAACCTTTGCCGCATTTCTCGTCATGCCCTCGCCAAACGGTAACTTATTTTCCTGTGAGAACGTCTTCATCTATAGCTTTGGAACAAGCAGTTCTTATTTGTCAACGTAAACCGACGTTTAGGCAGCCATGTGGTAATAGCGCATAAGGTAAAAGGACGAAGGAAGTGCATTCTCGGATGGCAAAGTCTTGCGTTCAAAGCCGTATTCAAGGCATACGACCAACACTAAGCTTATCCTTAAGTGTGATAGAGCAACAGTATTGTCTATTGTAGGGGCAACATAGATCAACATAGATCTGTTTTTCCCCTCAACCAAATAGTTGGATCAACCGAGGTCTGTTGACCCAATCACATACACATACATAGAGAGATAGAGGAGTCGAAATTCTTGTGGACGATGTGGACGTATGGACCAGACATATACACACACATAGAGAGATACAGGGAGATGAAATTCTTGTGGACGATGTGGACGTGTGGACCAGGTATATATACACACATATAGAGAGATAGAGGGAGTCGAAATTCATGTGGACGATGTGGACGTGTGGACGAGGTATATACACACATATAGAGAGATAGAGGGAGTCGAAATTCATGTGGACGATGTGGACGTGTGGACCAGATATATACACACACATAGAGAGATACAGGGAGATGAAATTCTTGTGGACGATGTGGACGCGTGGACCAGATATATACACATATATAGAGAGATAGAGGGAGTCGAAATTCTTGTGGACGATGTGGACGTGTGGACCAGACATATACACACACATAGAGAGATACAGGGAGATTAAATTCTTGTGGACGATGTGGACGTGTGGACCAGATATGTATACACACATATAGAGAGATAGAGGGAGTCGAAATTCATGTGGACGATGTGGACGTGTGGACCAGATATATACACACACATAGAGATATACAGGGAGATGAAATTCTTGTGGACGATGTGGACGTGTGGACCATATATATATATATATATATACACACATATAGAGAGATACAGGGAGATGAAATTCTTGTGGACGATGTGGACGTGTGGACCAGATATATATATACACACATATAGAGAGATAGAGGGAGTCGAAATTCATGTGGACGATGTGGACGTGTGGACCAGATATATACACACATATAGAGACATAGAGGGAGATGAAATTCTTGTGGACGATGTGGACGTGTGGACCAGACATATATGCACACATATAGAGCGATAGAGGGAGTCGAAATTCATGTGGACAATGTGGACGTGTGGACCAGATATATAAACACATATATAGACAGATAGAGGGAGTCGAAATTCATGTGGACGATGTGGACGTGTGAACCAGATATATACACACATATATAAAGAGATAGATGGAGTCGAAATTCATGTGGACGATGTGGACGGACCAGGCATGCCCACAATTATAGAGAGATATTGGGAATCGAAAATCGTATGAAAAATGTGGACGTGTAGAACGTAGAAAGTAGATATATAGAGAGATAGATGAAATCAGGGCATCTTTTAAGGATTTACGACTGGTGGGGCGAAATTCCATGGGGCCCGGGACCCATGAATATGCGGCTGCATGACACTTGCACTAACCGCTTGACATACATCCTTACCACTGACAGCATCTTAAGAGTGATTAACGTTTTGTGTACTCTCAAGGAATTTGTAGCCAATGACGCATTGTTGTACCTAATTCCAAGAAGTACCTGCACTATTCGAGGGAGTCCAGGGGCATGCTCTCCGGGAAAAATTTTGATAACCACACCTCTGAATTGGCTTAGAATGGCTTTTTTGCATGCAAACAACCATTGATAATATTGTATGTATCTTACACAACTCTGCCCTTAAAATTGTGAGATGAGGTCTTTGTCACTTTGCCACAGCAGCTTAATTGCAATTTCGTATAGTGGACAGCCGAATCACCGAGGAGCAATTATTCTAGAAGACTCCTTTGCAATGCTCCAGAAAATTTTTCTAAATCCAAGCCTCTACATTGGCTTAAAATGGCCATTTTCAAATAAATTATCCATAATGCGGTAGGGAAGGAAGATTAAAAAACTTGGTTCATTGATAATGAGACCTTTTAACTAAAATACAGAGTACATTAGTTATCCCTTCTACCAAAACAGAATATTGCTTCGCAAAGACCAAACCAAAGAGGGGCCCGTCACTGGTGGGGCGAAACCAGGTTTTCACAGACGAGTACTGGGGCAGTCAGAGGGGCCTGATGGGGCGATTGCCCCACCACTCAGTACGTTAAAAGATGCCCTGGATGAAATCAGAGATCTAAACTCATGCGGACGATGTGGACACACATGTTTTCACACGGCCACACACAGCCAGAAGGTTCGTTCGAAGCATGGAGTCGACTTTGAGGCACATATTTAGCTATCTCTTTCAGAAAACCGTGATATTTAAAATGAAATACAAAAATTTAACGCATTCCTACGAGAGCCGAGTTTCTGTGTGTCCCTAAATTCCTTGTTGGACGTTGGACATTGGAAGGGCGTCAAAGTTAATGTAGACGGTGTGGGTGAGGTGGGCCCAACCAAATCATCAGCTTAGGTTAGGCCTATAGGACGCAATAAGTGCAATTTTTGACCGTATGGTTTCCCTCCTGAGGCCAAGATAAGCTATTCATTTCTAATTTAGCGGAATAATATGATTAGACGATGAGCGCTCTTCTTCTGAGATCCAACCCAGGTTAGTAGCTCCATTTCTCCCCTCCTGTGGGGATTAGTGAAAGTTTTATGTTTATACCTAAATTCAGCCTGTATGAACACCGCAAACGTTATGCAGGAATCAAACACTTGATACTGTCCAATGGCCCATTAATAAAGTGCAAAACCCAGAAAATTTATTAAATAAACTAAAATGAGTCGAAAGATTTTCAAATAAAGATTGATTTAATAGTTATCTCGTTACACCTGGATACAAAGGTTAGCTCAACGCGTTGCACCTAGATACAAAGTTAAGGCACACGGATACAGGAATCAAACACTTCGATACTGTCAAATGGCCCATTAATAAAGTGCAAAACCCAGAAAATTTATTAAATAAACTAAAATGAGTCGAAAGATTTTCAAATAAAGATTGATTTAATAGTTATCTCGTTACACCTGGATACAAAGGTTAGCTCAACGCGTTGCACCTAGATACAAAGTTAAGGCACACGGATACAGGAATCAAACACTTCGATATTGTCAAATGGCCCATTAACAAAGTGCAAAACCCAGAAAGTTTATTAAATAAAATAAAATGAGTCGAAAAATTTTCAAATAAAGATTGATTTAAAAGTTATCGTTTCGCCCCACATCGTCCGCATAAATTTAGATCTCTGATTTCATCCAGGGCATCTTTTAACGTACTACTTTTAAATAAATCTTTATTTGAAAATTTTTCGGCTCATTTTAGTTTATTTAATAAACTTTCTGGGTTTTGCACTTTATTAATGGGCCATTTGACAGTATCGAAGTGTTTGATTCCTGTATCCGTGTGCCTTAACTTTGTATCTAGGTGCAGTACGTTGAGCTAAACTTTATATCCAGGTGTAACTGGATAACTTTTAAATCAATCTTTATTTGAAAATTTTTCGACTCATTTTATTTTATTTAATAAACTTTCTGGGTTTTGCACTTTATTAATGGGCCATTTGACAGTATCGAAGTGTTTGATTCCTGTATCCGTGTGCCTTAACTTTGTATCTAGGTGCAGTACGTTGAGCTAAACTTTATATCCAGGTGTAACTGGATAACTTTTAAATCAATCTTCATTTGAAAATTTTTCGACTCATTTTATTTTATTTAATAAACTTTCTGGGTTTTGCACTTTGTTAATGGGCCATTTGACAGTATCGAAGTGTTTGATTCCTGTATCCGTGTGCCTTAACTTTGTATCTAGGTGCAGTACGTTGAGCTAAACTTTGTATCCTGGTGTAACGGGATAACTTTTAACTCAATCTTTATTTGAAAATTTTTATTCGACTCATTTTATTTTATTTACTAAACTTTCTGGGTTTTGCACTTTATTAATGGGCCATTTCACAGTATCGAAGTGTTTGATTCCTATATCCGTGTGCCTTAACTTGTATCTAGGTGCAGTACGTTGAGCTAAACTTTATATCCAGGTGTAACGTAACGGGATAACTTTTAAATCAATCTTTATTTGAAAATTTTTCGACTCATTTTATTTTATCTAATAAACTTTCTGGGTTTTGCACTTTATTAATACACGAAAATTTCGAACCCAGAATCAGATTCAGCACCTTCATTTTAGTGTTGAGTGAATTTTTCATTTTACGTCTAGTCCTTACGATGTCGATTTTAAAGTTATTAGAAGTACGAAAATTTATAAAAGGATTTGACCGTGAAAAATGGCTCGGGGTGAAACTTAGCACCCTCAATCATTTTTACCGTCAAATCCCTTACAAATGTTCAAACTTTTAATTGCTATAAAATCAACATTGTAAGAGCTAGAGGCGTAAAATTTGCCTCAATACTAAAACAAAGGTGCTGAATTCGAATCTTAAGTCGTAATGTTTCTGTGAGGCGATTTTCAATTTTTTTGGAAACGAGGCTCTTAGTTGAAAACGTGTTGTGCATTGTGTAATGATTATGTGGGAATCATCTCAAAAAGCTGTGACCCCTGAGCTTTTCAGAAGTTTTTCCTTGAAGACACAATTCATGCATAACGCTTGCGGTGTTCATACAGGCTGAATTTAGGTATAAACATAAAACTTTCACTAATCCCCACAGGAGGGGAGAAATGGAGCTACACGTTTTTTTTATAAGAAAGTGGTTTATAAGAAAGCAGTGCTCAACATCTTAAAAGTTTAAGAAAGTTCAATACTGGATTCTTGAAACTTAAGAAAGTTCTGTTTCATACTTTCACTCCTAATGTTTTGTGTGTTATTTTTGCTCTTATGTTCAGTCGCTCATCTTGCTATTCAACGAGTCTAATGATTATTTTCTTTGAAAAACGTGGTATTTGTGCAATGTATACAGTGCCTTAAACTGTGCATTCTTAGAAATACTGTATTTCAAAATTTTCGCTAAGAAAGTCACAAGAAAGTTTTGGTACTGAAAACATGAAATATCTAAGAAAGTTTCAATACTGGCCCAAAAAAAACTTTCTTATAAAAAAAAAACGTGTACTCACCTGGGTTGGATCTCAGAAAAAGAGCGCTCTTCGTCTAATCATATTATTCCGCTACATTAGAAATGAATTGCTTGACTTGGCCTCAGGAGGGAAACCATACGGTAAAAAATTGCATTTATTGCGTCCTATGGGCCAAACCTAAGCTGATGATTTGGTTGGGCCCACCTCACCCACACCGTCCACATTAACTTTGACGCCCTTCCAAGGCTTCCAATGTCCAACGTCCAACAAAGAATTTAGGGACACACAGAAAATTGCCTCTCGTAGGAATGCGTTAATATTTTGTATTTCATTTTCAATATCGAGTTTTCTGAAAGAGATAGCTAAATATGTGCCTTAAAGTCGACTCCATGCTTCGAGCAGAAAAGTCGACTCCATGCTTCGACAGACCTTCTGGCTGCGTGTGGCCGTGTGAAAACATGTGTGTCCACATCGTCCACATGAATTTAGATCTCTGATTTCATCTATCTCTACATTCTACGTTCTACATGTCCACATTTTCATACTAATTTCGATTCTCTATATCTCTCTATAATTGTGTGTATGCCTGGTCCGTCCACATCGTCCACATGCATTTCGACCCTACATCTCTCTATCACTGTGTGAAAATAACCTGGTCCACACGTCCACATCGTCCACAAGAATTTCGACTCCTCTATCTCTCTATATGTGTGTGTATATATTTGGTCCACAAGTCCACATCGTCCACATGAATTTCGACTCCTGTATCTGGTCTCCACATATGATGTGTGTATATATCTGGTCCACACGTCCACATCGTCCACATGAATTTCGACTCCTCTATCTCTCTATATGTGTGTGTATATATCTGGTCCACACGTCCACATCGTCCACATGAATTTCGACTCCTCTATCTCTCTATATGTGTGTATATATCTGGTCCACACGTCCACATCGTCCACATGAATTTCAACTCCCTCTATCTCTCTATGTGTGTGTATATATCTGGTCCACACGTCCACATCGTCCACATGAATTTCGACTCCCTCTATCTCTCTATATGTGTGTGTATATATCTGGTCCACACGTCCACATCGTCCACATGAATTTCGACTCCCTCTATCTCTCTATGTGTGTGTATATATCTGGTCCACACGTCCACATCGTCCACATGAATTTCGACTCCTCTATCTCTCTATATGTGTGTATATATCTGGTCCACACGTCCACATCGTCCACATGAATTTCGACTCCTCTATCTCTCTATATGTGTGTATATATCTGGTCCACACGTCCACATCGTCCACATGAATTTCGACTCCCTCTATCTCTCTATATGTGTGTGTATATACCTCATCCACACGTCCACATCGTCCACATGAATTTCGACTCCCTCTCTCTCTCTATATGTGTGTGTATATACCTCGTCCACACGTCCACATCGTCCACATGAATTTCAACTCCCTCTATCTCTCTATATGTGTGTGTATATACCTCGTCCACACGTCCACATCGTCCACATGAATTTCATCTCCCCGTATCTCACTATGTGTGTGTATATGTCTGGTCCACACGTCCACATCCTCCACATGAATTTCGACTCTCTCTATCTCTCTATATGTATGTATATATATCTGGTCCACACGTCCACATCGTCCACAAGAATTTCATCTCCCTCTATCTCTCTATATGTGTGTATATATATCTGGTCCACACGTCCACATTGTCCACATGAATTTCGACTCTCTCCATCTCTCTATATGTGTGTATATATATCTGGTCCACACGTCCACATCGTCCACATGAATTTCATCTCCCTATATCTCTCTATGTGTGTGTATATATCTGGTCCACACGTCCACATCGTCCACATGAATTTCGACTCCCTGTGTCTCTCTATGTGTGTGTATGTGTCTGGTCCACACGTCCACATCGTCCACAAGAATTTTATCTCCCTGTATCTCTCTATGTGTGTGTATATATCTGGTCCACACGTCCACATCGTCCACAAGAATTTCATCTCCCTGTATCCCTCTATATGTGTGTATATATATCTGGTCCACACGTCCACATCGTCCACAAGAATTTTATCTCCCTATATCTCTCTATGTGTGTGTATATATCTGGTCCACACGTCCACATCGTCCACAAGAATTTCATCTCCCTGTATCTCTCTAAATGTGTGTATATATATCTGGTCCACACGTCCACATCGTCCACAAGAATTTCATCTCCCTGTATCTCTCTATGTGTTTATATATACCTGGTCCACACGTCCACATCGTCCACATGAATTTCGACTCCTTCTATCTCTCTATATATGTGTGTATATATCTGGTCCACATGAATTTCGACTCCCTCTGTCTCTCTATAACTGTGTGCATATATCTGGTCCACACGTCCACATCGTCCACATGAATTTCGACTCCTTCTATCTCTCTATATATGTGTATATATCTGGTCCACACGTCCACATCGTCCACATGAATTTCGACTCCCTCTATCTGTCTATATATGTGTGTATATACCTGGTCCACACGTCCACATCGTCCACATGAATTTCGACTCCCTCTATCTCTCTATATATGTGTGTATATATCTGGTCCACACGTCCACATCGTCCACATGAGTTTCGACTCCCTCTATCTGTCTATATATGTGTGTATATATCTGTTCCACACGTCCACATCGTCCACATGAATTTCGACTCCCTCTATCTCTCTATATATGTGTGTATATACCTGGTCCACACATCCACATCGTCCACATGAATTTCGACTCCCTCTATCTCTCTATATATGTGCGTATATACCTGGTCCACACGTCCACATCATCCACATGAATTTCATCTCCCTGTATCTCTATGTGTGTGTATATATCTGTTCCACACGTCCACATGAATTTCATCTCCCTGTATCTCTCTATGTGTGAGTAAGTATCTGGTCCACACGTCCACATCGTCCACACGAATTTTGACTCCCTCTATCTCTCTATATGTGTGTGTATATACCTCGTCCACACGTCCACATCGTCCACTTGAATTTCATTTCCCTGTATCTCTCTATGTGTGTGTATATATCTGTTCCACACGTCCACATGAATTTCATCTCCCTGTATCTCTCTATGTGTGTGTAAGTATCTGGTCCACACGTCCACATCATCCACATGAATTTTATCTCCCTGTATCTCTCTATGTGTGAGTAAGTCGACCTAAATTATGTCCCCCGACCTCTACGTTTTGTTTCATTCCATTACTCACCTCACTATCAATACGAGGCAGATGGAACGAATATGGGTGTGCTTGGGCGTGTATAGGTATGTGTGTGTATTTCATTTTCGTGCCTGAGCCATCGAGGGTCTGCCCAATCACACCTGCCTATTGCCTCAGTGTAGCATGTAAAAAATAGCAAAGGAGGAGAAGTGAAGAAGTTTGGTCGGACGATGGACTTACTGTACAAATTTCACTTATCGAAATCTTTGATTTTTAGCAAATTTGTCTCCATTATAGAAAACCTATCTTGGCGATGATTTGGGGCGACCTCCCCCTCGCGTGCCTCCCATTGGCTGTAATACGACATTGGCTTCTGAAACACAAAATGCATTGGTTGGGATTTCCCTATTGTCTCGAATCGAGAAACTAGAAGATCACAGAATCATTCGATAATACAAGCTAAAGTTAGATTACATCCATGGTTTACTGAAATTCATATTTTATTCCTCTTCTCAGTCACGCTTCATTCATTCTATCATCTGCTATATCTGTTTTATTTCTTTCTTAATCTTATAACTTAAATATTTTCCCATTTGCCTTGATTTTCATTCAAAATGCACATCTCTATTTACTTCAATATTTTATAGCTTGTTACAAAAATAAGTTATAAAGTCCAAAAGAGAATGTTCGATGTTTACTGTCAAACGCATGAAAGAGCAAAGCTGAAAAATCGAGTTACTAAATTTTGCTATGTTTTTCCATCATCGCTAAAGAAATCAAAGTTCCGGATGACCTCGCCTATGCAATATTTAAACAGGAATAAGGTTTTCAAACCGAGAGACGACGATTTTAAGTAGAAAAATGCATTGTTTGAGACAGGATTGAAGATTGAGCAAATTTAAGAGCATCTTGAATGGTTTTGATTCACACAACCCTTTAGCAGCTGGCACATTTCATCAAAATTGCTTCAACTTTGATTGAAAATTTCAACAAATATTAGACTCTATTTGGATGAACGCGATTAAAAATGTCGAATTCTATCAAATCGTTTCATGCAAATCGGGCTATATTTTTATCGTGATCACAATCTTGGGTGTGTTATGTTGGGCTAAAAAGAAACATTTTCTTATTCTGAATCGTTTGTTTTGGATGCGTAGCTTGTTGCTGGGATTTGCATTTACAAAATAAGCGAATTGATATTTTTTGTTAATCCACCCTTTTCAAACAGATCGGTTTTGAAGCTCACGAATTTTGTCGATTCTAAAAAGCTGAGCGTTTAAAACATAGCTCAACCGCTTTGTGTAGCTAAGACCCCATTCCCAGAAAGGGCACTGTAGGGTATTTGTTTACACGGATAGCTACTTAGGGATTCGTTCCGATCCGTTCCCGTGTATACGCAATGAAGTCGTACACCCATATTTTACCGGAAAGGTACGGATCTTTCTGATCCGTACTTTGTCGCTCGTATAAACGGGTCTAAATAGCTAAGCATTGCTAGAAGGGTCCAAGGCAAGGGCTTGGCCAAATTTTAGTTTGAGGCGCGCCGTCCAAGCTTCAAAAACATACTCTTATTCTTAAAACAACTTCACAAAACTGCATAGCCGAATTTCTACCTAGTTTTGCGTATAACCAAACCTTTCATCCGTATGGAAATATCTAGTTTACGGGTCCTGACGAAAGTAGATACTGTTCCCTTCCCTTTACCAAAATGCCGAATACCAGAACCTTTCCTTGTACCTAAATTCCAAAATTATCCTTTTCATTATAGTGAATTCCCGAGTATAGGTACCGTTCCGAGAGGCACTCCCCTTGGAACCAAATATTCATAGCACGCCTTCGGAGAGGTTTGAACGCAAAATATTCGTATTGGCCAACAAGAATCCCCTTCTCTTCACTATGTATGAGAGCAAAATTTCTAGAATTCATTATAACAAACAATCTAAGAAAACTTCTATTACCAGCTGCTCTGCTCCTAACAGATGGAAATAATTTCCCTAATAGAAAAGTTCGTTTCAATGCAAAAAAATAAGTTATTGTTTTTATCCACTTATCACATTGAATTATCCGTGGATATATTATTCACGAGATATCGTTATAAAAATCATTGCTTTATAAAATTAAAACTTATTTTTATTAATTGCCTATTTTAGAGTTATTCTAACAGATATCGCTTTTCTTTCTGCTATCTTAATTGTTTCACAGTTTCGTCAAACTATTTTCAAGAACTTCAAAGTTTCGCAATAACAGTAATTCATATTTTTCACATCTCAAAATCAGCAAAATCGAGCAAAATCGTGTAATTTTATCGCTCTTGGTGCGTGAATTATTTGTGGTTGATTGTTAACTATGAATTAAAGTTTAGTTTCTCTTTTAAGTTTTAATTGTTACTTAGCAATTAAACGTTGACTTCGTTTCGAAATCTCATCAGACGTTCTTAAGAGGTGTTCTTAGGAGTAGAGTTAATAGCAATGGTTCAGGGGTATAAGTCTCTTGTAACGATTCTTTTGGTGTGAGTTTCTGAAGTTTGGAATGAATGTTTTAAAACGGAAAAACCAGTGCAGGTTAAAGGAGATGAATAAGAGGAAGTAGTAGTAGTAGAATAAGAAGTAGAAGAACAAGAAGTATAAAAAAGAAGAAGTAGTAGAATCAAAAGAGGAAAAGAAGAAGGAGAAGAATAAGAAGAGAAGGAGAAAAGGAAGAAGAAGAGAAAGAGAAAGGGATAAGATTAAGAAGAAGAAGAAGAGGAAGAAGAAGAAGAAGAATAGGAGGAGAAAAGGAAAAAGAAGAGAAAGAGGAAAAAAGAAAAGGAAGGAGGAAGCAGAAAAAGACGAGGATAGAATGAGATGGTTTTGGAGAAGGAAAGGTACGAAACGTAGAAGACAATGGTAGATAGGAATGGTAGACGAAATTAAAGAATAAGAATATTAAGAAACAAAGTAAGAAATCGACACGAAGAATCATAAGAAGAAGAAGAATAAGAAGAAGAACAAAACTAGAGAAAAGGTGGTTTTGGGGAGGGAAAAGGAAATTTAGGAAAGAAACATTGCGAGGAAGAAGGTAAAAGAAGTGTGAGAAGAAGAAGTGACAAGTGATAAAAAAAATGAAGAACAACTTAGAAAAAGGAGCATGGACAATGCTAAGAACTCAAAGAAGCACTGGAAGAAGAAAAAGCAGTAGCACTAGAAGATGAAGCAACCATTGTGAGTGAATGTAATGATTAAGAAGAAGAAGAAGAAGAAGAAGAAGGGAAAGAAAAAGAAGAGGGAGAAGAAAAAGAAGAAGAATAAGAAGAAGTAGAAGAAATGGGAGAAGAAGAAGAGGAAGAGGAAGACGAAGACGAAGAAGAAGAAGAAGAAGATTGTAGCTGATATTTTTGGCAAGATGAAAAAAGTGAGAGCAGACAAGCAGATTTAGTTAACGAAAGACCAAGAAGACAAAAGAGGGAAAACACTGACAGATATTTTTCATGGGATACAGAGGAGAGAAAAAATAGGAGAAGCAATTCGAAGGATAAAGAAAGCCACAAGCAAGGATTCCGATGAGCATGACGAATACGAAGAGCATATGAAGGAAGAACAGGGAAGGCAACGAAAGGCAAGTACTGCTAACGAAGAAGTGCAAAAAGAAGGTGATGAAAGGTGGTAGCTAATAGAAGAATACTGAAGAGGCGTCTTTGGCAAAACAAGAAGAGAAGATGGTGAAGGTTAAGAATAAAGAAGACATTGATCGAAGGGATAGCAAGTCAAGCAATTTTCGTTGTCAATGGTTGATTACTTATATTGCTAACAATCTAATAATTATCTGCAAAAATTCATTAAATTTCAAACAGTTTTACAAACCTTGAGAATGGCTGTAAGAGAAACACTCTTCCACAAACGTATGAAATAATTATCAAATAGATAATATGAAATAAGTTATAACATGAAGACTTAGATGCTGTTACAAATTACAAATGTGAAATGAGCAAATTTATTAGATCAATTTTAGTTAATATAAGATAAAATGGTATTGAATAATTAACAAGTCATTTTTAATTCTCCCTTCAACATGCTAATTAAACCTACAGCATGCCAATACAGATTTCAGCCTTATTATACTGGGACATATGCTTGTTGTATAAATTCACATACAAAGCATTCTTTATAGGCATGCAGACTTCAATGAATATATCTCGATCAGTGAGTCACCATTTTATTGAAAAATCTTTGTCAGCCACCATCTGATCTGTTCGGACTGTTCATCGTCAATTTATAAATTCTAATATAGCGTTGTGTGGGCTGTTTATTTAGACGTAATTCACTTTTAGAAACTCCCTAATTCACCCAAGCTTGCGTCAAAATTAAGTAGCGTCAATAAATAGACGCGAATCTAAGAATTCATTGCGCAATTTCAACCGTGAGTTTTGAACAGTTTTGCTTATAACCTTGAAAAACTATTGTTAATGCCTAAGTGGCAAGGCCGTCCCTACATTCGGGGTGCTTGGGATGCGACACCTCCTCCAGGAAAATGGTCCAGTTGTCAAATTGGTCGTTTGATTCTGCTACATCGCTGTTTTGCATTTCCGAATCACTTAGGTCTGCAGGAGCGTCTTTGCTTCACTAGGGAGCAGGGAGCGCCGTGCTAAGGAGGGCAAATGAGTAAAAATTTACGACAGGCTGATTCTGACGCTAAAAATCGAAGCTTTTCAAGCTAAAATTTTCTTGGCTTCCAGACTAATTCTGTTGATTTCGAAAATTCAAAAACTTTCAAATAAAAGTGACATAGATTCAGGAGCTACATTTGTTAGCGATGGGAAATTTGTTTGAAAGGCGTTATGAGAGGGGAGAGACAAAAGGCAAAGACAAATTAACCTCCTTTGCCGCCTCTGCCTCGATTTTATCTAAATAACCAAGAATGAGAATGAGGCTAAGCACAAGACTTAACAGTTTTTGCGCTTTGGCCGTACCGTCAACCGGGGTGACTTCGGACTGCTGGGTGACTTCGGACAAAAATATTGTTTCTGCTTTCTGCTTTGTGGTGGCACTTGAGAAGATTAAGAAATCGTGAATTAAGTTTTTTTAAGTTGTTCGAGGGTGAAACTCTTGCTTTGACTGGAAATTTATCAACTCAGTCTAGAAACTCTCAAAGAACCGGCTCGCAAATTTATCGCAATGGGCCTAAATTGAGCGAATTTGTTTTGATGTCTTTTCTCGCGAACAGATGGAACCTTCTGCAAAATTTCTTGCCAGATCTTCTCTTTTTGACTCTTTTGGCAACTTTTGTAGCTTTTTCATCTTCGAAATATGTCTTGATTTTTCAATGCGAAAACATTACGTCTGTCCGAAGTCACCCCAGAGTAGGCGGGGTGACTTCGGACGACTTTATCTTCAATTACCGCGAAGGAGATAAGATCGAGGAAATAACAGACACCACTTTTCAAATTTGCTTTGGACCTTTGTTACTTTTATCAAAGAGTTAAAAGAATTATATGATTAGTTTTGTAATATTCATAGAAATATACCAAAAGTGTCCGAAGTCACCCAGTTGACGGTATTTGTTCCAGGTATTCATTGTAACACTGCACAGTCTTTTCATCTTTTGTCTTTAAAAATGCGTTGTTAGGATTTGGCCAGTTATAAAAGGTTTTTGTGTCTGAGTCTAGTCCGTAGCCCATTCCTTTCAAGTCTAAAACCCAGTCAACCTGCTCAGTTCTGCATATTTTGGAACATTCCAGAATGATTACACCAGACTGCTTTTTATTTTGTGCATGCAATTTCAAGTAGAACAAAGGTGAACAATAGACCATTGTTTTAAATAACAATAACCAAGCCTGCATCTTCTGCACGCACTGCAAACTTATTGGTCTGGTGTTTGCATAGCACATTCATCATTGAAAATCAGTTTAGGTGGGCTTGGGCTGTAAGTTGCAGGTCCGCACTACACTTGCTGCATAGGGTTTGTTGACTAAATGCTGAACAGCGTGTTTCTCCACTTTTCGCAAAACCTAAGATGTTTTGTCCAACTTTGCCCATTTCTGCCAATCTTAGAGGATACAGATAAAGTTGTTGAATAGCCTGTCAAATCATTTGTTTGATTGGGGGTGACTGTTCCCTTTCCAAAATGGTGACTGTTTCCTTTCCAAAATAAGTCATCAATAACAATCAACATAGTTTGCTGAAGCAGTTAAGAAGGTTTGGCAAAAGACCAGCTTTTGTTTTGAGCAACATAGAGGCTAGGCAAGTCAACTTGATACCCACTTGGGGGATGGGTAGATGTTTTGCCCCACAGCTGATTCACCCAATTACTTTTTGCCCAATCTTCTTAGACGTTTCCCCAAACCTTTCTTGGTTGTATGGCCAAATCTGAAAGCAAACTGTGCCATTAACCCAAAAATTAACTATATTTTTTTTATTTTTTGTAGTATCCTGTAAGACCTTCTTGTCTATCGTATGATGAAATTCCTCATCTGGCTGCCAGAATCAAACCAAAACAGCAAAAAGTAAGCAAGAAACTTCATATGAACTTTCCTTATTGTTGTCTATTGCATGTATCATTCGTATTTTGTCACGGTACAAGCACATGTTTATTCCAAAGTATATTTTTGGTCTCTAGTCTCAAGAACTAATATGATTCAATAGTGGAATAGCCAACCGGGGCACAGGGGGTGGTTACCCCCACCCATAGCCAAGATAGATTTTGTATATAGGCTTAATCTAATGTAAAAGGATCACATGATATGACTTGGTTATTAGTCTCTAAAATCATACCCTAATTCTTATTGCTCATGCCCTTTTGTCCCTGCAATGTTGGATGTCTGGCTATTCCTCTGCTTTGAATAAACTTTTAAGCATTCTATGCAGTATCGTAACACAGGAGTTGATATATATTACCTTTCCTAGGTGGAGCTTGAGTTGGAATTAAACACAAGCAGTGCAAGATATTGCTTGCCTCGTGGTGAACAAATTGCATATGCAGTAGATGAAGCAGCTCCTGCCAGCTCTCTTGCAAAAGGACCTTACTATCAAAGGTAATCAATATTTTGAGCTGTTTCTACGTATCTTCAATCAAGCACTGTATTTGCTCAAATGAGCATACATAGTGCCAATCTACAATTTCAAGCCAGCCAGCAATCTTTTTTTAAACGTCTCTGCACTTTCTCCAACATATTGGAAGCTTGAAGCAAGTAACAAGCAGATGGTTTACCCCAATCCAAGTATTGATAATATGTTCCCAAATTTTGCAGAAGCATTAGCTGATTGAAGGTGAAAGGTGAATGTGAAATAGTGTAATTAGCACCATTTGCTAGGATCTCAGTAGTAGGTTAACTAACCGAGACCTCAATCCTGGCTGTGACACTACTGTAGCTGGGCCTCAAACCCAACTTCATTGAGCTTTTGACACATTGAGCCAGCTTGCATGTGAGCAAGCAGGATAAGTCCATGGGGCCACAGTGCCTTCAACTTAAGCCCATCAGGACCATAGGCTTTTGGATAGTGGTCCCAATGACATTTCTGCCAAAGAGGGTAGGATAGTGAGCCAAACACCTCAAAGAATGAATCATCTTGCAAAAAGATTGTGGATTGATCAACTGAAGCAAACTGGGTAATCAAATTTGGAAGTGGCTACTAATTTTCTAATGGCAGTAGTTAAGAAGAAGAGCATTAGCATAACTAATTCATGAAAATCTACTTGGTTATTTAATCTTTTCATGTTTCTTTCATTTTAGTGGTTCAATGGATAAGCAAGTGCTGACGTCTGTTCGTGCTGCAGAAAATGCATCCAGATACGTCGCAGGAGTTTTTAAAAATGGTAATACCATATGCGTTTCGTTTTGCTTATGCAGTAATCCTCCCTCAGACACGTTTACCAGATACCAGAGAGCTTTCAGAGTTTTTTCATTGCGTCCCTCAATTTCCACTCCATTGTGGGTTTCGATTGCTGAAGTTAATACTGAATAGCTTGAAAGACATATCTAAAGCTATTTGATGTAGTTTGAAATTGGCTACGTAAATTTACTGAAAATGAGGAGACTTAAGAGATCAAGTTATGAAGTTTTTTCTGATTGCAAGTTAGCTACATCGCTAATGATTGATATGAGACCTTGACTAGAAAATTGTTTGGAACAAGCCAACAGTCTTTTTAATGTGAGTCAAGTATTTTGACAATCGTTACTTATTCTTCCAGGAACATTGAGCCTGACTCCAGTTCATGGTTTCGTCCAACTGAGGCCATCATTTGAATATCTCGACAGAGCAGATGACAACAAACAGACAACTTCAAGCGCAAAAATGGGTAAATTTTTCTACCATTCTATAGTCTACTATTTACCCACTATACTTCGCTACTAGAATAAGTCTAAGCAATTGTTTTAATATTCGAGAGTAACGAACTAATTGGCTAGCTAGCTAACCAACTAACATAATGTACTTACTTACCAATCATTCAGCTAAATAACTAACTAACTAACTAGCCAACTAACTAACTAATTAACTAGTTAACTAAGTAACTAACTATCTAGTTAGCTAAGTAACTTCCTAACGCAAAAACCTATGATGATTCTAAATGCTTGTAATTGAGTTGATCCCTGTCAGTTGAGTCTTGTAAGCATCGCAGTAGATCTTTGCCCTTCTTTAGCTGACGTGAAGATAGCTTTGGAATTTTACGAGGCATTGAGATCAAGATCTATGCTGTATACTTACTACTCTATCATAAGAATAGAGAAACCGTTTGGAGATTTATGTTTTCTCGTCTCGCACTCTTCACTTCAGTAATGTATTTCATTTTTAGACGAAGACAAGGAAGAGGAAGAAGAAGAAGCTAAACCTGTTATGGTAAAAATCTTACTTCAACTCTCATCATACTTACTAAAACGAATGGGGTATAGAGTCATACAGATCGTTATGTTTCTCTGCTTTCAGACTCGCTTCGCACGTGTGGAAACTGACAAAAGTATTGAAAAGAAGAAACAGAGTTTTAATAGTATTGAACAGAAATTAGCGGAAGAACCTTGGACAGAAATTAGATACTACCCAACTAAAGTATGGATATTTACTAATTTTTCGTTATAATTAATTCTCTTTGTGTTAGTGGACGCTGGAAGAGCTTTATTTCCTGCCATGTGGAACCATGTTTTGTTAGCATTGAAGAACTTTGGTGCACGATTTTGATGAAAACAATAGAAATCAATGGTCCTATTGTTTTGAGAACAATAGCCTTTGGTGCACAGTGCGCACAATTTCCAGTCTGGATTTCCTCTCACTGGCTTTCCCGTTTTTAGGCCAACTAAGCTAGTCATTTTAACAAAAATCACGTGTTTCAGGCGTCCTAATGTAAGGGCAAGGTAAAGCTCTCTAATGTAGGCTCAACCTCTTTCCCAAGGGATATTCAGGCAAGCAGAATCCAGAAAAGTGCTCAACCTTCCTCCAGACAATAATACCCGTAGATGAAAACCTTCCTCACTTAACAATGGAAAATGGGCGAGCCTTGGGTGTGGCAAACGATTTCCCTTTGTTCTAATCGACCTTCCTCCGGTCAATGACCGTGCGACCGTAACTTTTCCTGACTCTGCAGGCAAGCTATCTATCGTTCAAAATAGCCCTTGAAACAAGGTTAATGTAGGCCTTCTGTTAAAAGTCTGTACACCCAAACGAGGTATACGCTAGAGGCCCAACTCGAGGCTGTTATTGTACTATGATCTATTTGCTTTAGGTCTAGCTTCGAAGTTTTCCCTCTTGCTTTTCATGATACACCCTAGGTCATAAGTGACGTCCCTCTTTATTAGCAGAAAGCAAATTATGTTCTGGTTTGATTAAGCCCTTCCTTTCTAGTTAGCCCCCTCTCTCATAAGACCCCTCTAGAAAGCATTAGAAATCAAACAATTCTCTGTTCAGGTTAGCAGCTTTTACGCTATTTAATATAACATTATTTTATTAATCATCCTGCTATCTAAAACATTGATAATCTTTTTCGTAGAGTCGAGCTGCAATTTCAGAAAAGATGTTGCTACAATGTCACCAGCAAGACTTTGAGTCACCAGAGTTTACTGCTACGTCAAGGTATGGATATGAAAATAACATTATGATAAAGAGCAAAGCATCTTTTTGGCATACTTAAGGCTTTTTAGTCTGAATATCCTTAGTATATAAGCGTCAGAAACAGACTGAAGCAATTGACTAAGGTTGGATTTATACCCAGATGCGGATCGAAATTCACCAATTAGAAGGTGAAGCCGAATTGGCAGTTATGTTTTAAACACCTGTCAGCTTATGGGATAAAGGAGTCTTCTCAGAACTCTTCTCTGTCTACTTAGAAGAACACTTCTGTCTCCACAAAAAGGCGTTTTGGTTTTTTAATCAATAGATCCTTATCTCGTTCTAAGTCAATTTTGATGATCAAAACGTTTATGTGAATTTAGAATCTGTATTCCGTAATCTCTCCATCGAGCTGTACATATTTTGAATAATGCTATAGTGATCGTTTTTCCTGCATTTTGGCTTTTCGTTATATTGAATAAGTCGTTGAATAGACGATAACTTAGAGTAAATGAAAAAGTTTAAAATGTCTGAGTTATATAATGTAAATTATGTAATGATTTTCCATTTGCAGAGAATATTTGAATATACTCACTCCAAAACACGAAGGAGCAGAGAGGTAAGGAACCTTAAAACCAGTGACGTAACGAAAGTGGGCAGTAGAGGTGGGGCATGGGGGCGGTGGACCCCTAATCATTGCCAAGATAGGTTTGTACATAGGCTAAATCTGATGTAATAATAGTGTGGCAGAAAATGACTGAGTAAGTTATTCTTAAAACCACCCCTAATACCGCGCCATTTTATCCAGTCTTAAGCGACGCCATTTTGGCCTCCAGTGTTGGATGTTCGCCTATGCCACATCTTGAAACCGTGTTATGTTATAACTGTCATGATCATTTCTATTCATTTAATGCTCTTCTCTCGCTCAATCGATTTATCTGTATTTATTTGTGAACAATTTTCTTTTGCAGGCACCCTACAGCTCTTCCACATGGAGTTCTCTCAATGGCATCATTGAAAAAGATGGACTTAGCTGATCAAATCAAAGCTTTACTTATCAACGGTAAGTGAAACAATTTTTCGTATATTTTATATTTCAAATGGACACCAAGAGATCTGATGATAGAAAAGCTCGTCATTGCTACCTCCGCTTCTTGATCCTAAGAAAGCTAAGACTTCTAGTGAAACAATTTTTCGCTGCTGAAGGGGAGGGTTAAACATAGGAAGATGCGTTCTCTTTAACCGGGGGGGGGGTGATTTTTTGAATGAATACAGTATGCTTACTTTGATTAAAGCATGTCTTAAACGCCCTCTCGAATAAAGCCCCCCTCGGAGGGCTGAGTTATGCTGTAGACACACCCATCTTTTGATAACCTCTCCTTTTAAACCTCTCACCCTCTAAAAGGGGGGGGGGTCGTTTACGTGAATCAGTGGCCGTTTTAAGTTAAACTAAGGTTAAATGAAGGTTTAAAAAAAAGGACGTTAAACTAATAATCACTAGATTTCGCCCGCAATTTGTTCTTGTGAAACTTGCAGTGTTGGAGGAGATGGTTAAAAATTCCTTGTTACGTTCCTAATTTCAAATTCTTGACCAGCTATGTTTGTAATTCTTTGACTCTAATATTGTCTTAACTACATTTGTAACTTTTCTTTTGCATCTTCTCTAGCAAAAGTCATATACCATCATCATTTGTTGTCATTGCTTGGACCAAGCGTTGATGAAAAAACGATCATCAAGGGTCTTCATAATTATGGTATCCTTGTTCAAGGATGTTGGGTCGTTAAAAGGTAAATCTGTTGTCTCTTTTTTTAATTACATATTTTTTATTTCAAATTCACACCTTGTTAATATGTAAGAAACTTGGGAATTTTTAGTACCTAGTTACAGTTCCTTAATTTCTAAAAGTATTGAATACTCAGGGTATTTAAAAGGATTCTTGAATTTTTGGCTGCCGTGTGACCACAATCTAATGGCAGAGAAGTTATCAAAAAAATAGGATTTTCTGATAATTTCAGGAAAAGGGACATTTATTTCTTCCTTGAAGCTTGTAAACACGTAAAAGCTGTTAAAAATTTCTGAGCTGGTACTGAAGGTTTTTTAACCGTTCGGTGGCGCCAGAACTGAATTTTTTAAAGCGTCTTATAAAAAGATGTATTTTCATTTCCATCTTCAAATACCAATTAGTTGTGTCAGTATTGAAGGGACTTGCTGTCACACCCATGAATGAAATCCTCGAGGGGCGATTCATTCCTTCAATCTCATACACCTTTGCTAGAAAACCTATTATTTTCACAGAAATCCCTTGGAAATCCTTTTGTTTTCATAAAAATCTCGAACACCTTTTTTAGGAGTGAATTGCCCCTCGGAAATGCTTGCTAAAAATGACTTGATTATAGCAACCTATTCTAAAACGTAACCCCCCTTAAAATCCCTCCCTGTTCTGTTCCTCCTTAAATTCTAAAATTGCATATCACGATTTCTGAAATTACATAAAATTTTACGCGTAATTCCTATTCGAAGACATTAAATTCACACTCTTTTTCAGAAGAAAAATTTCTTCGTTATCAAAAAAAAAAATAAAAAGGACCTGTACATTACCTTGTCAATTCACTGCACCACTGTCTTGAAATTAAAGTGACTTTTTCTCAATCTAATGAAACATTACATAAATATCCCACAAATAATCCTATTTCTCGTTTCACGTCAGAAAATCTTGTTATTGGATTGAACAAGTACACCCATGAGCAAAATTCATCAATAATGATGTTCTTTTAATACTTGCAAGTTCATTTTGTGAATGAAAGCAGATAGCACCCTTAACTTCGGTTTTCCTTATCTGTATCCCCAAGACAGAATATTATAACATATATGCAGAGGAAGATACTTTGTTTCACGTGGAATTACACTTTTCACATATCAATTTAATAACTGCCGAATCTTTTTTTTATTCTTAATTGGGTGGTGTTTTCTTTTAATTATTCAAACAACTGAGCCGACCACCAACTCCCTGAACTATGTCGACAACTATGATCTATAAGCATCTTAAGAATATTAGTAAACCCAATGGAATTCTGTTACTTTATTTGTTTATTTATTTATGTTTATCCCTTTCCGCCCTGTGTTTATAATGTATTTGGGCCATTTGGGCTGCTAGTCTTTGATAGCCACAGAGCCACATATCTTTTAATAATCCACAGAAGGTACGAAACCCCTGGTAAACTAACATTTCATCTCTTACACTCTTTTTTTTATAAGAACAATTTTGTAAGAACATGAGCCTGGATTTTACCGAGATTTTAAAAACAAAATAAGAACAAGCTGAGGCTGGGCGTTTTCATAAGCCCTGAGAATATCAGCTAAATATGAAAGTACGACAGTCAAACAACGTAAAAAGCAAGCAAACGATGAAATGGACAAGCATGCTCCATTTTTACACAACCCTATTACCACTAAAGACATTCATTGACAAAATCTAGATGTCTCTATAACCAAGGAATTAAGAACAGATTAAGAACATTTCAGGCTCAAAAAGGCAAAAAGTTAAGAACAGCCAGCCTCAATTAAAATTTCCTGGTTCTTATAAAAAAAGAGTGTACCCCACCCTCTCGATGGGTGAATTGTCGGATTTTTTATTGATGGAAAAAGAAATAATTTATTTTATAAACTTAATCTCGAAATTCTTCTTTTAAATATGACTCTTTCTGAACTTGTACTAGAAGTCTTAAAACAATCTACTGTGGCAAAAATCCTTGTAAAAGCTCCAGCAAAGATGTTCCATTCTGGAACCGACTTTCTAGCAAAGCAGCATATGGATTATCGAGTTGATTTTGATAGATTTTTCTTTACCCTGTAGTGAAGTGATGTACCCTAAAGGAAGTAAGTCCAATGCACGTGGAATTGATGCTGAGAGTATATGGCCTGGCAGAGATTATGTGGTTAGAATTTGTTTTTAATCTTGCTTATTTTCTTTCGTTTTTTACTGTCATATACATTTGTGTAGCGCAAAGAACTGCTGAGATGATGATGATGATGCTAATGATGATGATGATGATGATGCTAATGGTGTTGTTGATGATTACGATGATGGTGATTAGGATGATGATTAGGATGATGATGGTAATGATGATTAGAACGATGATAATGATGATGAGGATGATGTAAAGATGATTATGATGATGATGATGATATTGATGATGATAATGATAATGATGATGATGATGGTGATGGTGATGATGATGATGATGATTTGGATGATGATGGTAATGAATATGTTGATGATGATGATCATGATGGTAATGACGATCATGATGATCATGATAATGAATGCATTATCTTCCAGAATTGTGCGATTTAAACTGTTTGCCCTAGAGGCTTTCAAATCCACGAAATCTCCTAAAATCACAGAAACTGGGCATGAAAAATATAAATTTTCCCAGCCTGCACAGTACTGTGCTAAAAGGTGATTGTGGATTACAAAATACTGCACACCACAATCCACCCAGTCCCATGACCCGCTAAATCCGTGAAACGACGAGAATGGTTTGCTCTCTGTACTTCATTGTTCGAGGGTCAAATAGGGCACAGACCGCTTTCAAATTTATTTGACCTTATTGTATCAATGAAATCGAATCAAACCAGGTCAGGTGACATCAAATAAATCACTTTTGAGATAGCCTCTTTAAAGGGCCGGTAAAGGGCCCTGGATTAGGTGGGCATTCTATTGTTGAAAATGATAGAAGAGTAAGGCAACTGAGTGCCCCCCTAGATAGTATGTTAAAACAGGCCTGGGTATGAGATGATGCTGGGTTGATAAAAAAAGCCAGTTATGTGGTGCAACTTCACAACTTCTCCTTATCTTATCAATGCGTAGCGTTTTCTTAAGAAATTACCCTCGATATTAAACCTCTTAGTAGGTGCGTTTTTTCTTAGCTCTGGCGTTTTAATCACAAAAGACTCCTGGAAAGAAAAGATATCATTTCTACAGTCAGAGTAAGTTTCATGAGAAATAAACAAATTAATAAGACACTTGTATACCGAATATATACCGAGCTTCTCCTGTCTCGGGTTCGGGTAGTTTCTTGGCCTCTTTAGGTCCTGGGAAACCGACCGAAAATTGTGTGTCAAACATTTGAAATATGCTGGTGAAAAAAATGTTTGGCTGTTTGGCCACATTGCACAAGCCTTGCTCGTCGTAAGTAAGAAAATCTTGTCCAAACTTGCCGCAAGTAGAAAATGTTTTTCAAGGTTTTCAAAACATTGTCCCGCTAATTCTGCTTGTATGGTTATGTTTTGTGACGTTGTCAGATGGTCAAACAATCCTTGTTTGACGGTTCTGTGGCGTGGTGGCCTTATCTAGCTGGCTTGTGGTGTCAGAGTCAAGCGCGGTTGGGATTCAAGCTCCAGCTACGGTAGCGTTACAGCCAGGGTCGAGGACTCGATTAGCTAACGTACTATTGAGATCCTAGTGACTGGCGCTAAATACACCATTTCACCTTCACCTTTCAAATTTCAAATGTTTGGCCTATTATTTTTATGTTGTATACATATGTTTCGCCTCTCCAATTCAATAGACTATGTTCAGTTGCACTCATACGCACGGTTGAGTGCTGTATAAAATTTGTGCTAATATTAAATTCTCTTTTAGATTCCAGGTGAAGAGCTGCGTGATATGTTAGAACAAGTACGTATTACTTTCTGTATTGTTACATGATTTGTTACACAAGTGTTGGTTGTTGTTCCTCAGGCCTACAATATTTCTGTCTTTTACCCCCCCCCTCCCTTAACCACCCCAATTTAATGTTTATCGCTTTCTCGCGGATTTCATTACACAACGACGCCTGTATGATGGATCGGCACTTCTTATGTGAATGAAACAAAATATCCAACATTGAACTGGGGAAGGGGGGGGGCTAAGTGGGGCAATAAGGAATCTGAGCATACTTTTTGAGAATTGTTTCAGCAATTTCTTTCCATGATTGTATGTAGTCCTATCTAATTGAGCAGTCACTGGTCGATTGTGATATGCCAAAACTTAAGCGAACTTCGAAAGTCCTTTTCCTATTAATTTACTGCAAACTTTGGAATCAAAATACTATCTTAAAATTGAAGCAGTGCTACAAAACTTATTTCTTAATTTTGATTATTCTTGAGAAGAATCTTATTTAACCTAATTAATGCAAATTTAGAAACAGATTCTAATTAAACAAATGAATTATTTACAAAGAACTTTAATATTAATTTAAATAATTAAGACTTTATATTTTGACTATAAATTCTCTTTTCATGTCGACTCTGATATAGAAAAGTCCTTTTTTACTGCTGTGATGACTCCAATTCTGTTTCATTGTAATTAGGTTTAATTATAATGAACTATTAAATTTTGATAGTCAATGTCTTTTTCAAACGATTACTGTTTTTTGATGATTTCTTTTTAATTTAAGGTTGCTCGGCAAAAGCCGCCTCATGGCTGGGAATTTATGCTACCAACTGACACAGACTTCCTACACAAGTAAAAATTTCTTTCGTTAGAACTTGAATTTTGGTTCTTTCAGACGGGTTTTATGCATTAAGATTTTCTGAAAGACTGTCCAAGCCGCAAAATTTCAACATTTTTTGTGCTAGTACACATTTTTGTTGTGGTTTATTGTTTCGGTATATTTCAGCCTATCCTGACGTTTCATACTCTGAGCCAACGAGCAAATCACTCTTAGAAATCTGGCGTATCTATTTTGCAGGAAACCCTATTGTTTCACCAGAAATTCCTCAGAGACCTTTTTGTTTTCGGGTGGCATAGCCGAGTAGTTAAAGTGCTCAGTTTGCGGATCACAATCACTTTCCAAAATCTTATACCGTAGATTCAACTATCTGTTCTTCGGAGGTCGGTTAACTATTATCGCCGTGTTTTGCTAAGAATATTAGTCCTCATTTGTGGTAAACCAGGTTACGTGATAACATAGTCAATTAAAGAATATCTCCTAAGCAATGATTTGCTGCTCTGAGTTTCTTCTTAATTATCATTAGTTTATCTTATCCATGATCGTTCCACTGTTTATCGGTATCTAATCCACCATCATTACACCAGACCTTTGTCAGTTCTTTGAATTTTTCAAAAGTGATGTTTTCCTCCTCTAGACATCCAGAAGTTGTGAAATCTCAACTACAAGTATGGAAAGCGAAGGCTGCAAGGTAAAATCCAGATTAATTGAGGTTAAATGCATAATGATGAAAACATTAGCTACGTTTATTGCGGTATTAGAAGCCGTATACTTATAATTGATCTTATGATGAACAAACAGACGATAAAAAACTTTGAGTAAAGGATAACAAAACATTTGTTAAAACATCAAAACAAGCAGTTCGTTAGTTCAATGCCAACCAATTCTGCTTGTCAAGAGCAAATCTCGCTTGTTAGACTAACAATGTTCTATCGTTTGGCAATAGTGCCATGATTATGGTTCAGCTCTGATTTTCTTTTGATTTTTGTCTTAGCTTGAAGCAGAATCTTCATTTGCCAAAGGAATACGCATCGAAAGAAGATGATGTCCTTCCTGGCTTAGATGCATCATTACATTCAAAAACAAGGGTCAGCAAGCCTCGAATCAAATCTCGTGATTCTACTGATAATAAACGTAAACGAGGCAGTGGTACAGAGGATGAAAAATCACCTTCGAAAATGAATTTAACTGCGAGTGATAGTGATAAAAACGACATAAAACCAAAGACAATCGATTCAGGGGTGGTGAATTCTGAAATAAATGGAGTAAGAATTAAAACAGAGCCTTTGGATCATGTTAAAGTTGAAGTGGATGATCCTATGGAACAAACTGAATTTCAAGAAATACAAGATACGCTAATTGGTATAGAAATGGTTATTGACAGTGACAATGAAATACGAACCACAAATCATGATGATGATGATTTAGACTCAAATAAAAACGCATCAAATAATGCATTTGTGCCTCCTGCGGCATCAGGAAAAACAGCCGTGTCTGTAGAAAAACCTCCATCGGAGATATTTATTCAAGAACTTAATAGATTTATTACTGAGACGTTAAAAGGGGGATGTTTAAGTATGGCTGAAATTAAAGAGATATTGTCAATAAGACAACAAGGTTTGTGCAGAGTCCATTTTGTTTGTTATTTTTTGTCTGTCTTTGATATAAAGGTATTCTGAAAAAAGCTGCCTAGCTGCCATGCTTGTATTGAGTTTGTTACTTGTATTTGAGTTGAGACGTGGCCTGGCTACAGGGCATCTGTGTGTTTTCCCGGGTCAGTTTCAAAAATACCCAAGCACCCGGTCAAAAGTCACCCCAGCGCTCAATCCTCTCGTTGTCAGTACAAGTGCCGAGTGCCTAAAATTTGAAGGATTCCTCTTGCTCTGTCGTATATATGGTCTCCAGTAAAATTGAATGTTGTGCTGGCTATGTTTAATTTTGAGTTAGAAGTCGTCCAACTTTTATTTCGACATCTGTGCTGACACTGGAGCCCATAGTCTATTTGCAGGCTCTCTGGCAATCTTAGTGGTTCTTTGATGTATGAGTTGTTTTGAAAACCTCTGCTGTTTTACGTTATTATCTGATTCTGAGACAACAAGATTTTTTACACATTTTAATGTTTTCTCCCTTGCTAGGGATTGAACCGTAGACTTTAAGGTTTGCTGGTGGCCCCTACTCCACGCTGCTCTCTGTGCCATTCATTTGGCACACATTTTAATGCTGCACTCCCTTGCCAGGGCGTAAACCGTAGTCTTTTAGGCCTGCTGCTGGCCTCTACTCCACGCTGCTCTCTGTTCCACTTATGTTAATATTACATTCCCTTGGCAGGGCTTGAACCGTAGTCTTCGAGAGTTTTCCTAGTGGCCACTAATCCACGCTGCTCTCTTTTCCACTCCGCACTCTCCTTGTTAACGTTGAAGATGATATATTTAGCACCAGTGGCTATGATGCCAGAAGAAGTAGGTAAACTAACCAGACCTTGACCTTGGCTGTTACTTTGCCGTAGCTGGGGCTCGAACCCAAACCACTCTGATCTCATTTCAACAGCCAGTCGGATTTAACACCGGATCTCAGCATCCCCAATCGAATTTTGTCTATCTCATTATCTACGGCGAACTACGAAATTTGAGATTATTTTATTAATTTTTATTTATTTATAATTAAACACCATTTAGAGTATCTAGTAGTTTACTTAAAATTTGTATATTGTGCAATTTGCAAAACTATGATTTAATGAATTATATTTTTCATTTAAACAGAGCCAGGCAATATTCTGTGTAGTGGTGTCTCAGATGATCTTTTGGAAAATCAAATTTTAAAAGTTGGAGCATCGGAACTGACTATTAAGGTTTTTATAAAACAAATTTACTTCTTTAAAATTACATATTTTTATCCCACTCATTTGATTATACTTCCATTAATGTTGTACGAATCTTTTCTGCCTCGTAGCTATAAGTTTATGGCTTTCTGGATCGATGAGGCTTCTGCTTGTTGGATGCTTGTTTGAATTATAATACCGTCATCTCGGGGATAGATACCTCTGCGAGTCACATGTTGACAATGAGGGTTTAATTCATCCCAACTGTAGCCAGTAGCTAAGCTTGTAAAGCAATAGAGTTCCGAGGTTGCCGTCCTGTTCGCAGGCAAAAGTTTCCTACAGTAAAAAACACAGGTGCCGAAAAACTTTAGGCTGATTAGAAAGAACTCGAACTAAACCATTCATTTTATAGCGAGAACGAGATTCCTTTCGATGTCTGCGAAACCTTCCAGCTTCGGGGACAGAAGGTTTGGAGGCCTGCGAAACCTGCCGTTTTCAGAAGATGTTACCAAAAACATACGTCTCAACGCCTGCCGAAAAGAGAAGGCGTCTGCTGAAAACAGAATCTGACCAAAGAAATACGCCGTAAGATTAATTTTAGCGAGGTTGAATGTAAATGCACCAGAAAGCTTGCTTTATGGCCAGAGCTGATTCTGGCTCTACCCCTTATTAACGAGGGAATTAATGAGTTTTTCTTTATAGTGGCCTGAAGATGTGAGAGTCAGTGAGGAGAAGAAAAAGGTTTATGCATTTAGAAAGACTGGAGATCAGCGAGATAATGTTAGTTCTTAAAAATACATCTTATTTTTCTATTTATTTGGTTTGATTTGATTTAAACTTAGATAAGTAAAAATCAGCAACATTTGTTGCGCGCTATTTTCGAAAAATTGTTTTGAGATCTGGCTTAAATATTCAAACGTTGCTTGATAAAGCAAATTTCAGATGTTTGACAAGCAACGTTTGATTGTTGACTAAAACGAAAGAAGTTAGCAACGTTCCCAAACCTTTGAGCAATTGAATTCCGTTGTCATTTCTTTGGAGTAGACTTCTTAATATCAGTCTTGGAAAAGTTTTGATTCCTTTAAATTTTGTATTTTTTTTTGCAGTATCGTCAAGTTGTCTTGGATATGTTCAGTGAAACTTTCAGCAACAAAAGAGCGGATATCTTGTCTATTCTAAAAGAGAAATTTGGTTCAGCTCCATCGAATCATATGTTTCCTAGATTTATGGGGGTATGCTTATCGATTTGTTTTTTTTACTGTTCTAAAGATTTGTGTTTGTGTAGAACTTTGAATAGTAATGCGAGTGGACGAATGAGGATGAATAGCAGCGAATGAGGATGAGTAGCAGCAAGGACTTGTGGAGCTGTGCATAGTCAATAGAAATACACGTATTTCTATCGACTATGAGCTGAATTAGCAACGAATGGCAGAAAATATCAAACAGGAGAGATATTATTCTCACAATGACGAATGATTATGGCCTAATTTAGAACGCGTATCATTGGCTCAGCGAATTAAATTATTGCCCAAAGATCTGTCTAAGTGTCAATTTAATTCGCTCATAATGCGCTGTATAAACCAACCATTTTTTGAGGCGACTTAAATTATTAAATGCGCTCATAATGCGCTGCTCCAAGTGAATTATGAGCGAATTGTATTTTTTCATTTAATGCGCTCTGAATTAAATTCGCTGTCTGGATCCATCATGTAGTTTAAAGCGCCCTAACAGCGCATCATTCGTGATACAAGCTGAATTTAATTCACCGCGCTCATGATGCGCTGTCTAAACTAGGCCTAATTTCTCAGCAAAAATTGCACGCTAATGGTGAGAATTTACTGGGCAAAGCGCTCGGGATGGCATTTTACTCAGCGCTGTTTGCAATCAACGTGTGCTGGGATTTAGCAATGAAAGATTCTCTTATCATCTCAATCATGCTCTCTTTGATTTTCGAATTCTTATTTTTTCAGGAATTTTGTGAGAAATATGGAACTGCGTGGTATTTACGTGGAACATACAAAGCAGCATACCCAAACAGGTAGCATCGTATTTGACTGCAATATTTCTAGATTATTATGAACAGAATAATAGCATCATATTTGTATCAACTTGCAATGATTTTTGAGTTATTTATAACATATGAAAGTTATCACAAGAGAAGTAACACTGATATTTAGTTTTAAATCAAATTCCCAACAGTAACTTTGACAGTATGAATGATTGTCTCCAAAAGTACTTTTAAATAAGCTATAGAATATTGCAACTGATAGATACCAACTTTTCTATATCTGCACTTCTCCCATTACTCTATTACTAGCTCATTTTGTAAGTTGGATACTAAGTTTCAGGGAATAATGATTCAAGTAGAGGATTTTGTAGTCTAAAAGCAATGAATTTATCTTGCTTGAATCAACTATTAAACTTTTCTCTGTGTCCTAGTTTCTCTCTAGTCGTCCATTAAAATGTTAGTTCATTCAGTAATTTAATGACTAAATTTCATGGAGTTACGATTTTGTAGAAGTTTTTCTAGTCTAAAGTCAATGAATTCAGTGTTATTTCTGAAAAAATTGTGGTGTCCAAAAATAACTTAGTCTTTGTTTGTAGCATTCCTTATCTCAAACATGCTAAGCAGATTCCTTTTGAAATCATCAAGGGAATATTTGATATACTTTTCGGGATTTTTAGTGAATTGCACATCTCGATACCTTAGTAGGAACGTTGAATAAAGAGGGACAACAACATCTGCTATTCTCGTATACAACCGTTCTCTTAATTCTTGATCAGGCATTGCGTAAATCCTGTGAACTTGCTTCAAATCATCAAAATCAGTATTAAATCCTTTGAATTTATCTTTGATTCCCTGCTTATGTTTGTCTTTAAGATGACCCTTCTCGATAGCTTCATTGAGTTTTTCAGCAGATAAAGGAGCATTGACTTCCAAAAGATGATTGATCACTTTATTCCAACTTTTCTCATATGTCTTAATATCTTCATCCATTGTATCCTTGTATTCTGATTCTAAGTTTGGATAGCCATGCTGTTTTAGCAGTGACATGAGACCTGTCTTTTCCAAGCTTTTAATGATGTAATTGTAATTGTTTAACATGAAGATTGATTGAAGCCCAACTGTGTCATAGCTCTTGGCTTTCAGAGCTAGACTCCTACTCAAGCTTGTTAGAGCTTGGGAGATGTAATGTGCCACAAATCTGTCATTATTTAATGATGATTTCATTGATGTATCCTCCTTGCTTGCCAAAATCACTCCAGTGGTCTCTGAATACTTTACAAGATCTTCTAAAAATACCATAACATTTGTAGTTAACTTCATGTACTGTCCCATCTTTAGGCATCGTTATGTGCTTCTCAGTTTCTTTCAATTTCTCCACAAATTCATGCATTGCTTTGTATCCTGTTGACTCAAACAATGCATAAACTGTGAAGAACTTCTTTCTTGTCTCAACATTAGCCATCCTCAGTACAGCATCAAATTCTTGGCTAAGCGATCGCAAGTATTTTAGCACAGGCAATATCATTAGAATTGCTGAATGATCTAATTTGTTCAGAAGCTTTTTAGCTGAACTGCATAGTTCTTCTCCGTAATTCAAATGTAATTGTATGGTTTCAGTAATCAAGTGACTGAAAATTGGAACTTGATGCTGATCTGGTATTATTGCTTGCATCAGCATCTTCTCACTCTGCATCAATTTCAGCAATGCACCAGTGCACATTATGAACTTATTAGCCTCTGAATTTTCTTCTTCTTCCAAAATCGATGGATCTATTGATGGAAATGATGACTGGCGTCTGTGCCCAGGGTTATATTCTGTGATCTTTGTTGATCCTTTTCTACCTTGCCTCATTCGGATGGTTGCTCTCTTTGTGGCAATAGGTGCTGGTGTTGCACGTTGTTTTCCTGTCACAGACATCAGACTTGTTGAAGACATGTTTCCATCTCGGATCCCCTGCAATGACAGCTTCAAAGCATTTGACCTTACTTGGGAGTACACACTCATGAAATCAGTATTTGGGCCATGAACGTTAACCAGTTAGCTATGGTGCGTAACTCAGTCATAGTTCTTTCTGGCAAATGCTCAATACTCCCATCATCTACTGAGGTTTGGCTTGTGCTATCACTTGAAGAGTTCTCTGACATTGCATTCAGCATATCAAATATTGTGACAACAGGAACAGGCTTGCTATGTCGCTTTAACAAAGTGCGGAATTCCTTTCCTAGTAATTCCTTGCCTGTATCATTCAGAGATTTCAGCAAAGAAAGCTCAATGCTCTCAGGGTTATTCAACTTGAAAAACCTCACAGCATCCTCGACTTTTCCATACTCTTCAAATAATCATCCAAAAACCCTGTAGGCCCATCTTCAATGATCTTCCTCACACTGCTTGAAACATTATGATAATTAACAACCTCATCAAGCAATGTCAACGTTTTATCAATATTTCCTTGTCGTCTTTGGAGATCCATAGTTTCTTTGTGAATCGGAAGGATTGTGTCTTCCAGCTTGCAAAGATGGTCCTCGAATGAATCCAAAATGGCGACCATGTTCTTTGCTAAATGGCTGCTTTTTCCGAGGCTTTCTTGCAGCCATGCTAAATTCTGCTTCTCAGCTTCAAGTTTCGTTTCTATTTCTTTTTTCTTCGCTGTTATCTCATCTACAGCCAGCATCTTTATTTTGCAAAATATTACACGAAATTCCGCCTCCAAAGATTGCTGAGAGCGACCGCCCTCACCGAACCTTCGAAACTCTTAACTAAATTGACTTCCGTCGCGGAAGTTCCTTAACATTCCTGCTACTTCCGTTATAGACTGCGCAGGCGTTCTGCTTTAACCGGAAGCGTAATAGTTAAGGCTCCTCCGGTACGTTACATTAAGTACCTTGCTGGCAATCAATGTTTGGATGTGCTTCAAAATTGAGGAATGGTTGTTGAAATGTGTCGCTGTAACATTCCAATGTAATAGAACTCCATTTTACTCATCTGGATAAAGGCTTTTCGGACAAGATGGCGTTAACTGGTGCTAAAGCTTTGATGGCATGGTGCCAGCAAATTACAAATGGCTACAAAGATGTGAAGGTTACAAATATGACAAGTTCCTGGAGAGATGGCCTAGCCTTCTGCGCAATTTTGCATCACTACAGACCGGATCTAATGTAAATTCTCCAAATTTTTAGAGTTCTTCAGTCTATACTTTCGTAAAATGCAAAGTGAAACATCAATTTAAGATTTTTTTTGTCTTGTTTTTTTATTCTGATTTTTTCCTTTTTTAGAAACTTTGACAAGTTGTCCAAAGAGAATATTGCTGAAAATAATCATTTGGTAAGAAAAACATTAAGAAAAATGACATTTCAAATACTAGCTTTGGACTGGCCCCATTCCGTTTTGCTCAGGGGGGGGGCAGTAGTAATACAGGGGGCAGAAGCAATACAGGGGGTGGAGGCAGCAGCAATGAATTTGGGCAAAACAATGGGAGAACTGAATAATAGAATTTGCAAGTTTCGAAAGGGCAGGGGGCAGCTACCCCATGCCTCAGGCACCCTTGGTTTTGCTCCACCATGCCATTCACAGGCTGTGGAAACTACGTAGCCAAGTCAAAGCCCCCTTCAAGAGAGAATTGGTTGACAACACTGATGAAAACATTCCAAGTCCACCCTTAGAATCTTTGAAGTTGCACCCCTACATAGCAATAGAAAGCAAGCTCGTAGCAGCCCCCAAAGGCATTGAATCCAGTGATTCAGCATGCATGTGCCTGAAATATAATGAAACCAGGGAGTAATGTCCATCTTAAGAATTAAGAAAAATCATTTTAATGAACAGGTGGTTTTATAGACAAAAGTCCTTTGCACAGCTGTGAAAGCAATTTGAAAATAATAGACAGTGCAGTTCAAATCAATTTGAATGCTCTTTAGGAGCTCCCAGGGGGGTACTCATTAACTTTCAATACGGGGGGGTCCATGCCAATATTTGGGGTCCGGAATCTTAAGCTTATTCAATATTTGGGGTCTGTGAATTATAACATGGAAAGAATTCAATATTTGGGGTCCACAAATCTGAAGGAAGAATCTTGCGATTTGGTGCATTTCATTACAATGACCCATCAAACTGCCAAGAGCTTATAAATTGTAAATTGTCATGAAACTGATGGCTAAACCCGAGAAAACATTTTAGGTGTCCAAAATTAGATAGCAATATTTGGGGTCTCCAAAACATTAAACTCAATATTTGGGGGTCTGCAAGGAAATAGTGGCATGGACCCCCTGTATTGAAAGTTAATGAGTACCCCCCTGGGTAGGAGCTTAGGTATCTAATCAGCATATTATAATTGACAATATAAAACATAGTACACAAAGAAAATGCATCGCAATACAAAATACATTGTGTGAATGCATTTGAAATATGCATAGAACTACCTTTGGCTGCATGAAATGTGTGACAGATGTATAGGGGATGCACTATGGATTTGACAGACTGGTTGAACAAGCCATTCAGGATTGGGCCCATCGCTAAGGATTGAGTGCAGGTAGTGACATCACTATTCATGATAGGGAGGATGCAGGATATAATATTCCTAACTACTGAGATTTGTGAAAACCAGGGGCAGCGTGTGGGGTTGGGGTTTTTTAGCATTTCGTAAAAGATATGTCATATTTAGGAAAAATCAGTTTGTTAATGGGCGTGGCAGGATTGAAGTAGTAGACTATTTAATGTGCCAGTCACTAGGATCTCATTAGCAGGCTAGCTAATCGAGGCCGCAACCCTGGCTGTTACACTACTGTAGCTGGGGCTCCAACCTTGCTGAGCTTCTGACATAAGGAGCCAGCTGGACCATGACGCCACAGCACTTTCAACTTACACTGCCATCAGTTGACTTTGTTTTAATAGCCTGGATCTAACTCATTAAACTGAATGATTATTGTTGAATTTTCAGGCATTCACTGTTGCAGAAAATGAACTTGATATTGCTGCTTTATTGGACGTTGAAGATATGGTTGCAATGGCAGTTCCAGATAAACTTAGCATCATGACTTATGTTTCACAATATTATAATTATTTCAAAGACAAGGTTCCTGGTAAGAAGTGCTTTTATCTTACAGTTTTTGTAATTTTTACAATTTCAAAATTGGGAGAAGCAGTGATAAGAAATTAATGTTTTGATGATATTGCTATGTTTAGGTGACATTCTACCACCATCACGGCATCCTTCAAAACGACATGCAGCCTTTACAACAAATGACATACCAAAGAAGAAAACTCCTGTCCCTGGAGTGTCTGCAGCAAAGGTAAACATAAATCTGATTGATTGGATTTAATTGGATTGGATGATATTGGATTTGCTTTGATTAGATTGGATTGGATTGGGCCAGATTTGATGGGTTTTGATTGGATGAGATCAGATTTACTCAGATTAGATTGAATTAGATTGGATTGGATCAGATTGGATTTGGTGGGATTGGATTGGAATTACTTTGATAAGATTGGGTTGGATTGGATAAGATTAAGTTGGGTTGAATAAGAGTGGATTGGATAAGATTGGATAAGATTGAATAATGTTAGGTAAGATTGGATTGGATTGAATAAGATTGGATTTGATCGGATTTCATCTGTTTTGATTGGATTGGATTTGATTTGATTTGATTTGATTTGATTTGATTTGATTTGCTTGGTTTTTTTGGTTTTATTTTATTTGATTCGATTCTGATGCAGTTTGATATGATTTTATTTGATTCAATGATGATGATGATAATGATTCATGAAAACATATGTGTTAAAACTAACTACATACGATTTCATACGCCCCAGAAGAAGCAAAGCTTATCGAGTCTGGGGCGCTTACAACAGAACAGAATAGTATAAAAAGCTAAAAGAAATTAAAACTTTACAACAATACAGTATAACTAGAAATAACAATGCTTCTAATATTACTAAAGATTAAATATGAATATATTCTTAGGAGGTCATTGGTGCTTCCCCAGAGCCTAAAATGAACAAAGGGACAATTGACCGATTTTGTGCCAGATGCAGAGAGACGGTATATCTGATGGAACGTTTGAAAGTTGAAGGAAGATTGTTCCATCGTGTTTGTTTCAAATGTTTTACATGCGATGCTCAGCTCAGATTGGGGTCTTATCGATATATTCCTGCAGAAGATCAGTTTTATTGTGATAAACATTACAGGAAAAGAACTACTTCAACTAGTAAGTTAACTGTTCGTGATTTTATTTATTTTTGAACCTTTAAAGAGAAAATTCGATGTTGGTGGTTTGGAGAACTTTCCGTTGAAAGCACAGGCAAATACATCTCGACTGCCGCTTGCTTTGGGTAAGCAGACCAGTCCTAAACCACAAAGACAGACTTCGTTGTTTGTTGAACGAACAAGGAATGGAGATGGTTGTCAAAAACTACTTAAAAACTACAATATTTAGCTGTTAAAGTATTCAGCTCTTCAATCTTTTTCGCTTGCAAGTTGCAAACCGAGAAAGGCAATAGTTTGACAGACAAAGCTTCAGTGGCTTTCTATATTGCTTGGCCAACTGCCTCTCCTTTCTGAAGAAAAGAAATTGTCATAGCGCACTAAAAAGCCCTGACACATGTAAACAAACGGATTCAAGTATCTATTGTCCTTCTTTTTCTATCCTCGAACATGTCTCCAATTAAAACGAGATCTTGTAATGGGGGACTGGTACACATGGTGAAGTAATTCATAAATGCAACGCTGAATAGGAATTTTCATTGTATGACGTCAGTTGAAATGTTGTGTATTTAAAACTAGGGAATTTACCATCCTTAACATTTATTATTTTTTTCTTGTAAGGTTCTGATGAGTCACGCTCACCCCAGAGAACCCAGCAGAATGAACAAGACGCATTGCATAGTTTGCTGAAAAGTTTAGAAAACAAAAGAAAAGCAAATAAGGCATCACAAGAATCATTGGCATCAGCATCAATTGGATCAGCATCATTGCATACCAGGGTTGAAAATGCCAGGAAGAAATTCCAGCAAGCTGAGAAAATGGAAACTGATGATGATGTCACTAACAAATCAGGTGATTTTACGATATTATTTAATAATTAAGAGCTTCTTTTACCTGCGTTTCAAATCTTCGAATTCGGAAAGTCGAATGCTTAGGGTTTTGAAACCAATAGCCAAAAACACGAAATTGTCGAAATTATGCTAGAAGGTTTATGCCGTACTCTTTGGTTCTCCCTAATCTTCTGAATTCTGAAAATCAAATTGGAGAATTTTGAAACCAACAGTCAAAAGCAAGTTTGTGTCGTACTCTTTAAGATTCTCCCTAATCTGAATTCGGAAAATCGCATACTTAGGTGACTTTTTATAACCAATAGCCAAAAGTAAGAAAATGTAGAATTATGCTAGAAGGTTTATGCCGTATTATTTTTGGTTCTCCCTAATCTTAAGTTCTTCTGCAAAATACAACAGCTTTTTTGCTGGAAGATTTATGCCATATTATTTTAGGTTTTCCAAAATCGTTTGAAATCTTATATTGCATGACTCTGCAGAATTAGAGATATAAAAGCGAAAAGAATGAAAATTGTTAAAGGTGCTGTGGCACATCGGCCCTAATCCGGCTGGTTCTTAGTGCAGGAGCTTAGTGAAGCCGGGGTTTGAGACAAAGCTACGTTAGCGTCACAGCCAGAGTAGAGGTCTCAATTAGTAAACCTATTAACGAGATCCTGTCGCGACACGACTTGAGCAGAATGCCTGATCCACTTTGTGGTGCCATCTGATAACCGCCTTTTTCGCCAAAACTGAGTTTAGCTTTTCGTTTATTTTCAGAGAACATCAAACAGAAACACGCTGATAAAGACCCCCCACGCAAACCACCCTCACGACCATCAACTGCACCCTTTCTGGTAAATAAAGACGCATATAAAGACGAGAAGTCAGTGTTGTCAAATGTACTGAAAAGTCAACGGACCTCAAACCAAATGTTACAAAAAGCACAGAGCATATTCCTCCTCGGCCAGTCAACCCCCCTGTCAACAAGCTGCATAGCAGTAGTGATGATGTATCTAACAAGGGGGGAGACAAGGATGGCAAGACTAAGGCTGTTCCACCGTCTAGGCCTCTGCATTCACCTGGTGACAGACAAGTTAACAAAGCAGTGGGTGAAAATTCAGACCAAGCCAAAAAGGGTGATGCTAGACAATTCCTTGCCAATGTCCTACACAAGAAGCACGAAGAACAGGAGCATCCTGCCCATTCTGGTCTGGTTAATGTTGCTGAAAAAGGAGGCACGAATATTTATGAGGCCCCATTTCAGATCAATCCAAGGGATGATGGAGAAAAAGCGGAGTTTGAAAATCCAAGATATGGACAAAAACTTGAAATGAAACCTCAAGCTATTTATCAAAATGAAGGATCTTCGTTGCTTTCTTTAGAAAGAAGTAATCTGAAAACGGATGAAAAGATTGAGGATGATGGTCATGAGTCTGCAGATGATCTTGGCAGGCCTAAAAGTGATTCTGTGTTGTCGTCATCTTCGGAAGGGGGTAAGAAGAAGAAATTGGTTTTGAAAGTTAAAAAGAAGAAGAAAAAGGAAGAAGAAAGAGATTCGGTTTGTTTTGATGAGAAGAATGAAGAGAGAATTAGTGATAGAGTTGGAAAAGTTGAAGAAAAGGAAATAATCGATAATGATCTATCGAAAATGGCAGATGAGAACGAAAGGATGAACGAGGAAGCGTCTTTGCATGGTGATAAAGGATTGAGGGATGATAATTCGAAAGACGTTGATTTGAAGGAAGCTACTAATAAGGATAGAATAGAGAAAAATCATGATGAATCTAATGGTATCACAAGAGAGTTCGACAAGAATGAGAAGGAAGATTTAGTAATAGAGGGAGACAATAAGACAAATGATCTAGAGGAGGAGGAAGTAGACAAGAAATCTGAGATGAACAGCAGAGGAAAAGATAAAGAAGAGGATGAAACAGAGAATCAGGACGTGAAATTGGAGGGGATTGAGAAGACTGAGAAATTGGAAACAAGTGTAAATGAATCGAGTAGTGAAGGAGTAATTGGGAAAGATAGAATAGAAGAGAATAAAGATATTAATGAACACATTATTGAAGGTGAGAACGAAGATGTGAATATGAAAGAGCTCGAGAAAGACGAATTAATCGACAATCAGGATGAAAATAAGGAAGAGAAAAAGGAATTGAAAGTTTTGAAATACGTCAACCCATTTGAAGATACAGATGATGAGATGCTAGACGAAGATAATAGCCAAAATGAGAAATCGAAAGTTGCTTTGAATCCATTTGAGACATCTGACGATGATCTTGATTATGATGATGAAAGAATGGAAACATTACAACAGCCTATAGACAATGCAACACAAGACAGTCAAAATCTGTTTGGAGGTCCTATTCGGATACGCCGGGCACTGGGCCTAAATTACTAGTCTCCTCGCAAAAAGCAAGAGAACACGAGAAGAAGATATCAGACTTGAAGAAAACGATGATGGAAAAGGGGATAAAATCAGGACAATATAAAAATCCATTTATAGATTCAGATGATGATTTATTAGATGAAACAAAAGATAAGGATGCGTCACATGAAACAGATACCAAACATCAAAAGAAACTTGTTCTGAAAGTCAAGAAGCATAAGAGAAGGGCTCCGCAGCCATGTCCGGAAAGAGATAAAGAGGTTACCGAATCTAAGACTGAATCTGATGATAAAAAAGCTGATACTGAATTTAAAGTTGAATCTGATGATAGAAAGACTCTTGCTGAATATACGGCTGAATCTGATTACAAAAAAAATGCTAGAATATCTGAGGTTGAATCTGATGATAAAAAGACTTCTACTGAATCCATTGGTGAATATGATGATAAGAATACTGTTACTGAATCTATTCACGAACCCTTTGATAAAAATCATTGAATCCCCCCGAACAAGAATCTGGTGACAACCTTCAAGAAGACAGATTGGAGACTTTCAAGGCTTATGTTGGAAATAGCGAAATTGAATTGAATCATGATAAAAGATTAGATGAAAGACCGGCTGAACTCAAATTAGAAAAAATAGAAATGATCGAAATTCAGAGTCAGGGATGGTTAGTCCTGTTTCCGCCAGTTGTCCATCACTTACTACAGATGAGTCAAATAAGAACAGCAATATTGATCAGCCATCTTTAGACGATGCTATCAACAATTTAAAGGTTTATGCGAATGATTTGATCGAATTTAGGAAAAGTAGAGATAACAAGCTTATGAAAGTTCATAGAAGTGATGATTTTAAGAAGAAAACAGACCAGAAAGACGTGCCACCAAAAAGGCCAGCACCCCCAATTCCAAAGGAGTTCAGCCGTATAGAGAGCCCATTGGTATTAAAACAACTCCTCCTGGCGCACAGAAAGAGCTAAGAGGGGTCAAACCAACTCCTATTGAGGCACAGAAAGGGCCAAAGGGTACAAAACCGAGCCACATTGGGGGACCAAAAGATCCATCGGGTATGAGAACATCGCTTGCAGAAGCCCCGAAATCTTCCGCAAATCAAAAACTGGTTTCTGCAGAACAGAAAGCGAGTGCTCAAACTGACAAGAAAAAAGTGGAGCAGAAAAAGTCTAAAGATAAGAAAAAAGATTTGGTTGACGAAAAGAAGAAATCAAAAGAAAAAGTTCTCAAAGTAAAGAAGAAGGATAAGAATAAAAGTCCGAAAAATGAAAAGAAAAGCGAAGATAACGAACGGGTAATTGAAAATATCGAAGAAAAGAAAGATATAGAGAAATCAGAAATTTATATTGTTGATGAGAAGGAATTAACATTAGATGAAATAGCAGCTGAATTGAAAACGATTGAATCAAGTCAAAGAGGGTTAGAAATGAGAGGTGTTAAAATGGAGAAGAAACTGCGAGAGCAATTACATGGTAAGTTGATTCTCTCTATTCTGTTGTGATTTGCTTCTAAATTCATTTGAATCTAAATTTGATCAGTTCTCCCCATTCTTAAAAAGACAAGAAAAATGATAGATATTTGATTAACATTTTTCGCAGGAAATTTTAGCAACTTTGTAGGAAATTTTCCCTGAAATGCTAACTCGAACTCTTGAAACGATTCTTAATGAAAGAAATTTCTGTTTGGTTTGCAGAAGCTTACGGAGCTCCTGCTTATATGCCTAGTCCAACCTTGATGCCTAGGCTACCCTAGGATTATTGTTAAAACATTAAGAATTTTTTAAACATTCCAACCGTTTAGTTTCGCTCTATTAAATCCTTAGGTGAACCAGAAGAGAATTACATGATAACATGGTTTGATTTGGTAACGGAGAAAAACAAATTATTACGAAGGGAAAATGAGCTAATTTATATGTAAGTAAATTTTTATACATTAAGAACAGTTTCGTCAGTGAAACCAGTATACGTTATTTGATTTATAACGCATTCACACTGCAGGTTAAACCGGTTTGAATTAAACCAGTTTAACAAATGTTGCGTTCTGATTGGTCAATCCAGGGATTTGAATCGATGTGATTGGTGGAAATTTAACCTGGTTTAAATAAAGCTGGTTTAACTGTGTCAGTGTGAAAACAGACTTACTGACATTTGACGAATGTTTTAGGTCACAAGAAATTGAATACCACAATAATCAGAAAAGAATTGAATATGAACTTCGATTACTCATGGAGAAAGATGGTAAATATTATGCACATACTTCTGTTATTTTTGCTACTGCCTAAAAGCTAACTTCTAATCAGCTGCTTCTGCTGCTGCTGCAACTGCTACCGCAGCTCACTTCTGTTACTGCTTCTTTTAGTACTGCAGCCTCTACCACTGCTGCTGCAGCTTACTTCTATAACTGCTACTAATGCTGCTGCTGCAGCTATTCCGCTGCAGCTAACGTTTGTTACTGCTGCTATTGCTGTTGCTGCCAATTTTGCTGCAGCTCACTTCTGCTACTGCTGATGCTGCCAGTGCTGCTGCAGCTTACTCCTGTAACTTCTACTACTACTGCTGCTGCTCTTGCAGCCTATTCCGCTGCATACTGTTGCTACTGCTGTTGCTGCCAATTTTGGTGCAGCTCACTTCTGCTACTGCTGATGCTGCCAGTGCTGCTGCAGCCCATGTCTGCTACTACTGCTGCTGCTGCTGCTGCTGCTGCTTGTGCTGAAGCTAACTTATGTTACTGCTTCTTCTTCTGCTGCTGCTGCTACTGCTACTACTGCTGTAGCCTACTTCCGTTACTGCCATTGTCCCTGCAACATATTGTCTCCTTTTACAGTTAACGCTATTGCTGCGCCTTTACTCTGTTGACGCTACTGATGCGCCTCTCGTCACTGGTGCTTTTTCTATCACTATGTTTCTAATTTCTCTACTGCTACTGATTATTGTGCCACTGTTACAGCTACCATTATGCTGCCGCTACCATTGCTACAGCAATCGATGCCTCCCAAAAAATACCTCAGTTGCTCCTACTACTTTGAGGGTCCAGATGGGGGGGTCAACAAAACAGTTAACTTCAAAAAATTTCATTAGATAACAGTTAACACTTAAAAATTTAGCCGAAAAACAGATAACAGTCAAATTATCTGTGCAGCAGGTAGTGATGCCACGGCACAGAAAGCCCACCATGATAATGATGATGGTACTGATCATCATGATCATGGTTCTGATCATCATGATTCTGGTGATGACAATGATTGCTTGATTGATTGACGATAATGATGATGATGACGAAAACAATGGAGTTGATTATGATTATGATGATTATGATGGTGGCAGTGTTGGTGATGATGATACTATTGGTGAAGATGATAGTGATGATGAAAATGATAATTATAGTTATAATTTTACCATTACTGATGATGATCATGACGATAATAAAGAAGAAGACGATGAAACATACTTTGTATCTCTTAAATCTCTATAAAATTTAATATAACAGCTGACTGTAAAATATTTGCTTCTATCACACTTAACAGTTCAGAAATTTGTCCAATAACCCTTAACTTTAAACCCCCATCTGGACCCTCTACTTTAGTGTTTCGTTCAATGATGATCCTATTTTTGGCTCTTAGAATCAATGAAAACGGAGGAAGATCGTCAAGCGGAGGAGCAATTACTTGCACAGCTCGTCAATTATGTTTCAAGACGAAATAAAATAGTTGAGAAGATGGAGGAAGATCGTCTACGAGAAAAAGAAGAAGATGAACAAATTCAAATGGTGATGAGGGCTCAAGGCCTTTCGAAACATAAAAAGAAAAAAGCGGCTAAAAAGAAATCTTCATCAGCAACATTCTATGATTAATCTCTCTGTGGATCAGGAAATCTCAAAACGAGGCAATACACAATCGAGGTTTGGTATTTAATTATATCGCTAGGGCTGATATCTGATGAGAAGTGAAACAGAGGCTGTATATCTGAGGATAAAAATAAGACTTCTTGTGTTTTTGAAAAGTATGAATCTTTATTCCTGAGCAATGGACTGTTAGTTCATGATCTTCTCTACAGAAGTACAACTTTTGATATTTTCGACAATGTATTTTTCTTCTTTGCAAGCATTATCCATTCATCCACATCTCTGCCAACATAAGTTTTCGCAAAGAAGTCCTTTCTTACAGAACTTTTTAATAAAAAAATAGAATGTATTTTTCTATTTTTTTGTTCCTCCTATGGCATAATGAAAGAGCTTAAACAAGATCATTGGGGAACCTCTGAAAATTCGCCATTTTAATTGTAGATAAACTGATGTTGAAATTTTTAGTCAACCATAAACAAGAATTTGAAGCGTTTTGCTTTTAGCTGCTATATTTTTAAGAGCGAAAAATTTTTATTTTAATATCTGTTGAATTTAGTTTAAAGTAAGAGAATATTTGGTAAGGGGATATTCAATTTTAAAAGATTGAACTGAACTGAGATGAGGACGATTATCGCTGAGAAGATAACGTTAATCTTAGAATTTTGTAGCTGGCTGTTTTTACTAATGAAAAGGAATTATAATTTCAGAATTAGGTAATCTTTTTCTTTATTTATTTCTTTTTTATTTATCGATTGAGCTGTAGATTTCGTGTTGACAAGATAATTTTACTGTTAGTCTTGATGTTAATATCAAATTTTCTCATTTCAGATCTCGTTTTATTTAGATTTTTATAAATCATATTCTTGAGAATATTTTTGGGGAATATAAAGTCGAATGAATCAATTTTATTGACGGTTGAGCTCTCTTATTTTGTTCATTGAGTCGACCATTTGACCCACTTTCGGAACTATTGCAATTTCGGTGCAATTATTTGGTAATATTGGCACTATTGGCAATTTTGGCACTTTATGATATTTTCGTACAGTTGGCATTTTTGGTGACTGGCCATTCTGGCACCATATGCAATTTTTGTACAATTGACAATTTGAACACTATTGGAACTAATGGCAATTTATCTGACAAAATTTGCAATTTTGCACTTGGCTTTGCATTTTTGGCAATTTTCGTACAATTGGGAATAGGCCACTATTTGCAATTTTGGCACCTTTGGCCAATTTTTGGTACTGTTTGAATCTGGAGCAGTGACAGTCATTTAATTTTGATTATGATTTCAATGACTGAAATGTACTTCTTCTTTTTAGGCAAAATCTGTTGGTGCCAATGCGCTGTTAAAGACAATTTAAAAGATTCTATCCCACGAAATACCAGGTACCATTTTTATTCAATTCATTCTAAATTTAACAATATATATTTATCCTATCTTACTGTATTTAGAAATAACTCATCATCAAGAAGATCTCCTATATTTATTGTCATATATAATGATTTGTTTTGAAATTTTCAGATAAAGCTCGTTGTTTCATTTAATTCATCGTTTTTACCAACCACGAGTTGTTAATTATTAATATTCATATTTATATGTGAATCATTGTTACCAGTGTAAAGGCACGACATAACATTCCTCCTACAACAATTGTGGTATCCCACTTATTATTGTAGTATATTTTTATATATATTTGTCATTCCATTCTCTCGTCAGTTCAAGTCCACTAATTTCTAATTCTACTCCCTTCCTAGATCGACTGACGATGAGTGGTCGAGTTATTGCAAGGAATCCGCTATGAAGGTAAGAATTTAAAAGTTAACTATCATATCCAAAATTGAAGCCATTTTGTCATTCTTGCTTCTGTTAACCATGAATCTTACATAGTCTGCTTCTGTGCTACTTCCTAAAGGCCCTTTGTCTGCTTGCTCAGAATTAGCATTGTATTTTTGTACTATTCCTGTCTGAGGATGAGGAGATGAAGGGCTGTGTGGCTTAGTCAAGGGGCACTTCACTCCTTGAAAAGGCGTACGAGATTCCCGTTCAAATAAAACGATTTCAAAGGGATTTCTATGAAAGCAATAGAAATCCCAGCAAAGGTTGTGCGAGATTCCAAGGAGTGAATTGCCTTCGGACTTAGTTATTAAAGGCGTTCGGTTCGCTGTCGATTAGTTATGGCTTCAACTGCTGTCACATATCGTCTTCATAGGCGCATAATAAATCAATCCTGGGGTCGGAAAACGAGTACCCAGGGTATTTGTTCTAGAATATCAGTCTCGGAGCAAAAGCTGGGGCTCCAAATTAAGTCTTTATAGCTTGCTCAAATCCTCCGACCCTTGTTAGTGCTTGCTTGCTAGGTTACTTTCATGCCATTTCCTAATGCTTTCTCCTGTCTGAAACATTACTGACTATTCACTTAACTACAAATTGACTTTTCTTGCTTTTGGCTATTGAATACTAGGCCTACTAAGAACTTGTTTTGAAACACATTTGTTTTCATTTCACTCATAATTTTGATTATTTTCTCATGAAATATTCAGTTCTCTCTTGCCGGCATCATTCATCAATTCACAAGTAAACACTTAGTTCATCCTTTATTTAAATATTAATTGTCACAAATATTTTGCAAACTATTTGCAAGAGTTATTCATGGTACTCCGCATGCAGTTAATGATTTTAGGATAAATAGTTTTAACCTGCAACAAATCGTAGGAATATGACGATGCTATAACAGTATAAGACCTAATGTTAAATATTTCAAAGACCTAATTAACTGATTGTAGCAACTCTAGTCATTCTTGGTTCTATTAAGGTAGATGAATACAAAAAACAGCCTTCACACCTTTTGGGATGCGCCCAATTTTCTACCTATATTGGAATCCTATCGCCTAGATATCCCTGTGAGATCCCTAAAAATCCCTTTATTGTGATAAAAATTCCCCTGGCTTTGCTTTGCAGCGAAATTCATTAAATTCTGGAGACAGATGAATGAATACGGTCTTCTTTATTTTCCTTAATTTCTTTAATTCGATTGCTGGTCTCTTGTAAACAGCAAACAGGCTTAAACCCAAGATTTCGATTCTTTATTTGTTTTCGAGGAAATAACTTCTTTTCAAGGCAGTGGAAGTCATTCATTTTCATCAAGATATTCATTAGCAAATCTCTTTCTTAGTCTTCTTGCAATTTGAAATCTTGTTTGGGTAATTCATTATTATCTGTGTATTCTGGCATTAGTTAGATACCAGCTTTCTGTACTTGCTTTCTCTGCTTAATCGACTTAATAAGTCTTATTTCTTCTGTACAGAGTCAAACAGTTGGAGGCGGTACAGGGTACAGTTAGAATCTGACGTCTGGAAAAGCTATTAGTTGCTCCATTGGTAAATATTTTGTTTTATTCCTTTGATTTATGCATCTATGATCTGACAGACCATACAGACCTTCTTTATGATATGGGCAATGGTCCTATGGAGTCTATTACCTCTCAGCTTTGGCTCTCCTTTGGCCTTCCTTAACCGAAATATTAAAGAACAACTGAACGAATTGCCCTCCCATGGTCTACAGTCCTGGCAAGTCTGAAGTCCCGAACCTCTGAATCAATTGATTAAACTTTTATCTGGCTGAAACCCTTTGTTGAAGACAATAAACAATAAATCCGATAAGAGATGCTAAGATAAATAATCAATGAAGTCTTGTGTAAACATCTTTTGACAATGCTTTTTCCTTTCTCTTTAATGCCATCAATCTGATTGTTTATATTCATTCGCATGGAAGCAACCGATCGGGCTGGCCGTCTGGTCTGGTTTCAGTTGAAACTCTTGATCAACTGAACATCTGAGAGTTGATTATTTCATATTACATGTGCTTCAGGCTTTATATCAGGCTTCAATGAATGATCAATGAATGGTCGAGCATAATAAATGGTCGTAGTTACTGTATGTCACAAATCAAATCTAGTTTGAGGAATATTAGCAATTTTGGATGCTGGACGGAGGGTTTAATATGGTAAGTCAGTATCAATGTCAGTCTCGGTCTATGCAATCTTTCATCGAGATTTGATAACGACACTAAGATCATCAGAGATTTCAAAAGGAAGCTAAGAGATTTGCTAACGTCATCGAGAATTTACAGATGTACCTTAGAAGAGCAGCTCATTATTCCGTAAAATCTCATGCACCTAGGGATAAGATACTTTTGTTTCAATAATCGTCAAATTTCTGATTAAAATCCTTTAAGATATCTGTTACCCCCTTTGAGATTTACGTTGAATTGACAAAGATTCCTATAGATTAACAGCTAGTTATAATTTTGATGCATTCTTTTAGATCTTATTTTCATTTAATCTAAGTTTTTATTCTAATTTTGTTAACCTTTGGGGTTGCAGAAACTAACAGAAAGATCTTCTTGAAGTGGAATCGAACAGAAACTGACTTTTCAAAACAATGCTCGTTATTGGTATGCACAACAATTCTGTAATAACACTACGTCTAATTTGCTGTCTTAGCAACTTTGGAACGTTACTCTCTTTCATCTTAATGAACTCTATCTTATCTGCCCGAGATAATTTTCTATAAGTGGCAAACTACAATAGATTTGATTCTGGACTGCATGAGCAGAGAGCCAACGACATTTCCACTGATCTATAGAGCTCAAGAAATCGGCCAGTAACTCTCTAAGTCATAAAGCCCGAGGCTGTCTTTCTGAATATTTTCTATTTTGGGCCAGTGGTAAATCACTTCCTGAAAATCTTAGTGTTCCATGTAAATCCCGTTGTTTGACTACAAATCCTTGTAAAGACCTTTCTCTTGTAAGCTGAGGTAGTAGGTAGCTGCACCATTGGATCTAATCCAGAAAAGGGGAACGAAATTTCTCTAAAAGCTGCTTTCTGGAAAGGATTTCTAGGGATATCTGAAAATCTAGGAAATCTCACTAAAAACTATCTCCTCTAAAGAATTTTTTGGGATTTCTATGGAGCTATAGGCAGTATGATTTTGTGCCAATGCAAACGATTTCGACCATCATGAATTGTGCATCGAACTAATGTGCATTTCTATCCGGTGCCGGAACAATATCCACGGCGTTCATTTTATGCTTTGTATCAGGTCTAGCGTAGCATCAATAAGTTAAGACTCATTTATTCATATTCAAAATGAAGCTCTTTTTCAAACTATTAAGACAAGATTTGATACCCAAATCGTTGATCTTAGGTCGGTTTTCTTTCATTGCATATGGACGCTAATGTTCTTTGGTCATTTAAAATATGTAGGAGCATTCCTGTGTTCACGGTCCTATAAAATCTTTAGCCATTAATCCCACCACAATTCTGTTTGTTTGGCAAGAACGATGCCTTACTGCATTAAGAATGGTAACAAGCTTTAAGCACATTCTTTTGGTTTTCGGATGATGTACCTCGATTCGTGTTTGATTGAAGTTGACTTCTGGGAGATTGAATTCTAAAAGGAATCGGAGACCAAAAGGTGAGGTCTTAGCACAGAATTCAAGCCATTTGCAGGGCCTAGTAGCTTAAGTTGCGGAAATGGAAATAAAAGAGGCTAGGTTTTCAACAGAGCTATACAACGTAGAGAGTACCCTGAGCATAGAAATGGCTAAGAGCATGCATTTTGGAGAGTGTTTTGCTTGCTGACGTAAAATGCAAAATGTTTTGTTCTACAACTTCGTCATTTCTATTCAAAATTCAAGGATGTGGATCTATCTACCAAACGAAGTTCGTCTTATCTTTCATTTCATTCAATACTCCTACTTCCAACTTTAATTTTTGTTGGCATGTGCTTTTAAGATTCTGGTGGCTTATTGTTTTCGAAATCTCGAAGGCTCAACTAACTTTGCCTTTCTTTGAAAGGAATATTTCCATTTAAAATGTACAGGATTTAAGCGATAAGATCGCCAATGATTTTCAAAGAAAGCAGCATCTTCTTAATTTCGCTCTCTTAATAATTCCGTGAGCGTGAATGTTATAGCTGCACGCTTTTTAGAACCGCTTTATAAGGAACCTACATGTAGCAGAAGGCCGAAAAATTTAAAGAACTTATACTACTTAAGATAAAATCGCTAAGCAACTTTTCAACTTTGAATATATCAGTGCAAACAATCAAGAATTAGGAAGCCGGTTCCATCGATTTAGAGCCAAAACCCACATAAATTGTATGTTACACATGTATCAAATGTTGCCTTGAGTAGTTTCCAGCTTTGCTTACAGACAAATGTCTCTTTATCATAGTCGTGGCACTAAATATGCAGTTAAAACTAAGGGTCTATTAAGGAACTTTTGGTACGACAAATTTAATCAAAAGAGGTCGAAAAATAAGGGACTTTTGGAACGAGACCTTGATCTAGGTTCTTTCTAAAATAAAAGCGTGTAGTCTGCGTGCAGCCTCAACTATTTTGTATAGAGAAGCTACAATCATGGACAAAATATGTTGAGACAGATACTCAGTCATGTTGAGTGGGGGTCAATGTCTCTGCCCCCGTCCCGCATTCAATGTTAATTGCTTTCTGACAGATTTCTTTATACATATTCTAAACGGGTACCACATGATGGGTCGCTCAATTCTGTCACGAATGAAACGAAATTACCAACATTGAACTAGGGGGGGGGGCAAAGTGAGCTAATACGCTATGTGGAGGTACATTTTCAGAATTGTCTCAACAATTTTGTCCGTGATTGTAGCTTCAGGAAAGAAAAGCTTAGGCTACTAGCAGACTAATTATAGCTTGCCTTGCTTGTGGTATTACATTGTTGAAAGCCTACATTAAAAGTCGATAAAAGTGTTTGATGTTCAAGAACTAGTCAAACTCAAAAATTTGCTTCAGAAAGCACTTAGATGCATTAAAGAAAGCATTAGACTCCTGCTGCTTCTGTGCATAATTCCTCATAATGCTGTTTCTTTCTGAAGTCCTTACTTTGTTGGGTTTCTTTAGTATTAAAGCTTATTTGTTTATCGCAAGATAACTTTATTATTTATCATTATGGTTTGTTAGTCAATCATAATTGTAGGGTGCTGTTAGACTTGAATTAGGATAACGGACATGAAAGAAAGAACGTCAACATAATTCCTCTTTTCATTCAGTGGAAGCCATTTTGAATCTCATTGATCACCATCGTTTTCATCTGCACGAAATTTGGAGACATTGATGCACGATAGCATTCGCAGGCTTAACTAAAAGGCAGTGGAATGCAGTGCAGTAGGGACTGGGGGGTTGCAGTGGAGCTGTGACCCTATAACTTTATGTATATAAACGATTCGAGGTGGGCACACAGAACCACACGACGTTCTTATTCATGGTTACATCTCGCAAAGCAGTTAAGTGCAGTGCCACCGTGAGATCCTACCACCAAAACCCTTAAAAAGCTCAGCAACAGACCTCAAATGCCATTACCCCAACCTCTTTCGTAACGCTATGAGTTCTGTTCATTGGGTGTTCATATAGACCATATAGTGCTTGAAACGAACAGTTGCTTCAGTGAATAAGAGACTGTTTTTCTTCTGAGACATGTCTCAAAATGCCATTACAACACCAGTTGTTAGTCCATATTGTGCTGCGTAACATAGCAGCTCAAAATAGACAGATGATCGTTTTTCTTCACATCTATTTTCTCGTACGTCCCAAACTGTCTAATTGGCCACAAAATGAGTTTTTGTATTCTTCCTCCTTACTTCTTAAAGCATTTTTTGCTGACTCCTGGTCCACCCTTGATACACCTCTTGTATAACTCTACTTTGATATGCCCTTGGTATACCTTGGTCGCTAGTTGAAAAGTCTCTCTCTGAAAGAAAAGAACAGCTAAACTCGGAAAAAACTAGTAAACGCATGAAACGCTGTTATACATAAAAAGCACAAACAATATCGAGTGATATATCGTCTTTTTTAACTTTCACTGCCAGACGAATTCAAAATTGAATTATACCAAAACATCTGCCTTCTGCAGAAGGGTTTTTAGATTAATAAGCATATCATAATATTTATCTTTATAGTTTATCGCTGCTTTCAATAAAGTCTTTTACAAATAATCAGAATAACTGTGTTTGTCAAAGCAACATCTGAGAAAAAAATCAAACTTTTGTTGATTTTCAATGTTACTATAAAAAGTTGATATTTTGTATTCGTTTCTTTTCAAACCTTTGTATAATTATCTTAAGACTTTTATCTTGTAACTCTATTATTCTTATTTTCATGTTCTATTATTTTTATCCTTAGACTCTTTTGTTATCGAGTGTTGTATTTGTCTTTAAGTTTTTTCAAGCATCTCAATTTTTGCTTGCTACGAAACTTTGCCTTGGTAACCGTGTATTCTTTGCGGTGTCATCTAAAAATCTCCATTGAAAGAAATGTAAATTGATTTTGCAGATGCTGTAGCCATTCTATTTAAGAAGATTTTCGAAGCAGTTTCCTCTTAACTGAAGCTTGAGATTGCGCCAATAAGATTAAGGTAAAAGAACTCATTCTTGTTAGTCTTTTTATTTATTTCTCTTAGTTCATTCTATCATTTACATCCTTTCTATCTTTATATGCTTTATCCATTCGCTCTTTACTGCTTACATACTGCTTTCTTTGATGGAAAACTTTAAAATCTGCAAATGATAGCGAAACACAGTCATACATACCTATCTACTTAAACAAGCTTTTTGTTTTTCAAAGTGTCATCTACAACAAAATTGTTCATCATTTCTGAACTCTTTCGTGAATTTATCAATTCTTTCATTCCATTTTATAATCAGAATGATTACCTTCTTTATTTATTATTTCGTCTATTCATCCTTTCTATTTCATCTTCTTTAATCATTTTATTTATTCACTAATTAATCTGTTCTTTGATAAATTTGCATTTTTCCCTTTAGTAATTATGTCCCTTCTCTTTCCCTTTTTAATCCTTTCCTTTTGTTTATTTATAAGCTATTTCTGTTAGCCATATATTCAGCATGTCACTCTTTCGCTTCTTTGTTAAATAACTAGTTCAATTACCCATTTATTTTTCCATTAATTCATATATTATGTTCAATCATCGACCATTTTTTTTTCATTTTGTCTTTATCTATTTATGCATTTATTATTTCATTAATATTCTTATTTATTAATTTATTTGCTTATTTATTTATCTTTTTATTAATTTCCTTATTTATTTATTAAGTTTTTAATTAGTTTATTGTTCTTTTTCATTTAGTTATTCATTTTATTATTTATTTTTCCATCTATTTTATATTCATACTTTCGTTCAGTAATTTGTGTATATACATTGTTAGATGTAATTTTTCTTCTTTATTTATCTTTATTTATTAATTTTTTTATGCAATTATTTTCTTGTGCACGAAGTCATTAATTACTTACTGCACTATTTTCATACTTTCATTTATTCATTTGTTCATTAACTAAATTATATTCATTTCTCTTTGTTAGTTCATTCATTCAGTTTTGTCGCTCATTTATTTATTGTGATCGTTTCTTTATTCGTTATATCTTTTATTACTTCATCCTATTTTTAACTCATTTATACATTTCTTCGTTAAAAAGCTCGTGCGAATTTCCCAAAAATAATTTCTCACAAATAAAAAAAATCATGCTCTTGATGAAAAGCTTGCGTGATTTCTTTATTTTGTTTCATCTGCTAAAACTCATAAAAAACAAAACAACAATACTTCAGATGTAAATAAACATGATTAATTTCATCACAACTGGACTCTTGAATAGCTTCGTGATCGATTTAGATTATCGTAAACATTTTACAGCATGATACTTGAACTGCAATTAATTAAAATTTCAAATTATAATGAATCTTATGGTGTATTCAAAACTATATCTTGGGACACCTTGATACCTAATAAACAGAGGGGATGCAGGGCGCTTTGTTATCAATGTTTTCTCAGAGTCACATCTTTCTCAGGATATTAATCTCTCCCTCCCACCCCCGATAGGCGAATAACCACAGCTAAATGCCATGTATTCCAACTACATCGTTTCCAAGTTATCTTCAATCTTGGAGCGTTGTCACAGCTTTTCCTTCTCGCGAAGAGCTGCAGACTTCTTGAATAAGTTAACTCAGCTCTGTATTGATTTTCTGTTCTCCATTCACCATTTTACTTTCCTTTCTTTTGTTGGGGTTCGTGAAAATACTTATGGGTTTGGGTTAGGCCCTTTTGATTTGATATTTACCCACATCGCCAACCGAAACAATTATGGTTTAAACCCGTTGTGCAAGAAGAGCGTTTTGTTCTTTGCAAATATCCTTTTTACGTATTTTCTGATTTTTCATCTTTTTTCCAATGTTGACACCCCCCCAATTCCCCGTTTATTTTAAGCCTTCCTATTTTTCAGGAGCCTGGGATGAGTAGATAGTTGTAACTGTAGGACCTGTAGGCTCCTCCTTCCTGTGTTTAATTAAACTGGTTTCTTCATTTGATTAATTATCAGCCTTGATTTTTTTTCAAGTTGCTATTTTCGGCTTCATCAAGTATCCACAGGGGCGAGCAGCGAGGACATTTGTAATTTTTGTACTTCTCTGTCATTCTCTGTTTTTCTCTGGTAATTGCCTTCGCTTCCGTGATACAAAACAACATAAACAAACAAACAATCAAAAGGAAAGTGTCATTCATGCATTTCTGACTTCATTCACTTATGATTTTACTTATTTCACATGCAGATTTGATGATAAAAAGCAGGCAATGGCTTACAAGAAAGAAATCATCGTTTTCATACTGTTTGCATTCGTTCTTCTTCAAACAAAAGGTATTCTTTGTTAAGATATAAAAGTATATATAGTTGTAACTGTTTTTCTGATATGTTTGATGCGTAAGGTTTGGACAGTTTATCCTCAGCTAATCTTTTGAGTGTATTAACTATAACAAAGTTGCGATTCAAATAAAGAAACATAAATATGTATGATACTGAAGAAGGCCTAAGGGGCTTGATACTAAAAAGGCTTTAAGGGGCTTAATATAACCGAAACAGCCTTGCTTGATTGTAAACGAGCTTGGTCCAGGATATCTTTCTGAATTCACTTATATTTGGTGACTTCATTAGGCTCTTTAGCTCAGTGGAATTGTCTGGTTATTTTGTAGCTATAATCAATTTATAGCTATATTAGCTGTATGTTTTGGATACACATCATATCATTTACTACTTTCATGGCGTGGACCTGTGATATTCACCCGTTGACCTCTTACCCTTACCTTACCTTAGTGATACTTTAGAACGACTGTGTCTCTTCATTTAAGACCTATGGAAAGTAGAGTTGACTGATGACACAGGTGGCGTAACCAAGAGGGGGCACGGAAGAGCAGTCGCCCCCCCCCCCAATCATCGCCAAGATAATTTTTGTATATAGACAAAATCTGATATGTGTCGCAGGGTACGACTTGGGTCTCTATTTTTAGAACCACGCCCTATTTTTCCTTGACGTTACCATTTTGCCCCCACTCCTAATAGTAGGTGTCTGGCCACACCTCTGGATGACACCAATAACGACCATACAGTTTTGAAGGCCTTGGCCACTCAATGACCTTCTACCCCACACCGTTTACCTTAATACAAAAAACGAACTAGAATGTCTTCCCTTATTCTTTCTTCATTTCATTTTCTAACATTTAGTTGTTTGTTTTTCAGCTGCGTATATAAACACAGAAAAAAGATTGATTGATTATCTCTTGAACAATTCAAACAAAGAAGCAAGACCTGTGTTATTTCAATCCACGCCAACAAATGTTAGTTTTGGAACTGAGCTTGTTCAGCTGATCAATGTTGTAAGTGCAACAAACTATTACAAAACTACTTTTCTTTGAGCCATTTTTAAAGATTAAAACCAAGGGGTGTTATCTCGGTTGATAATATCGGACCGGTACTGCCATAGTTCTATATTTGAATAAAAATTCTAAAACTATAAAACTAAAAGTGATCTGATACATGTTAAAATACAGGTGAAAAATCAAGTTCTCTTTCTTTATTTCTTGTTTTGCTTCTTCGATTTTTCAAACTTTCTTAAATTCACGTCTGATGAAGATGGCACTTGTGAGATCAGTGCTACAATCGAACCTATGAGGATGTCCATCAAAGTTGCATGGACGTCAACAAAACCAGCCTCTTCTGTTGATCTCCCTGTCCCATCCCAACCACTTCCCTCCCTCGTTGATTTCATTTTATCTCATTTTAAACCCCGAGTTTTAGATTCTTATAGATTGTACTGTAAACCCACCACTGTACTGTACTGCACACCTATCACTGTACTGCACAGTGCACATACGTTACGAGTAGTGTAAATTTTCATCTTCTTCTATTTTTTTCTCAGAATGATCGTTATCAGATGATTACAACGAAACTTTGGGTTCGCATGGTAAGAAGTCAAATTGTCAAATTTTGTATCTTTTTGTTGTGTAGCCTTTTTTCGACACTTTGCATGTCTTGCCCAAAAGACCCTTACCTCGCGGGAATGATACGGGTACGATTTAATTGCGTTTGCAATTGAACGGATCGGGAACGTATGCAAATGGGCCCGCTTTTCTAGCGTACGCAAAAAGATGCGATCCGTTCCAAAACAGGATCGGACCAATGCCTACCCATGTAAACAAAAAGCCAATCTGGACCTTTTTGGGAATATTTGATCCACTCGGATCCATTCCTATGTAAACGGGACCTAAGTCATGCGCTGAAGTTCGTACGTTTGGTCCTGGTTTGGTCCTTTAACCATTTTCTTTTATTCACAATAGAATTGGAAGAATGAATTGATGACGTGGAATCCGAAAGAGTGGGACAATATACAGTCAGTTCAGGTGGATGCGAAAATCGTTTGGACACCAGATATTGTTCTTTATAATAAGTGAGTAGATTTCTATTACATTCGTTGCAATCGTATCAGAAAAAGCCGTCGTATTTGATTTCGATAGGTGAAGGTGAAATTATGTATTTAGCGCCAGTCGCTAGAATCTCAGTAGTAGCTAGGTTAACTAATTTAGACCTCAATTTGAGGTGAGGGTGAAATTATGTATTTAGCGCCAGTCGCTAGAATCTCAGTAGTAGCTAGGTTAACTAATTTAGACCTCAGTTTAAGGTGAAAGTAAAATTATGCATTTAGCGCCAGTTGCTAGAATCTCAGTATTAGGTTAGAGAGCTCAATCCTTGCTGTGGCGCTACCGTAGCTCGGGCTTGAACTGAGCTTCTGTCACCACGAGCCAGCTGGATTAGGCCACGACGCCACATCACCTTCTGACCCAAGGGGAAGTGCTTCACTGAAGTCGTAGAAGTCTAGCTGCAGGGACTTTCTGGCACGACATTCCTCGAAAATGGGCACTGATTTGCGAACAAATTTTTCAATTAGTAGTTTTGTTGATTTGTTTTTTCTGTCAAAAGTGGAGCGATCGACGATCAGAACTCTGCACACCCCTAAGGAGTGGAATTATATGATACTGAGGGTCGTTTGCGGGGACTAAATGTTCCCTCTCTCCCTTGAGAAATCCCCTTATTAAGTTTGGTAGGATTATTTTTTAGATTGATAGTCAAGCGGATTGATAGGGAGAACTTTACCTGATCCCTGTTGTTTCCCGATGCTCCCTTGTTCCCTTGATACATTCCCATGTTTCCATGTTTTCCGGAGCCCCTTAACGACTCTCGATACTGTAGGCGCACTTAACGTCACTTGTGCTGAAATTCGTTTTTTAGTGCTGAAAGTACGTTCTCTGGTGGAACAGACAAATACAAGACAAAGATAATTCTATATTCTGGAGGATTTCATTACTGGCTGTCTCCTTCAACTTTTACAAGTACGTGTAAAATCGACATCACGTTTTTCCCCTTTGATCGACAAATCTGCATTTTGAAATTTGGTTCGTGGGCCTACGATGCATCAGGCATCGTCATGATACCTGACTCAAGGGATGTCGTTACATCGCAGTATATAAACAGTTCTGAATGGGAAATCATTTCTGCAACTAAAAAACAAAACAGCCTCAAATACGCTTGTTGTCCTTACCCCTACCTTGACGTGACTGTTACCATAACTTTGCAACGAAAACCGCTGTACTATGTCTTCAATGTTATCACCCCGTGCCTCGTTCTGGCTATGACTATATTATTTGGGTTCTTCCTACCGCCGGAGTCTGGGGAGAGAATCAGCTTGACAATAACTATATTGCTAGCAGTTGCTGTTTTTCTTCAGCTTGTCAGTGATAATTTGCCAAGAAACTCTGATAGTGTGCCTATTTTGGCGATTTTTTACATGGTTATAATGGCAGAGAGTGCCTTGTCTCTTATTACGACATGCGTCGTTTTGGTTTGTCATTTTCGCGCAAGCGCGAGAGGCGTCGAAAGACCACCAGAATGGATGCGGAATCTCTTCTTTAAGAAAATATCGAAAGTCATTAAAGTTCGACGAGTAAAGATAAAACATCTTACTGCTAAAGTCAGCGAAAGTAACGATGACTGTCGTAAAGATATTTCGTCGTTTTGTAACGATGGGTTCGCTGAATCTTACGTGATACCGTTAGAGAACAAGTCGCTCGAATCTCGTAAAAATTTAACGTCGCCGAATCTTCGACCTGCGCGAAACGGTATAAACCACAGAGCGGCGGCTTCGAAACAAAAATCGACAGTAGTTCAGATGAAAGATCTTGATTTTGAGCATGAGGAGACTAGAAATGTACTAGATGATATTCGAGATGAGGTGCAAGTAATAGCTGATAATTATCGATATGCACAGTCAGTTGAAGAGAAGCAAGACGAATGGAAACTATTGTCAATGATTCTGGATCGATTATTCTTTTGGATTTTTGTTATAACTTTAAGTGTTTCGGCTCTTGCAACTCTGTTGCCTGTTTATCTCAAATATAATGGATAAGTTCGTATTCATAACAATAATACTATATACAATAATTACTCAGTGACTATCTTATCGAATACAGAAGGTTCCGCATTTAAGAAGCCAAATATTTAGCTACATGACCTGCTGAAGTCTTTCCTCGTATCTTTGGTGCTTGTTCATTAAACTAATCACGTACTCTAAGATGCCAAATATACGCCCCCCCCGTTTATTAATTTTGAGCTTTTCCCCACCCCCGGACCTTATTAGGACCCCCCGTTTCTTAATTTTGGAAGAAAAAATTTTGGAAGAAAGAATTTCACTTGTGAAAGGAGTAAATTACGCTTCATAAACCTTATTTTTGATGAAAAAACTCAGAAAAAACACAGTAGTCTACAAAACGTTTACACTCAGTAGTGTTATCATAGGTAGTGTAGTGTATAATAGAAATAGTATAGTGTCTTAGGTAGTGTAGTGTATAAAAATTCCCCACCCACCCGTTTATTAAGCCCCCCCCCGTTTATTTATATTTTCAAATAGTTCCCACCCCCCATTTATTAAGACCCCCCCGTTTATTTGGCACCTCAGAGTAAGTCCGAGTCCCAGTAAGTCCGCAGCTACCACATTAAACTGTTATTATTGTAAAGAGGCAGCTCAAACCATAGAGTTGGGATTAAAAACGACATTTTATAATAAACACATGTTAAGACATAACTAAATAGTCTTACTAACTAGCTTACAAACTAACCAACCAACTAACTAACTAACTAGCTAACTAGCTAACTTACTTACGAAAACGGAAAGCCAAAGTTGATCGTTGGCGTCAAAAACACAGATATTTTGAAAAAATATCTTGTAAATAATAAAAATATGTCTTCGGTAAGTATTTTGATTTATTTTATTACTTTCTAATCATAGTTTAAAAAAGGTTTTTGCATTGCGTATAGTAATCAGCTGCTATAGGAGTTGAAAACATTGACCGGCCTAAAGGGTTAGGCCCTTTTTGGTCGGCCAGTAAAAGGGTACGTTTGTCTGCCGTTCCCGCTTGCGAAGGCTCGAAAGATTAAAACATTTAATGTTTCTGTTTTATCAGAGGTAACCATACAGTCTCAGTAGATTTCTTTTACTGTAACAATGAGCCTGCCTGAGTGCCTGCAAACCGGCCTAAAACTGCTGTTCTGCAGTCTTGTCTTTACAAAATCAAAAGTCGAAAGACACACACACCACGCCTATTGCTTATATTATTTGAATCGAGTTTCTGCATTTTATTCTGATCTTCTTATCTCTAAAGAATGCTGAAAATATATCACCTCATGTTCTCAAACAAGTTGCAAAAGAACTGCAGAGTCTTCAAAAGAATCCTCCTGAAGGAATCAAAATCATTGTTAATGAAGCTGATCTAACTGATATTCAAGCTGTCATTGAAGGACCAGGTATGAAAGGACTATTTCAAGGGTAGTGGCAGTAGTAATGGGGTCTTGTGTCAGGTCAGCCAGTCTGGGGAGTGTTTTGCTTGCACCCGTGAGATAAACAATAGAACAATAGGAAAGAACAATGGTAATGCGCTTCTGCTGCAGTCACAAGATTTCGTAAAGGACTGCCATACTCCAGCAACTGGCAGATCGATCTGGAAAGAAGAGCGTGCACCACTTCCCTTTTGTGCCATTGCCCTGTGTAGAAACTTAACTGTGTGATCAAAAGAACTTTGGTACAAGATTTTGGTGAAAAAGCACTACAAAAATGCCCTCATTGTTTTGAGAAAAATTGCCTTATTGTTAAATAGCTTGAAATGCTTATAATAAGAATGTGGATATAGAATAATGAATCAAGTAAGGTATAGAAGAACAAAGGATATAGTATATTTAGAAATTTCAGTGACAAAATGCTAAGTTTTTCTATCTGGGTATGAGCATTTGTATAATTTATGTAGCTGCATAAATGTTTGCAACTTCATAATTGCTCATTATTTTGTATTTTAGCTGGAACACCTTATGAAGGTGGTTTATTCAAAATGAAGTTGGTATTAGGTAAAGATTTCCCAACTGCTCCTCCAGCAGGTAATTTTAGAAATCAATTGCATAGCTCTTGTCTTATAAAGAAACTCATTACTCCCAGGTTGGGAAAAAGTAGGGAAAGACAACGGGAAAGATACTGGAGTGAAGATAGCATTGCAACCTTGGTCAGAGCAAAGACAGTAAATGAAACGAAAAGGAGAACCATGGAGAGAAAGATGGAGGCTCATGGTGGCAGATGCCTTTCGGCAAGGCAATTGATAATGATGATGATGATGATGATGATGATGACAGGGGAATCCTCATCTTTTCACTTTCAGCAGTTTTTGAGACCCCAAGAGCTTGTATTGAGAAAAACTTAAGCTGTGGCAAAAAGTGAATTTCCTTTCCAAATAAAAGTATAATGTAAATGCTGCCACAAAACATATAATAAAGAAAAGTATATATTTCAAAGCAACACATTTTTTGACCCTCATCTTTACTATTCTCTCTATTTGTTTTATCCCCTTCTCATTTCAACCCCCTGCTAATTCTGAACCTGGGAATGATTTTGTGGATCTGCCTTAAATAGTGCTTGAATAGTACTTAAATTATCAAGTACTATTGTTCTTCATCTTTCTTGACATATAATAAGTATTCATTGAATTCCCTTACAGGATTCTTTGTTACTAAAATATTCCACCCAAATGTGGCGTCGAATGGTGCTATATGCGTTAATACACTTAAAAGAGACTGGAAATCAGAACTCGGAATTAAACATGTATTACTGGTGAGTACAAAGTTGTAGATTGGTGAACACTCTTGAGCTACTTTTTGGAGACTTGTATTTTGGAAAGGGGGGGTGCAAATGCACCCCTTAACCTGTCAACTACAAACATATCTTTAACCCAAAGGCATAAAGGTAGCCTTCACTCTAATTTTAAGTAAACTCTCTCTAATTATGATTTACTTTCCTGTTCTCCAGGGGTTTAAATGCACCCCCTTTGTAATGCACCCTCTAAATCTTCCATTGTGGGAAAAGTTATCCATTATACTTCTTAGTGCATAACCTTGATGTTGCTCTCTAATGAAAAGGAGCCTTTTCTAATAGAAACCCCTCCCTCTCTAATGGAAACCCATGTTCCCCTATTTTGCCCCTTTTTACCATATGGTAGTCCTAAAACTTTTGCCTTTTTTTCCTTTATACTGAAAATTTGCAAAGAATGCAAAACTTTTCTGTGTAGACACAGCCTAAGCCTTGAATACTAAATATGCTAGTATATTCTTAAGTGATAATGCATATTTTTTGTTTTATTTAGACTGTAAAATGTCTGTTGATTGTTCCGAATCCAACATCAGCATTAAATGAAGAAGCAGGAAAATTATTATTAGAACATTATGATGACTATTCACGGCAGGCCCGTATGATGACAGAAATTCACGCATTACAACAGAAAAATAGCGAAGAAATAAGAAAAACTGAAATTAGTATGACTAAAAAGAGACCGGCTGAAGAAGGTAAAAAGAAAAAGACTGATAAAAAGCGAGCATTAAAACGTCTTTAAATTTAGCGTAAGTTTCATACTTAACTACAGCTGCAATCATCTGTCATGTGACATTTGTATAAAATTTTGCATTAAACATCATCAATCTAGGCAATAAAGAGCTAGGCTGTATTTTTGCTTAAGATCAGTATACATATCAGTTAATCACCCTGTAATTAAATTGTAGCTAAATTAAAAGTAATCATCCTTATGTGTACGTCACGAAATCGCGAAAGTTATTAAGTGCAAGATGCCTTTGCTCTTCGTACTGCATCCTGATTGGTCAGTTTCAGTCAGGTACCAGTACAAGACCCAGTCCCTTGACATGAAGTCTCGAAAGGCGCAAATAAATGAACAAAGCAAAAATCAAGATTTTGAAAATGGTTCCCCGAATTGGAATTGTAAAACTTGTCCTCGGCATCGCTGGGCTGATAGCTGCTGTTCAAGTGTTAGTTATGTTTCATTTTTCATCACTGCATACAAATGATGGTTTTATGAAGATAAGGAAAAGTGTTTCGGCGCCGGAGCGGTTAAAAGATCAGTTAGGCCCTCACGTTTTCAATAGTGACAGACTGGTGGATGTTTACGATTCAGAGAAACGTGAAAAATTTCAGGTAATTTGAAAAATTTTAACGATTTGTCTGCTTTTCACATTTAAATAATATTGTAAACTATATATTGCTCTCTCCGGGGTAAAGTAGGACAAAATGGAACTTATCTACCTGTTGGTGAACCAAAAAGTTCGAAAGTTGTTGCAAAAATTGCTCTTTGACTTTGTTATAAATAATTACATCTGACCATGCGCTTATAGAAATTCTTTCGTAATTAGTCATAAACAAATCAATAAATTTAAAACTTTAACTTTTATTTCCTAGATATCAAAGCCAGAAGTCATAGAAGAGGCAGAGCCAGAACTTCCATGTGTTGTGAAGCACAAAGATGCCATTTCTGCAATGAAGAGAGCGAAAACAGCAAAATGCAAATCTGAGATAGCAAAAACTGCTTGTCTATTAGAAAATGATAAACTCTATTTCAACAACATTACACGGTTATGCCCAGTTGACCGTTCCCATGGCAGACCAGCACACTCAATTGGCTATGGTCATGAATATGGCCCACCTATTAGGATTGTGTATATTCTGAGTGTACATGGTAGAGCTTCAAGACAACTAAAAGGCTTTTCAAAGCAATTTACCATTCACAGCATTATTTTTACTTCCACGTTGATTCTGTAAGTATGCTTGTTAACTTGTTAAATGATGGTTGTAAGATTATCATTCAAGATATTAAGTTTTTCTTATATTCTTAAGTGCTTATTAACCATGTGATCTCAAAGAAAAGGAGCCTTTATTTGAAATTCTAATAGAAACTTGTATAAAATCATATCAAGACATGTCCTATAATCTCGTCAACTTATCTATAATCATTATGTACCTATAAAACCTTTTCCTTATCTAATAATACTGCCACAATGGATGTTCACAAAGACATTAACAAAATCTATATTTTTCAATGTTTTGTTGAATCTGCAATGCTTCTATAGAAGTACAAATTGCAAATTCATGGTAGGCAATGAAATGCAATTTTCATTAGTAATTTCAAGACTCTGAAAATGTCTTTGTATTGAAATGTTTTCCATGAATCCGAATCAGATTATGAAGTAATGGGACCATTATTCTAGAACTCTTTCATGATGACTATTCAGTTAGAGGCCCAACATCTGATGATTCGTAGAATTCATTCTTTGATTTCTTCACAAAGATGAATGAATAAGACTAATATTTTTAGACATGGTGCCTAAATATGAGACCAGGGTCTGCAAAATTTGGTATAAGATAATGATATAGCTTAAATGCTTCTATAATTTATGTAAACATCACTTTAATACAGAAACACAATGAGAAGGACATTTTATCATGATATCTAGTGTCAATAAGAAGTTGAATTTTTGTTAAACAAAATATATCATATCGTATACTTTAATTAATTGAATAACTACATTCATAAAAAGTTAGCTCAGTCATCTTTGTGTACTCACAGTTGAATTATTTAATCTGTAAGTAGCCTTTATGTTGTCTTCCTCAACCCTTTTTCAGATTTATCATTGATCCCACTATCAACAATTGTTTAACCACAAATAATAAATGCAAAATCGTGCAAATATCAATTGATTGTAAAACTTCCTGCATCGCTGTTGGTTGATCTGTGTTCAATCTGTATGTGTATGATTTCATGTTATTTACCTGCTATAAAATTGATGTTTATGAAAATTGTGCAATAAGATTGCCAAAATGCTTAAAAGATATAGCAGCCATTGAAGACTGATTCAACTAATTATAACAGATAATTGAAACATAATTTGTATTAGAATGCAATGCTTTCCAAGTCATATAATATTGAAAAATTGCTATCTGGTAAAAACAAAAACTCAATTGAATATACTTGATAACATAATAGTTCTGAATCTGCTTTTGTGCATAAATCCTTTACTTAGCTTTCAAATCAATTATATCTAGACATGCTTAAAATTCTATTGTACTAGTATATAACAATTTCTAACAAGGAAATTTAATTAAGATTTTAATCATTATTATTTCCTAGTTTTTTATCAATGGCAGAGTAATGGCAGAGTCAGACTCCAGTGTTTAAGCAAAGCATAAGAGTAGAAAAGCAAAAGAACCACAGAGTAGCAATCTTCATTAGAAAATTGATAACTGCAAAAATGGTAAACACATGAAGTTATGCCCATACTTCCAATAGGCAACCAGCATATCTCAATTTATGTCATTAATCAAAGCCATCTTCATTAATTCTAGATATTGCATACCTAAATACGACATACTAAAGAGTGCATATATTGGTGATATAAGCAGATCTTAATACATTGATATTTTATTTATCATTATTCTGTAAAATTTATATCATTATAGTATTATCTAAGAAACATGTGACTCAGTCTATAAAACGATATAAGAAAGATTTAAAAATCAACATGGTATGAAGAACATCCTTATAATGATACACATCGCTGGTTAAGCAAATGTTTGAGTAACATCCAAGAATACTTGATGGATTGTATGTGGTTCATAATTTTGAGTTTGCAATATTCAACCTTTATGGATTAAACTAGATTGCAATCATTTCTTACAGGAAATTCAAGACATTTGGATCAAAATTACAACACATCAAGATAATTTCAAACCTGTAGCATAAGGACCTTATAAAGGTAATGTGTGTTCTATTAGTAATTAATACACTCTATTATTCTTACAATATTACACTGACTTTAGTCTTTAAGTTATGACCTCACAACAAGCTTCCTGTCTAAATAGTGCTAGATATATGATTCGCTCGTGTTGAATGTTAGAGTTATCTGATCATTGTATGAAGTAAAAGAATGCATTAATAGAATTTCATATCTGATATAACAACCATTGGAAAATGGTCAATCAATATTGGATAACTCTATTTAGTGCCTCAAATAAAACATACTATCAGAATTGATATGAAATGCGATGTATTTAGAATACAGAAAAGAGAATGACAGCACAAGACTAAAATGCAGTGATTCTATATCATCAATCGGCTAGTAAATAACTAAAGAATTGAGCCTTGTACGTCAAGTCTGAGTATAGTTGCAATATATAAGTCATTATGATTAATGAATCATCATTTTAAGAGAATCAAGGACTTACAAAATTCTAGAGTGCGACTAGAGATGAAATTTTTAAGAGTGGGGGATCCCTGTTGAGAGAGGTCAGCCTTGATTATTTCTATTAATCGAATAGTTTCTATCTGCACCAATCTAAACACTTCTTCATCAGATGATCATAAGGTAAACTCGCTTTTGAATCTCAGCTGAAGTAGGAGCCTCCTAGCTAATGGATTTCTCGCGAGCTCTATCTAGTCAACTGAGTGCTAAGAAGTGGCTAAACTGTCTTATCATGACCCTATTACACCAACAAATCGCCATTAAATAGGTCTTACCTAAGCTTTGTAGATTTGAATATGCCACCAAGATGGTCATTTAGATGTCTATCTACTAAAACACTCCTTTACAAATCAAGAGAAAGACAATCTCTGAGAATGCGATGCAATTACATTGGTACCAATTATGATTTGAATAGTGCATTGTCCTTGCTGAAACATGTTCCACTGCTATTCTATTGGGCCTGCAGATAAAAAGTTACCCAAGAAATATGTATGAGTGCTGCAGAAGAATGAAGCTTTCACATATAAATAACGCAATAAACATCCACAGTGATTAGATTGAAATTCCATGATTTCTCGATCATTCTATAAGTTGGTTCCAAAAAAGGAACGATATATAATCACAGAAAATTCATATTTGTCAAAAACAAGGGTATCATATAATAAGAGTTATCTATGTTTTATTTTGAATTATTTTTCTTTGATTTTCAGTCATTCTTTCACACTGTGTTACGAAACAGTCCTCATTGCAGCTCATTCGTCAAAAGCAATTTACGTCTGACGAATTGGAAAAGAAAACTTGGTTGTCGATGTCAACATAAACATATTGTTGATTGGTGTGGTTGTTCACCTAATGATTTCAAACCTGAAGATTTCCCAAGATTAAAGGTAAACTGATACTTAATCTAAATATGTTTTATCTGCTGTAAACAAAGCACTGTTTGACTGTTGTTACATAGCTACCAATGAGCGTTTCAACTGCTTCATGTTAATACTCTTTTCATTGGAAGCTATGCTTGCCATAAATTGTAAAAAGAAAAGACCACTTAACTGACTGCAGCGTTAAGAATTGCCATTCTTGCGGCGAAGAGATAGATAAATAAAAAACCAAGCAGGAACACCGTGATTAAGAAACAATAGAAGACTAAGGCTGTAATTTTTATATAAAAATATATACATTACAGCTGTAATGTTCCTGCTTGATTTATTTTTATGCTTGCCATGTTCATGGTCAGTGGATGACGTCATCACTAATGTTCTGCAGGTCACATAAGCCCACCCTTTTAAAGATGACTAGGTATCTTGTTAAGTTAAGTCTTGGACAGACTCTGGTGTAATCCCAATGGTTTGAGTAAGAAATACTTCTAGGACTAATTTCACATTCCAGGCATAGGTTGTATCCATGTCTTATTGTTGTATGACTCATGTCTCTATCTCTTGGCAGAGTCAAACAACCAATGTATTCGCAAGAAAATTCGAAGCCATTGTTAATCAAGAAATTATAACAATGCTGAACACTTGGTTATATGGGGAGTACCCCAAGGATCTTCCTGGACTGCACAGTTATTGGGAGAGCATATACAGTGAGAAATATGATGACATTGAACGTTATGACATCAAATTGACATTCTTCCAATCATTTGCAAGACAAGTGACCAGGAGATTCTCAGCAGATACTGGTTGTCTGGTATCTGAAATATGGAAGACGAAAGAAGCTCATTATTACATGCACAGAGATAAATTACAGGGCGTTCTTGTGCAATATGATGTGAAAATAGTTGGAAATGATGGCAAAAGAGAAATAGCTACATTTGAAACTTGGATTGAAAGAATCAATAAAACTGTTTTGTTCAATAAGAATAAGAATTCATCAGAACCAGCAGCAAGGTTAAAAGGACTTGAGGTATGTCTGCTCTATAACTATAGACCTACAAACTCGATAAACACTTTTCTTGTCTAACAAAAAGACGTTTTTCCAGCAAGTTACTTGTTTGTCAGTATCTCAACCTCTATTATCTTTATTCCTTCATCTTTATTATCTTTTGAAAACATATGTGTTGATTAAGCATTTCAAACAATGCCCAGACTGCCATTTGAGCAAAACTTGTTGACAAGGCTCTGTTCTGAGAGCAAAATGATTGCAAATCTCATTTGCATATGAGAAGACGAGCAAAGTACTATCCAGGTGGCCCCTGCATTTGAGAAGACCAGTATAAAGGACTAGCCACGCAGGCTGTGCATATAAGAAGATTAGTATATAGGACTAGCCAGGCAGGCTGTGCATAAAAGAAGATTAGTATATAGAGACTAGCCAAGTGGCCCGTGCCTACAGGAAGATTAGTATAAAGGACCAGCCTAGTGGCTTATGTGGCCATGCAGCTTGTTCCTACACCAGTTTTTAATTTTTTAAAGGTTGGTACAAGTTGGGATCAAAAAGAACGAATTTTCAGAAATTTTGCTGGAATGATTGGACCATTAGACATGCCGACTTTAGTCCATCGATGGTCACATGGTAAAGTGTTCTATGTTCGAATTATTTGGATTGATCCGTTGAATGTAATTGCTGGTAAGTTGCATTATAAATCTTTAATCTTTGTGTTGTTCCATCATTCAGTTCCACTGGTTCTCCCGACAACTTATAAAATATTAAATTATCTGTTTTATTTTCAGGTATTTATCAAATGAAAGTTGAAGACAATTGGGTGATATCATATCACAAACCGACATTTAAAAAACCACTTCGTCCTGGGACATGGAAGGTCAGATTAGTTCATAATGATAACGTTGTACTTGGTGAAACTTCATTCCTCGTTATACCATTAGCATATTCAAAAGGTAAAACCATTTCATTACAAGATTCTATTTCATTCAATAACGGTCCGGCTGCTGGTCTGTATTCCTCGGATTATATAATAGATTTCGATAGAGACGCTAATGACACAAACCATAAAGTGGACGAGTTCTCTAAAAACTCTTTCAGCACCGGAAGTGCTTTAGAACAATGGGTTGACTTATTAGTTGCACGTCATTGGACGATTAAAGACACGTGCTCAGTTGAACAATTGAAACACGAGTGCGTTCGAATTAAGAACTGTCAGAATACAAAATGGAGTTCCTTATCTCCTGATCCTAAATCTAATATCGATAGTTTAATTAATAGCGATGGTAGGAGGTGAAAATAATATTTAAATAATCATAATTATAATATCTATATATTTATAAACAGCATAATTTGATTAAGTAGCTGTATATTTGATATAAAGAATATTATTTTAATTTTCAATCAAGGTAAAACAATCAAACATTGTTGGTCAACATTTGAATATCACTTGTCAAACTGTTTGACTGTTTGGTAACGTCGTAAAAATTGTTTACGACAAGCAGAAATTGTTTCTGAAGTTCTTCGGAAACATTGCCCAGCAGATTATGCTTTTCAAGCAATGTTTTGCTACATGGTCTAATGACCAAACATTGCTTGTAAAGCAAATCTCAAATGTTTGACCAGCAATGTTTAATCGTTTGGCAAGAGCCTAAGAAGGCACATTTTCCAGCTCTAAATGCTCCACAAATTGGACTTGGGTGATAGAATTCTAAAACTTCGATAACATCTATATTTTAGAAAATAACTAAAACCTTTCTTCTAAAACCTAATAGCTTTTGTCTACTTGAAATCGGAGAAAGTAAAATAAATAATAATTAAGGATATAGCAAAATTTTAAGCCTGCCTCGAGATATTAAAACTTGATAAAGATTACTAAAAATTGATAGATTATAAAAATTTTACAACATCGCTCAGGACCAAAACATTTTTCGGGGATTTGAAAATTTTTGTGGTAGATACTATCTCAAACTGCTCTGTTAAAGATATGTGTTGTATTTTTAATTAACATTTAAATATTAATTCCTCTAAGGTACTGGGTTTTAGGATAAATATAAATTTAATGAATAGTCTTTGTTCTTAAAGATAACACGCTTCATTAGAATTACGTCACAGACTCAAATCTTAGAATTAGTTACTGAATTTATAGATAAAGTATTTTATCAAAATTTTATCATATATAATATTAAAAGTTTGTAAAATATTTTTATTTAAAAACGGATATTATAGTGAAGGGACTATATAGATAGATTTATTTTACGTAAATAATTGTTAGTTCAGATGAAAATTTTATCTCTTTAGTGGTTATAGTAGTAAAACATAAAAGTTATTTTATTAAGAATTGTTCAATGAATTCTATCTTAACGATAAAGTATATTTTTGACCAGAGTTGGCTTTTTGGTTTTGTTATGGACATATTAAAGAACCCCTGAATGAACCGTAAGCCACACCATGGCTAATCGTAGACTTGCTACACAAGTCTCTGTTATGCTCCTTAGAACTGATAGGTAGCTAAGACGTCTTCCTGAGCTGTCCTGAACAACAATAACAGGAATTTCAAAGAGGGGGGGGGCTGGTGTAGCCAGTCTAGGCTAATCGTGGCTGCCGAGTATGTCAACTTATAATAAGATAGACCAAACGCTAACTAGTTGTAACTGTTAACTTATTCCGACATGTCAACAAGACGTTTGAACTGATAGGCTGATCACATTCGGGGGAGCACTCGTGTCGACTGCGATTTATGGGAACCAGTTGGCAACTTATTGTAGATAGTACATGCCCAACATTATGGACTGCTCGCCGAGTTACGCTGATTCCTGATCAGTAATTGGCAACTGATTCTGAATGTGCACAAGGTCGACATCAGCCTGGCTTCAGACCTTAGTCTTTGGTCTGCCAATTTTCGGGAACAATTCTTCGCTGTATTTGTGAGCACAGTCTTGTTGGTCAAACAAATGATGCTCTGTTTTAGATTTCGTTTTTGAGTGAACCACTACGTGTAGTTTGATCTTTGGAATACTTCTTTAGAGGGACTGCAAATTTGTTGACATCTCCCAAGTTTTCCTTTAGGGTTATAGCCTTTTTTACTAAGTTACAGAGTTATTTGTCATAAGGATATAAGGACATAAGTTCTAACACGGTAAGTCCCTAAAGCTATTTTAATCTTATTGCTATTTGCGATATTATTATCTATCTTTAATTTTCAGTTTTCTTTCATAAGCTAGTATTGCTGATTTAAAATCAATAAGAATAGCAGATACATCTCAGAAAACATGTTACCAAAATACATAGAGGCAGAAAGCTTTTTCATCACTCTTGAGCTTACAAACAACGAGAACCGTTAGATTTTAGTGAATTCATATGATGTCATAAGCTAAAAATGGCCTAAAGAAACGGAGTTGAATATTGATGTCAAATTTGTCCACTCCAGCTTTCGAGGCACTTTGTTTTTAAAACATTGCAAGAAAGAATGCGTTTTTAATGCCGAATTACCGAAAACTAATGTTGCGTTCGTATGCATTCGTTTTTTCGAATTCTAACAGTCACGTGCAAATTTGATTCTTTTTTCGAACAATCCTCGAACGCTTGTGATTTGCTTAATCATTAGAACTTAGAAATAAAGTTCCATTTTCTTCAACTTTTTTATTGCTTTTTATTTGGTTTTTGCAGGCAAGACATGTCATTGGCTAAAAGTTTTGGCCTCGCAATTGGAATTACATTTCTACTTGTGCTGCTTGATTTTATACAATTGCAGAAGAGATTAACACAACTGCTGTCGTTCATTAATTCAGGTAAGGGCAGTTTTTTGTATTCATATACCCTCTGTTACTTTCTATAGTCGTTTGAATTTCAAACCCTTTCAGTTCTGAAGTTGATCAATTTGATATCGAGCGAGTTGGCATCTTCCAACGTAATGAATTAAAGCTTTGCTTACTGCTAACGCCAGGGTTTGCGGTAGAATTAGCGTTAGTGCCAATGTACAGATTTTTATTGGTGTGAGGTAGGGTCAGTGTAGGGATTATTTTTGGTGTGAGATAGGGTTAGGGTCAGCATTCGGAATAAAGAGAGATACTTTCAGCTCTGTGTTGGTTTCTTCAAATGTCCATGATTTGCACCTTAAAATCAGAACTTTAGCATCCATTTTGAATATTTCCACGTAAGCCTTCCAGCTTCCAACTTCAAAAACGAAAGGTTAAAATGCTTCATAAATTTTTCGAGAGACAGAAAATGAGGGAAAGTGGTTGGTCTCTTTGGCTTGGGGGTAATCATCGAAAAATCATTAAAAATCAAGTTAAGAAGAGATATGTACTACATAAGAAAGAGATAGACGATATATATGAGTATTTAGAATCCTAAGAGCTCGTTTTCCGTGATTTTATATTTTATTTTTTCTTGAATGGCGAATCACTCACTAAATTATCAACATAATCACTGGATTTGTGTAAATTGCAATGATCATGTCGACTACACATTTTTGCTGCGTGGAAGTAGCTGCATTTCTTATATTTCATTAAAGCCATTGCTTACAGTTTTAATTTCAATATAAATTTTAATTATAATATTGGTGAAGGTCATTTAAAAGTAACAAATAGACCAGCGTGAAAGCACTTTGGGAAACCATAGCTGTAACCAAATTAACCATATTCTATCCATGATTAAAACCATAAACCAGTCTGTCATTCATCTCAAAATCATAAAATATCTTATTTCGTTGAAAAAACGATAGTTGGGTAACGTTTGCAATCATTTATCGTCATCTGAGCCAAAGGGACCGTTATTCAGACTACAGAAAAAGAATTAATTAACAAAGTTCTAGTTCTACAAGTCACAGTATATTCGTTTTAAAGTCCTCTGCTTGTTTGATTATAAGCTTATGCTGTCTATTGTAATATCGTACTTTTTCCACTGCCAAAGGGTATAAAAGGTCAGTATAGTCTTTATTCTGTAAAACCTTTCTTAATTAGGTTAAGATTTATTCTCGAAAAAACTCGATCCACGTTGCTTTGAACTACAGGAAAATAAGAACATCCTTCAGGCTTATTTCGAAATATCAAAGTCTTTAAAATCAAAGGATTGTACTATTAAGTTTTATGTGCCATTTCATAGCTCTTTTTTGTCCAAAAAAATCCATATATAAATTCAAAACTATTTAATTAGATAGAAATACAGTTATATATTGTTTAACTTCATATATCCTTGATTGGAAAATGTCTTAGCAAGAGCCATTCATCCCATGAACTCTCGTGACCAAATTTTCGCTCAACCAATCTCCATGTCTTCAAGGTTTTAACCTTTTCGAGTCAACAGGTCAACAGGACAAATTTTGGTTTCTCTGACGTGCTACTCGATTTCATTCACCTAGCAACTGTAACTTAGCAACCACTTTTCACGTCAGCTGATTCAGCTCAGGCCAGTAAATAGCGTCTCGAACTTGAATCACAATTGAATCACAACTGAATCAGTCTTGAATCATTTGAATCACAATTCATAGTTTTTTCAGAAGTTGTTTATTGTTTACGTGGATTAAGTAAATAATAAATAGAATTATAGATCTCATGTAGTGTCTTATATTTGCAAGAACATCAGACTGAGCTCCGTAAATATTTGAAAAATTTAAAACTTTTTCCATTCGAAATGGAATTTTGTACAATGAATCGAATCTACATAACAGGTAGCTTATCCTGTGGCTATGTATAATAATGCATTCCGTGGTCATTTCAAAACAGTTGGCCCCTTAAAAACTAAACATGTAAAGGAAGGCACTTTTCGATTCATAAAAACATACTTTGGATAAATTATTAACGACATTATCAGGTGAAAATTAACATATGTGTGGTGAATATGTTCAGCTATAAAACAAAACAGAACTCAGAGATCTGTTATCATAATTTGCCTCTGTTTTCGTCGATGGCCTTCGCTCTACGTTTGGTATATTAACTACATAACTGTTTGTATGCTAAAGGCCTATGCTCTTTATGTGCTGTGCTGACAAGTTATAGGTAAGTAAGAATAGAGCTGTGTTTTCATTCCATCATTTATAACAGTTTTCGTAATAGTATAAAGGATGAAGTGTCGAGCTGTAATAGTCGAGGAACCATAGTCATTAAAGTTGCAGGCCTTATTAGCCCGTAGTTGTTGAATGTGAAGTTGTAATGGCATGTCCAACGCCAGTCGCTAGGATCTCAGAAGTAGATAAAACTAAGGAGGTCACGGCCCTGTGACGCTACAATAGTTGAGACTCTAGCCTGATCTCACTTAGCTCATGACTCCACCAGCTAGGTGTATTAAACCTCAACGATAACAAATTTTGTCATCGTCAAATGCTACAGAATGCATTTTATTTTTTGGATCTTTTACGTTCTACAGGCCTTTGAAAGATCCATGATTCTGCTAATAATCAGATGCTTTTTTTTATTGAGCTACCCCTTCGCTCCCTCTCTCTCCATTACACAAGCACCCCTCAATTTTCATAATCTGCTTTTACGATTCAACCCCATATTATTTGGTAGATTATTCGCATTCCGCGAAATCCCTACTTATGCGATCTCAGGATGACGATTCTTTTCTGATAGAATTATTATTCCTGCTGTCCTACCCAGGGTTGATGAATTGAGCTTTTAAAACAATCATCAGGGAAGCTTTGTATATTGAAATATCGTTTGCATTTCGCCCTACTGTCTTACTAGGAATCTCTGTTGCTCGGAAGATTACATGTGGCTTATTTTGAGTATTTTAAAACCATTTAATTAGGACGAGTTAAGGAAGTTTTCGACTTGTGCGCTTAGGCAAAATTCATTTTTGTTTCTAGAAATTGTACCTGGTTAGTTGCTACTGTTATTCGTCAGAGAAATCTTCGATCTAGAGGCTTTTTGAGGCTGGCCAACCTGCCAGTTGTAAACGTATTCATATAAATGATAAATAAAGATTTTTTTGCATTATTGTATTATATTATCTTGTATTTTCTTTTAACATGAGGTATATTGTCTTGTAGGATTTGTAACGATGTTGGTTTTTATGGTAACGAAAGATGACTATGATCGATATGGAATCTGGAAAAGTGAGTTTTTTATTTTTCCTTTTAGGGATTACTTGACTAGTAGAAAACTAGGGGGAATATAGGAAGGAACTGAGCTAAGAATACAGCTTGTCTTGAAACTGATATCTGAAATCAAAGTAGATATTACGATGCTCTTTAATGGTGCTAGATTATCAATTAGTTTTTTTTAATCACTTTCTTTTTAAGTTGGTAACAAAATAACTAAATTTAAAAGAAAAAGTAGCTAATACAAATCAACTCTTAAACACAAAAGCAAAACAAAGTTAAGTCTACATATCAGCGGGAATACTAACAACAAATAAGCTAAAAGACTAATGACTAAATACTTTTGATATACAGCTACATATTCAAAACTGAAAGATCTAGTATACGTATATTTACTCTACAATAATAAATTAAGAAAGAGGGTAAATTGGAGGGTAAGTTGAAGGAGGGTTAATATTATGGGGCCCGAGGCTAACGAGCCACCAACGGGTATATGCGAGGAGCGGGTCACTCCTTCTAAATCACGTACCTATTGCTTAATAAATAAACATACCCCTCAGTTAGATGTCCTCAAAATGGTGAAATTTGTTGTCCAATTGAATTGAATGAGCATCGAAATGTTGCCTGAAATTCACTATTTCTTAAGAATCTGTCTCCGAATTATTTTTTCTTCAAGCACAATGAATTTAAATGCACTAAAGGCTCTTAAATGTTACCTTGAAGAAGGTGCGTCACCCTGGTACTAAATGATGTTTCACTCCTTTACATGGTTGAGGTCTGCCCGTAATTTCAGGTTTTTGGAAGGGGACAACCATACGGGCAACCGTACACCTGTTTGGATCAGGGCTTCATTTTTATGTCTCTGAAATAGTGGAATCTTATTCTCGCGACTTGAATCTTATTCTAGCTTTTATTGGAACGAAACAGCCCTCCATTACAGAGATGTTGGAGTTTGGAAAATGGGCTGTTTTCAAGCCGATCGGTCTTCTGATGCAAGCTACGATTATCGATTTTAATACCGATGATGATGCCTTGGAAAGTAACGAAACAATGGAGATTGCATCGCAGTATGCCTCTGCAAGTGCATCATTAATCAACCCGGCAGCAAAAACAACTATCAACCAATCAAAAACAAACATTCCAAAACCTCCTCCGCCGCCGATACCGCCTCCGTTGCCAATCAAAACAGCATCACCGTCAAACGATGGCAGTGATTTCAAATGTAAGAAAATCAGTTGGAAGGAGCTGAAAATTGATATGAGGAATACCATCTGGGATTCGGTATGCTGTTTTCAGTTTTTCTCTGCACGTTTTTTTTAGATGACTGACCAATTTATAATAACAAAAAGTAATACACCTTTTCTATGGAAGGCTGTCTGAATTTCATCAGAACTTCACGATATCGAATTTTCGATGCTTGAACCGTATAAAGTATCCAAAACTTAGTCTAGGCACAAAGTTTCACTGTTCTAACGTTATTACTATTGATTTTATGAGCGTTCAAAGTTCAAGGGCAGTTGCTGAGGAAAATTACTTGAGAGCTTTTCACCCCAAATGCTCTGAGCCCTTATAAAATCGTAAAATTTGAACGCTTATAAAATCAGTAGTACAAGCACCAAGATAGTCAACCTTTCCTGTTGGACTAAATTTTGACTACTGCAAAATTTCCATAATTGTAGCTGTCCGTCGAAAAGCTTTATTCAATTAACTTTTCTCTCCTTAGGTAAATCGAAACTTGGAGAATGGTGAGGCAGCTGTTGACAGGAAAGAAATCGTTGAACTTTTCAGAGAAAAACCGAGAAAATCAAGAAAGTTTTCAGGTCAAAACTCCTTGTCATTCAACTTTAACTTTTCTTCCTTACATCTATATTTTCCGTATATTTGGTTATTATTTCTCTTATTATCCAGTGTCAATGTATTATTAATTTCGGCTACTGTTTGCAGCTTTTGAGCAACACGTAATGTCGCTTTTATTTTGCTTTCAATAGGCCTTTCAACTGACACTGTAAACTCAGACGATATTCTGACACTGACAGGGAAGAAGAAGCTCAACATATGTAAGAAAATAACATAATATTTATTTATATTTAAAGTTTGAAAATAGTTTCAAAAGAATATGCGTGATTCGAATGCAATGCCTGCCAGTATAAATTAGAACATTCCCCAAAATTTCAGTTATTATTGCAAGTTTGTTATTACTAGAATGTCTGCAAGGCTAGACTATGCTAGACCTTCCCCCCTTTCCCCCGAAAACAATGTTGTTTTGCAATGCTGAATAGTGAATTTTGGTAACCCCACTGTTTATTTATGTACCTGAAAATGTTTTAGCATTGAATAAAGCAACATTGTTGACAGAGGTTGGAGGGGATAAGTGGGTCGAGTAAACAATCAAAACTGCATTTTGGCAGGCTTTGTAACTAGCTAAGATGCTGTTTTACCAAGTTGTAAAGCGCTCTGCTAACGACCCAAAGGCTTTTTGTTTAAATCTAACCGTGTTGTCTTTGCATCAGCCTGCAATTCAGCTGGCTCTTCATGTAAGATCTGTATATGAGTGACTAGGTTATTCTTCTAGAATAGGGAACACAAGCTGCTGGTCCACATAACCTCTATAGCTACCTCTACCCCGATCTACAGGGGTAACTAAATACTGCTTGCTTGCTTGCCTTCGTGATTGCTACTATGCATTTAAATCACTTCATTCTCCCTTTTGTGAACACGGCCAGTAGACAAGCAAGTAGACAAGTAGACATGTAAGGCTTTCTGTAACTGGTAAATAATATTCGTTCTTTTGCAGCGATTGACTGCGGTCTCCCCCTTTATGGACAGTGCTAGTAGACAATCAAAGTTTTCTACATCTGGTAATTGATATTCGTTCTTTTGCAGCAATTGCTTTGGCCCATCACCAGCTATTTGCAGACGACTTGATCAAAGCTGTGAAGAATGTCGACGTTCGATTGCTAGAGGCAGATTTCCTATCAACTATTGAGAATTTCCTTCCTGATCAAACAGAGGTATGATTTGCCAAGAATTAAGTAGACTTAGTTAGATATACGAAAGAATACTTCGATGCATCATATCTTTTAAGCAGGCACAAAAGTTGTTTTTGTTTTTGGTGCATTTTTCTGGAAAGCTTTGAGCCAAATCAGCGTTCTGGAAAGCCAAGGCGTGGTTTGCTTTTTGATTCAAACATGATGCGATTTTTGATTAATGATTGAAGCCCTGAATTTGCAGGCCAAAGATGCAAGTGTTTGCCAAACAGTATTTGATTGTTTGACAAGGGTCTAAGGAAATTATCGTTCTTGTATTACTATTGTTGCCATATATTTCTACCTCTTATTACATATCATTCCTTTTCTACAGGAAACTTCTTTAATTCAAAAATATTCTTCCATGGATTTGCAAATCGACAGACAAGTTTTAACTGATCCTGAAGAATTTTCCTTCTTGGTGAGTTCTGTATTCATATTTTGCTTCTGTGCAAAGGATCACTATCCCAGTTAGAGTTTCCCAAGATTTTTCAATAATATTTTTATAGTCACGTGTTGTTATTTGGGATTTTATGTTTTCAGTTGGCAAGCATTCCACAATTTCGTAAAAGAATCCGTGCAATGGTATTCCAATGCTCCTTCTTTGATCGGGTCAATGCCATTTGCAAGGTAAGAAGAAAAATCTTGAAACAGTAACAAGTATATTACTATAATAATATTAAATATAGATAATAAAACTAGTATGAAATGTAAGAGTTAAATGATTTAATTTGATTTCCAGAATTTTGAGGTTGTCAGAAAGTCAATCGAAGAGATACGGCAAAGTACAAAATTAGAAAAAATTCTCATGGTAAAACTTGCTTTTAATATCTTTTTGTCTATTGCTCTACGATATCAAGGCAGAATAGTGTGAATTCATTAGTTTCACTTTTATTGTAGTCTTTTTTATTTGACAGTATATTTTGTCAGCTGGAAAAGCCATGAATAACACAGCAACGAAAGCATTTAACATCGACTTTCTACCAACTGTAAGTCTTTTATGTGAATTCATCTCGACCTATCTAAATTGATCTTGATTGGTCTGTATAGATCTCGATTGTTTCTTGATTTTTCTTTATTGGTCTCGAATTGATCTTGTGATTGATCTTTATCGATTCTAGATTTCTCTTTTTCGATCTGGATTGATCTTGATTGATCTTATCGACTTGGATTGATCTTGATTAAACTTAATCGATCTTGACTGATCTTGATTGAGTCTGTATAGATCAAAAATGACTTTGATTGATATTTATCGATCTTGGTTGATCCTCGTTAATCTTTATCGAACTTGATTGACTTTGATTAATTTTTATAGATCTGGATTGATCTTGATTGATCTTATAAATCTAGATTGATCTTGATAGATCTGTATAGATCTCGATTGATCTTGATTGATGTAGATTGACCTTGATTGATCTTTGATAACCCAACCAGAGCATCTCATTCAACAAGATCTCGTTATTCAATCTACTTCTGGGATACTGTAGTGGCTGACGCTAAACACCATTTCATTTTCACCATCACCCCTATCATGTTCTGTTTCTAAAAGTTTGCCTAATTTCTCAACAGGCTTCTTGTTGTAAAACATCTGATGGGAACTCAAACTTCCTTGCTTACGTCACATCCAAGATTGAATCACGCGATCCGCAAATCCTGAAGTTATCCGAAGAGCTGCCGAGTCTGGGAAAAGCAGTAAAAGGTTTGATTATATGAGAATTATTTGATTTTTATCTGATCTTCTTATTGAATTGTTAATGAAGTTATTTAAAGACAGAAAACGAAATTAATACACATCTTGTCCTTTTCTTTTCCCAACGTTCAAGTTTAAGGCCTTCGCCAAACGATCAAACATTGTTTGTCAAACATTTGAGCTTTGGTTTGCAAGTAATCCTTACAAGGTTTACATACAGTTGGACCCTTTGGCTACGTCATAAAACATTGTTTGACAGGCGAAATTGCTTTGAAAACGGTTTTGAAATACTTTTTGCATTTAAACATTTTATGCCTGTAACTAAGCAAAAAATGTTTGATGAGCAATGTTTTGTGACGTGGCCAAACGTGACAACATTTTGTTTTAGAAGCAAATCTCAGATGTTTGGTGTTTCAGATGTTAGTTTGATGTTTGATCGATCAAACATTATTTATCAAACATTAAAATTTGCGAGAACATAGCCTGCGCCCAGACTCAAACTGATCAAATCAGTAGAGTCTGCGCAACTACGTCCAAAAGCTTGTTCTGCTGACTCAGCAATCTCGTTTTCATTTTAAACCGCGCGCGTTGCTCCGATGGAAGTCCATGCGGCGAACGCTCCGCTCGGCCTGTTCATTTCCTTGTGGCGTGGCTTAGATTTACTTTGAAGCTTGGTGTCCTGCTAGATACTTGTGAAAAATAATACAGTAAGTCATGTAGTGCGTTATTTGTTTCACTGAGTTCACAAAAAAACAGTCTTGGGACTTTAATTTAGTGGATGGAAAGGGCGACTTCGATGTCAGGAAAGCTTTACAGCGCCTGAACTTCCTTGTCGAAATACGGCCTACTACCGACGAGAAGTCCTACGTTTGGTGGTTTCCTCATATAAATTTTTCTGATTCTGAAAGAGTGCCTATACAAGGAATGCCAGCAGCTTTGTCAATTGAAAGAAAAGCCTGACAAAAAGTTTTAATTACTTATCAACATTTCTTGTTCATAATGAGTTGACCCATTGAAAAACTAAACAGAATTTGATAAGTTTAAAAGTACAAATAACTTTTATAGAAACAGGGTGAAATTAAATTAAAGAATTGTTGTCTCATGGCCCAGTATCTACCTTTGCCAATTTTGAAATGCAAAGTATGGAAATTGCAAAAGTACTATGCAAGTTGCTGTTAAAATTATGCTTGGGGCTTTCAAAGCTTGATTTATGTCCATTTGTTTATATCAACTAGCATGTACTATCATGTTATGCAATTTCCATGTTTTGTTTGATACTTACGTAAGCAGTACAAAAACTAGCCTGGATGTGATCTAGATTTACTAAGGTCACAGCTCGGTTTTTGTTTGCTAACAGTTACAGATGTTCTTGGTCTAAAAGAAACAACGGTCCAAACCAAGACCTAGGCTACTTTTTATAATGAACAAGGCTATAGGTATAAAATTTTCTGAAATTAAATGTTAAAAGCCTGGTAATGTACTTACATAATTAAGATTTCTTTTTAAAATAATGTAAACTGTTAGTTAATTTAAGTAGATATATTAAGTAGATTATCCTTAGATATATTCTAAGTGCTCTTGTCAGTATATATGCAATGCATTCTAGAGGTAGGTACCTAGAGAGTTTATTTACAGTACTTTAAAAATATCATTATTGTTGTAACTAGTTTCAGCTTGTAACAATTGTGTAATATTTAAAATTGCAAATGCTAGTTAAGGTGTCTGAGTCATGTCACCTTACCAACACTTCTAGTGTAAAATATATCAACATCTTGGTGAGGGTTGTGAGAAAAATAATCCCGTCCATTATACAATTTAGTGGGCTCATCTGAAAGTTTTGGATATATGCAACTGAGTTGGTTGGCAAGCTGGCTTGATACACTCACTGCTTTTAAACAAGAATTAATGTATCCGAGTAAGGTAAGAAAATGGAGGCATGTGTGAGAAATCCTGTCTTGAGGCAGTCAAGTCTGCATCTGTTTGGTTCTGTAGGTGGTGGGGATGAAATTCTCAGGGGCTATAATTATGAACTATTGTACACTATTCGAAACCCCATGTACTGCTGCCTTCATATTCTTACCTTAAAGTTCTTGAAATATTTCAAATAGATCCTAAAATACATTTTGAAGGATTTGAAATGGTTTAAAATTACATGCTGGTAAACATACATAGTTCCGATGAAAAGCTGACCCCAGTAAGAAAGTTTCTGACAAGTCAATCCAGAATCAAATATTCATATTTGAAGCGTGTCTGTCTGCTAAATGCCATTAAGCCAACAGTTCACTTAGCTGCCCATCTTTAAAGCTCCAGTTGTGTAGCTTTGTGTTAACAAATAAAGATTGCTCGTTTGCTTTCTAATATTACATGTACTGCATTGCATGCAACAATGGGATTTTTTGTGTCAGTCATTGGAGCAGAATTCTATTCAGTTGTTCTCAGATCTTTTACCATAATCAATTTGCACTGAAAATCTATTCAGTTGTTCTCAGATCTCTTACCATTATCACTGCTTGCTTGCTTGCTTTCTAGTATTGCATGTACTGCATTGCATGCAACAATGGGATTTTTTGTGTCAGACATCGGAGCAGAACTCTATTCAGTTGTTTTCAGATATTTTACCATGGTACTCAATGTGCACTCAAAATCTATCCAGTTGTTCTCAATGAAAATTTATCCAGCTGTTGTCAGTTCTTTTGCAGTTGTCAGTGCTGAGTAATGCTTGTCAGTTTGCTAACCAACTTTGTTAGTCATGGTCAGTGCTGGATGAATGCCTATTCAGTTGTCCTCAGATCAATCAATGTGCACCGAAATTCTATTCAGTTGTTCTTAGATCTATTGCAAAGTTCCAATGATTTAAAAAACGTGTTATTCTTTTCCATTATCTGCTGATGTGAATCAAACCAATTCCATTTCTTATGTGGTGCAAACTTTGAGAAAACCGATCTTCATCCCAAACAATATTTCCCACAGCTGAAACTCTTGAATTCGCCATTTTGAACTAACTCACCAAATCCACAAGATTACCGCGCGCGATCACAACGAAGTCTCATGCGGCCGCTCAAAGAAGAAAACAATAGCACGCTGGGACTGACCAATCAAATCGCCTGCCAAAAAATTGGCAGGCGATTTGATTGGTTTAGTAGACAAAAGAAAACAAAAGAGAATTGAAGAAGTCTTGAAACGAAAAAGAGGCCAGAACAAGCTTTTGGACGTAGTTGCGCAGACTCTACTGATTTGATCAGTTTGAGTCTGGGCGCAGGCTAGACCTAACCCCGTCTTTCGCCTTATTATTTGCAAGTCTCAGGTATTGCTAGTTGATATTCTTATTTCGTTTTTTTTTCTTGTGTTATTACTTGCATTTATCTCTTTGCTATTACCATTTCAAGACAACTCTAGTCAATTAAAGTGTGTGCATCTGACTTTGATGCAAGCCCCTTAAGCATTATCATTCTCATCTTGCAATAAAATGCGTGAATCTCAAATGTGTTTGTTTTTCTGCAGTTTCCTTGATAGACGTCGACAGAGACGGTACAGAGCTTGCAGTTGAATACAGTGTATGGTTATTTATTCTTATCATTCGTTTTATTTGCTACAATATTATGTGATCAATATACTTCCACCGAAACAAATTGTCTTTGAAAAAAGAATTTCTCCTAATTCGCAAATCTAAATCTTTTGATTTTTTTCTAGTCGATTGCCATGGAGCTTGATTCTATTGCAAATGATAGCGAAGGATTCAAAGTAAGTTGGTAATCATAGTTTAAAAATGGTGCTTGTGCCTAGCTTGTGTCTTTTTAAATCAGCCTGAGCTGAAACCTTGACAACTTTGCATTTTAGGATTTCTTGCAACAAGGCAAATTGGATTTGAACAACATCAAACGAAAACGAAGACAAATCCAACAAGATTTGAATGATCTTGCTCAGTATTTTGGAATTGATCCGCTGAAAACGAAACCAACCGAACTTTTTGGCATTTTCAAGCAATTTCTCACCGATTTATCCAACACAATGGAAACCCTCGCAAGGAAATCGCAACAAAAAGCACGTTCGATGAATCGCTCGTCATCCACACCGAATTTTCGCCGAAGCAGTCGCAATTCAAGCTTTCGAGGCAGTCGTAATTCCAGTACGAGAAGCAGTCGAAACTCGAGTTTTCGTAAGTCAAGTAGGCGATCGAGTATAACAAGTAATGTGTCTGAAGCGACATGTGCAAGTGGGGAGTCGAGTTTCACTGACGGCATTGTAAATGGTAATAGTGCGAGTTTTGACATTGATGTTGAAGCAGATAATACCACAAGACCTACATCAGCTGGAGGTATAATGATGCAAGATTCGACTGCCAATGCCTTGGGATCTGCATCAAATTCACCTGGGCGAACGTTAATTCAAAACACGAATGGTAATGCCACGGGGCCTGCATCAAATTCAGCTGAGCGTACCTTTATGCAAAGGCTACCTAACAATACCAAAGGACTTTCATCGACTTCATCTGGGTGCATCTTAATGCAAGATACGAATGGTAATGCTAAGGGGCCTGCATCAAAGTCAAATGGACACACGTTAATGCAAGAATCGCCTTGTGATGGTAATAGCAAAGAGATGGGCGCAAATAATACCTCAAAATCGTCTCCTCAAGTGAAAAGAAATTTGAATAATATGCTAAACAAGATGCTGTCTGAAGAAGAGGATTTTACATCCAAAAAGGAAATTCTGAGGAAAGTTTTGTTATCTCCTGTCAGAGAAAAGCCTGAAAAATCGAGAATTAGTAGAGAAGATGGGACGAAAATGTCTCGTAAAGAAGATGATGGGAGACACAAAAATTCTAATGGGGAGATTGTTGAAGGTAATATAGAAAAATGTGTTGATTTGGAGAAAAAGGAAAAATGGAAATTGACGAAGGAGAATGCGATGCAAAATGGCTTTGCATATGAACCAGGGAAATCTGGTCCTGAATATGCCAAATTAAATGGTGAACTTTCTGGGCTTAATGGAGAGATGAGCAGTAATAAGTTCTCAGCGAGTAAAAATGAAAAGAAACAAAAAGAAATCCAAGTTTCTCTTGTGAGGAGTTCATCTTTGCGAAGATCAAATAGAAAGCCGAAAAGGGTTAGTGTGAAGTCAATGCAAGCTAAAGAACTGCAAAAAGCAAAACGACTCCTTGTTTCAAAATCAGAATCAAATTTGTCAAGTCTGAATTTGATAAAACATAAAAATAAAACAGAAGCGATTCAGTCTGTTATTTTAAAACAAGGTTTCATCGAGAAGCATTCACCAATGAAGTGTGGTATTAAAAATATCGAACAAAATAATAATAATTATTCGAAAAGTTTTGATGATTATCATAGCTCAGATACTTTAGAGAAAAACTCACCGGAAGAAAAATTATTAAGAAGAACAAAATCAGCTATAATTTCACGCAATAAACAGAAAGCAAGTCTTGTGATTTTTGTTTAAATTTTTCAAAACGTTTGTAACTAATGTATGAGTAATAAAATAATTTGTACTTTTGTGGAAAAGACGTAGCGTATTTTTTAGCAAATCTAATATGACGGTTAGAGTACTTAATACTCTAATTATTTAATATGCACTTAATAAATGTTATATTAACAAGTTTTTAATCAATTATTTGCTTATTTGCGAGCAAAATGTTTTAAATTTTGTTTCAAATTTTAAACAATTGTAGCCTCGTTTTAGATTTAGTTTTCGCGCCATTTCGAGCCAGTCTCAGTTTCAATTTTTCAGAAAGTTGACCTAAGTTTTGAAAGAAGTTGGCCGTTTTGCTTGCCTATTTCATCGTCCTTTTTTGGCACTTTACCACAGCAAGATGAAATGAAAATAATATGAGCTGACAGAGGAAGCTTCACTGTACACACTGTGCTAATTTCTGCCCATTTTGGAATGTTGTTTGCCGAAAAAAGTGCAGCACATTCATGTCGTTCGAAGATTCGCCATCAAAGAAGGCCATTTTGCTGGACAACATTCAGTTGAGGTTTCTCATCCCCACCGACATTGATGAGTTGAAAACTTTGTGTAAAGAATGGTTTCCCATCGAGTAAGTATGATTAAGTCTTTGATTTTGTAGTATGTTTTTTACTGTTCCGTTGCTTTGTGAGTTTGTGCTTCTAGTTGAGCGGAGCCCTTCCCTTCCGGCCTTCCCCTTCTGACCTTTGTTTTGGTTGGCATGTATGCAGGAGGAGAAGACAGCATGAAGTAGCCAATTGCAAGAATGGAATTTTTGAGCACTGCACGCGGAAAGCTATTGTTTTCCAAACAATTGGGGCATTGATGTTTTCTATGTTTTCAACAACGTTTTCTATTGTTTTGGCCAAAGTTGCCTGTCAAAGTTCTTCGGTGCAAACAATAAAGCTTGCACCCTGGGCCAAGTAATGAGTGCAGTTGGACTTGTAATCTGTTGTTGTAGGTTCAATGCCAACCAAGTTCAAACTCCTTATGAAGAGTGACGAGAGTTCCCAGCTCTCTGTAATTCCAGGCAAAGGCAGAAGGAATCATGAGGTGTGCTCACATCAAGAGGAAGGACTTGGGTCCCAATGCTTAGATTAGCCCTGGGCTATTCAGTGCCCCCCCCCTTGTGCTAAGTGCAGAAACCCATACCTTTAGAAGATAGTAAGTGTATGTTCCTATCTATCTATCTGCTACATCTGTCTATCTATCTTCCAGTGCTTGTGACCAAGCAGTCATTTAGACTATAAAAGAGAGGTTTCTGAGACCCTTATCAATTATCTTTTAAACTATAGATACCCAGAAGGCTGGTACAAGGATGTGACATTGAATCAAAAGTATTTTGCATTGGCTGCGACTCTCAAGAATGAAATAATTGGCACCATCATTGCTGAAGTTAAAGATAGATCAAGATGCAATAAAGAAGTAAGTATGATTGTAATACAAAGTGTCTGTTGCCTTCAAAACAAGAAGATGATTGAGATGTGATTGTAAAAGTCAGTGATCTTTGGGTCAAAGCCGAACCCTGACAGCCCTTTTGCAGAGTATGGCAGTTTTCAATGAGTTATTGGGTGTGTAAGAGCCTCGTTCTATTGTTCTTTCCTCTTGGCAAATTGTTCTATTGAAAGCCAAGTTTTCAAGATGCTTATCTCAAAATTGTAAGATTGTGGGTTTGAATCTCAGTCTTGGCTTCTAAACCACTTTCCACAAGCCTACAGTTAACTCGGCTGTCCATCCTTCCAAGAACTACGAGTACTTGAATAATGAGTACTAATGATCCTTCCGAGGTTAATGAGTACCCAGGGTATTCATTCTAGAATATATCAGTCTGAGGCACAAGCTGCAAGACTAGATCAGCAGTAGTGCTGCCAATAACTTCCAATTACAAATGTCCATATGTAGTTGCCAGTTTATCAATGTATGTCTCCCTGAAAAGTTGTTACAGAAGAAAAAGGTGACCTTATCTTGGGTCTAATTGCATTCAAACATTGCTTCTTTGGCCTGTGTTTGTAGTATCTTTTTTCCATGTATGTTTCTCTTTCTTTTTTAGGACTCAAACATACTGGGTTTCTGGTATCCATCAAATGTCAAAGTGGCTTACATTCTTATTCTTGGTGTTAGAAAGCAATATCGAAGGTCTGGAATAGGTAAGTTTCATTTAAATATTTAAATTTTCTGTAACATTTTGTATGACAGGAATATGCCAAATGAGGGAAGTTAGAACCATACCCCTACCAGGGAGTTTTGGAAGGATTGGTTATTGGGATGACCAAGACATAGTTCCAGATGATAGTGATCCCATTGAAATCTTGCTATGACATTCTAATAATATATAAATATATAAATATATACCATATACATCTACTAAGCCCAAACACTTCTCTGATGTAGTATGAACTTGGGTTGGACATGTAGTTCATATGATGGGTCCCAGAGAGATAGTAGTATGGCATAGAAAATGTTACCACAGGGCAAGAAGAAGACATACTGAAAGCTTCTTCACCAAGGCCTTTAGCATAAGCCAGGAGCTGACAGCACAAGACAGAGGAAATCATCTGTTCACAAGGGCTCTAAATCCTATAAGGCAAACAGACAAGCTGTAGCTGAATAATGAAGGCAGGCCAGGAAGGCCACCACCATAGCATTAATGAGATTGGCCTGACCAGTCATCTGCAGATCCACAAACAGTCTGGACTTCAAGATGATTAGATCGCCCTTATAAAACAGTTAGTGGAATATTATTTTATCTACCTGATCATCAAAGTTTCACATCATCTTGTACCAAATCATTCCTGTTTTGACCCAGCAAAACTCTTAATACCTCTCTCAAATACCATCTTTTCTGCATTTCATTCAGCATCACTGCTACTGGACAATTTTCTGTCGCAATTAACGATAGAAGAAAATCACAATTGTAAAGCTGTGTATCTTCATGTTTTGGCAACAAATTCAACTGCTGTGACGTTTTATGAGAAAAAACATTTCCAATTTCATCGCATGTTGCTGCGGTATTACAACATAAATAACGTGAAAATGGATGGATATAGCTATGTATTGTACATAAATGGAGGAGCACCCCCATGGTCATTGTTGTATCCTTTCAGAAAATTATCTCGCAACTTTAATTTACTTTTTGAAGAGGTTTCCTTTCAGTTACGACTTGGTCCACATACCACACGAAATCCTATCGCAAACGCTTATGTTAGATCTAGAAAGACCCGGGGGTTACTTTCTTTGTTCAAGAGACTAGACGTGCCGCCCGGTTTTTCCAAACCCACCCATGTTTAGCGATAAATTCTGTTACTCGTGGTATCCATGTATAGAAAGAAAACGGAATTTTTACCCATTTGTGCCATTATCTCAAATATTTGAACCCAATTTAACGTCTGAGTCAACTCTAAATACTGCGAAAAGGCCTTTGCGCTGAACTAAAACGCACTTTTTGTCAGGCTTTTCAAGACAATGCATGTCTAAAGGTTTTTATATATTTTACTACCCATGTCTAGAGATTCTTTACGAAAAATCAACCCATATTTAGGGAAATTGGCGCTGAAAAAGTTACCCATTTGGGCGGCACGTCTAGTTTACCGAACAATGGAAGTACCCCCCGGGTAGAAAGATCGCCTTCAGAAGGATTGGGTTAGAATGATATCTTTTTTACAAGACTTGCCCTACTTTGATCTCCGACAAGTTTGACACTAGATTTCCTAGAGATTTTCTTTCAGTTTCAAGAACATTTTAAGACGATAGGTTGACCTGGTCCACATGAAATCTTGTCTCATACGCATATGTCAGACCTAGAACGTTTGCCTTCAGAGGGAATGGAGTTAGAATGATTTATTTTGAACACGACATGCTCTGCTTTGTTGTCTGACAAATTAGACACGAGATTTTCTATTTCAAGAGGTTTCTTTTTAGTTTGGAGAGCTTTTTTAGAGATAGCTCAGATCATAGTCCGTTATAAACTTAACTAGCACCTACTTTTCATCCGTATACAGATGTTTCCCTTTCACACTCAAATGATAGATCAAGAAAGTTGGCCTTCTTGGTCCTGAACTTCTTTCCTTTCTTTTGTGGGCCCTCTTCTCCTCTTGTCTCCTTTCTCTTCCCTGTCATCCTCTTAGGTAAGTTCTCATGGGTGGTCTCTAGTTCTGCCAGTATAAATTAAGAGTGATTGGAGGGAACGCTCTGCGTCCCGTGGCCGGAAACCTTGCTTTCCATTAGCCAATCACCTGATAGCAAAAGGTTTTTTCAGCCAGGCAAACAGGTCAATGCACAAAATGCCCAATTTTCCTGCCACTTCTTTCCGTAGATTTAAGGAATTATATGGCGGTTAGACATGGTTTAACCAGAGGTAATTACTATGACAACACGGCCCCAATCCCTATCTGTATCGCTATCTCATGCATAATGCTTTCATAATTTCATCAGCTGAGTCTTCCTGATGATCCATGGGTTCGCAGAACGGGTTTCTGCGTCCATACGTATTTCTCCGTCTGGTAGACATTGCGAGTGCGTTCCTCTTTTCTGTTGCTTGTTGCTTATGCCAATCAATGCAAACCTGTTACGATCCTTAACTTGAAATCAGTGATTGCGCAAAGAGCTTATCAGGATGGATTTACAGCAGCAAATGTCTATGTTCTCCAGCAAAGTGGATATATAAACTATTCGCAATGCCATGTGCTATGATCAAAATCACTTCAAAAGGAGTCAGAAATATGTAAGATGTCAAATCAAATTGAAACATCAAGATCATTGTAAATATATGCACTAATTCTTAACAAAGATGTCTATAAAGCCAAAGTACTACGCATGCATAACAGTTTACTTTGGCCTATAAGCAGAGCTGTTTTAGAAACAGAATATCACATCTAAATACAAAGTTGTGCTGTCAACCGAAATCTACTATCGTATTCTCTCCAGTGAGTATAACAGCTTCAGTCTGCAACCCTAACTCTAATGATGCACACACATAGTCAATACTTTAATCAATAACTAAAGATCGATATAATATTGATGAATAACTAACGATTAACGTTAGGGTTTGAATGCTATGTCATCTGTCCTTAGTTTTTTAGCGTTTTCAAACAATTGGTCGCTCCCCATCTGTACCACGTTCTAAAGACAATCCCCCTTTTGAGACCGAAACCGCGAAGAAAGCCCTTGTATACTCGTTGGAAAGAATTCGGTAGGTGTGGTTTCCCAATAATTCGATAAGAATTTTTGTCTTTAAGATGAACCTATATGTGCAACACACTATTAAGTAACCTTTACGAAGCAAATGCAGTCCCTCGCTCTTTTAACTGCCATTTTGACTTCGTCTGTTTTTCTCATTTCTTTATCCCGTTGCAACCTGTTAAAGAAGGAATGATTATCCATTATTTGTGCGAGAATCTTATAGATTTTTCAATAATAAAATAATATTTGCATGGAATGAAAGAAAATCAACATACCCTTGAATTCGCGATGGTAGAAAACCACTTGAGAAAAGCACAACTACAAGACTATCTTTTTCTATATGTTCAATTATTTCACCCAAATCATCATCGAGTTTTCTAAACGTATTCTGTCATAATAAAAACAAATAATGCAGTTAAAAATGCACTGTAGAAAAAGTCGATAGTGAAAAGGAGGACAATTTTAAGACCAGCAATCCTCGCCAAAAATATTGGGATACTATATTATAAGTACGTTTGTCTTAGAAATCCGTTCCTATTATATTTGGATTATTCAATCCTCTTCCCCCCTTACAAGGCATATTTTAACATGAGCTGGTGGAAAAATAAAAATGGCCCGACAGTCCCCAGCCCTCTGTTGCTTCTAGAAATCGATTCCCATTAAACTTTTCAAACTCAGAAATTTACAATATAGTCATTAATTTTGATAGTTACCTGAACTTTGTCGTTTGGTGGCTTGCCTCCACTCCGATCACAGACTAAATATAAACAGAAAATATAAACAATAATGATAATAATACTAATTATCAGTATTTGTTGTTTAATAAAGTTTTACTGATGAAAATTAAATTATTGTATGATTGTAAGTATATACCTTTTAGAAGTTGTTCGTATTTCCTCAAATGTGAAAATATAAAACTGGCTTTTCCAGCGTATGATTTTGTTCCCCTGACAACCTGGAAACAAGCATGCTACATTTAATAGCAGAAATTAAAATTATAGATGACTCTTAAAACGTTTCGATCCATGATCTTAATCAGTAACTGATGAAGTAACTGACTGAGTTACTGATGAAGCTTATGGATCGAAACGTTTAAAAAAGTCATCTATAGTTTTAATTTCGCATATAATTTATATAGAGTGAGTTAAGGAGCTCATTTCTAATAATTGCTAGTTTTAATTGAATACGTGTACAGCATTACGAACCAATAACTCTGCATATTAGCACGATAAAATGTAGACTATAGATATTTTTGAGGTGAGTATGAAGGACAACATAGATTACAAAGACAATGTACAACTTTCGTGATCTTTGTCTTAACCCTTGGTGTCATAACTCTAAGATGCTAGCATTAAAAATGTGTTTAGAGTTTTTCGTAGGTTACAAGGAATGAAATAGAAAGCGAAGAAAACACAAAGATGTTTCTTTACCTCGTCATCTGTAGTGCATATTACACCATGGGTTCTCAGAAAACAGTGCTGCCTTGCAATGATTGGAGTGTCGACAACCACGCCTGGAAATATGTTAGAGTAACGGTGAAAGAAGAGATTGCAAGACGTGTAGAGTTAGAGCTAAGAATCTGAGAGAGAAAAAGAGAAAACAAAGGTAAAAGGTAACTCTGACTTACTTGATTTGTTCGCTCTTGAAAATGCCTCGAAAATACTAAAAGTGAATAGAGCAGGATTGAATGATTTGATTGTTTAATTAATTGATTGAATAATCGAGTGATTGACTGATTAATAAATTAACTGACACATCGATTGACTGATTGATTGATTGATTGACTGATCGATAGATTGACTCATTAAGTGATCGACTGGTTGGCTAATTGACTGATTGATTGGTTGGCTGATTGATTGATTGATTGGTTGGTTGATTGATAGAGTGATCGATTGATTGACTGATTGAGTAATCGATTAATTGACTGATTGACTGATTGATTGGTTGGCTGATTGATTGATTGACTGATTGGTTGGTTGCTTGGTTTATTGATTGACTGGGTGATTAACCGATTGATTAAAGGATTGAGTTAGTGTGTGACTGATTGGTTCATTGATTGACTAATTGGTGCATTGATTGACTGATTGCTGCATTGATTGACTGGCTGATTGATCCATTGACTGGCTGATTGACTGACTGATTGAATAACTGAATGAATGATTGATTGTTGATGTTATTAAACATTGGTTACCTTTCATTTGGCTTTTCCAAGACTCCGTAATGCTTGCCTTTGATGAAAAAAAGAACGATTTACTCTTTCAAAAAACCGAAGACATTAAATAGAGAACATACTTGTCATTAAAGGGGATAAAGTAGCGTTGATAATCATTCGGCTAATCATCACCTTTCTCCAGCTTCAACTGCACAAGTTCCATGCAAGCTTTCGCATCTTCAATCGAGCAATGTCCAGATTCATTATTTTGAATTTCTCGACTGGAAACAAAAACAAATGTTTGATATGTTTGAGTTTAGTAAAACAAGTCTTGCATTCGTTTTGAAGTGTTCTGTTTGATATTACTCACCGCAAATGTTCTTTGACGAGTGTTTTTAACGATGGTTTGAATCTGGTCCCTCTTTGGTCTCCAAAGATTACTGATGTGTCGATTATTCTTTCATGGATAATCTAGCAAACAGAATAGCATTGAGTAAAAAGGAAACTTCGCCGTTCCACCGCTAAAGAAAAGCTAACGGAAATGCTCAAACCCTCCAAAACATCACTATCAAAGGAGTGTCTGGGACGAACCTGATAGTTAGCTCAATCCAAAGAGGGTGTTCATTCGAGGGATGAAACTAATTGGAGGAGATACGGTATTCCTCAAAACTATATGAACTAAAATATTCTTGCTTTCTTTTTTCGTAGATTTGTTGGATTAGCGAACTTTATCATCCAAGATAATGGATAAAATAACTTACTTTCAAGCAACAAAGATCGTTCTCAAGTGAGTGACCAATTAAAATATCATTTTCCGCTACAATTTCCAGTATATGTTGCTGTACATCTCCCAATTTTGTTTTTACGTCATTTAAGATTTCTGGTGTAATACCACTGAACCTGCAAAGTGATAATTTAGTCTTAGAGTCAATGGGTATAAATTCCGCTTCGCCAATCGTTCCGGTCAGTTTCTGACGTTTATACTATGAGGAGTGTTGGACAAAAAGCTTTTTAAGCATGTCCAGAGATGCTTCCGCTGTTTTTCGGTATTTTAGAGTCGCACAAAACATTTATGTTGTGTGGAGAAGTGGAACATTACTGAACATGCTTGAAGCTTTTTGTTCCAACCATCTGACAAAGCACCGAATTATGGAGCCTACATGCATTCTCAAATTCTTCTCCCAGAAAGAGGAAAGAGAGTTCATGAAGGCTACCAATTACACATCTATCTGCGGAGAAATATAAACCCTAATGGGGATCGGAATTTAAATAGGTGAAGATGAAGATGAAATGATGTTTTAGCGCCAGTGCTAGGATCTCAGTAGTAGTTTAACTAATGGAGACCTCAATCCTGGCTGTGACGCTACCATGGCTGGGCTCAACTTGACAGAAATCCGCTTGACAGAATGGTAAAGCTGAGCTGGTTTTAGTGCTTCAACCATAAGATGGAAATGTTTGTTTTAAGATTTTCTTTGTACAACAGATTAACTTATCTCTGATCTACAAATCAAACTTACTCGGTTAGGTAATTTGTAATTGGGACTTCAGGTTTCACAAATTTATCGTAAACAGCTTCAAGGTTTTGATTTACAATTGAAACTCTAGTTAGCTCTCTGCCATTCATTGTTTCACACTAAAAATAAAAAATAAAACAAAATGAAAGTAAACATGAGGCATTTAAGTACCATGAGACATTAAAGAGAAATTCTTTCACATTTTGACGTGATGTCACTCAAATTGATTGTAATCCCTGGGGGAAAAGAAAGAAGATGGGAAGCCTTCAATTTTGTAGACCTTATTACTCTAATGTTGTTTTTGCATAAAATTTACGTTATAAAGGAGAGGGAGCCTAGATATTTAAAGAAAGGAGCAATGTAATATATAATAAGACATGTGTATCAATTTGTTACCATTTCACAATCAATAGCAAACATTTGAAAATTCTTCTCTTCTGCTTCTTCTTTTGAAACTGTTTCAGTTTCTTTGGTTTTTCTATCAGTTTTTGTGCAAACATAGCCTTTAGCTAGCAAAAAATAAACACAAGGGAATCAGATATAGACTTCTGGGAAGAAATGAGGGGAACACAGGAAATAAAATTGATGCAAAATTCTAAAATGTAATGAAGAACCTTTTGGGTCATCTTCTGACATATCATCAGCAAAAGGATACTCATTCACAATTCTTTGTTCCTTTGTGAGAATTAGCTCTTCTGGTGAAGTTCCTTTTCCCTCAGCTTCACAAAATAAAAATGTTTAAAAATCCTTTTCAAATTGTATTTCTATTGCATTAAAAATCAAAAACAACTTCTTTCAAAACTAGGTAATGAAATTTTTGAATTTCATAGGGAACCTACAATCTTTATGTTTTCTCCTAGCTGTCTTTCTCTTCATTCTATAGTGTAAATATGTCTCAAGAGGTGACACAAAGACACCCTCTGAGCCATCGTTCTTTACTGGATATCCCTAAAATGAATTATCAGAGACTGAATTAAACTGAGGATCAGCTGAGAAAGAGCTCTACTCTGAGCAAAAGGTATGCCACTATTTTTATTCTGCTATTGCAAGCAAGCAAGCAGTCTTGGGCTCTGGGAGCTATACAGCTGATGTGAACCTGTGTCTTGCGTCCCCAGACTGATATTCTTGAACAAATAGAACAAATACCCTGGGTACTCATTTACCAACATCAGAAGTACAAACAGCATACCGTCAAAAGTAGGCTTGTGGAAGTGGTCCCAAAGGGATTCAAATCTATAATGTGCCAACCAGGAGACAAAAGTTACCAAGACCTTGGCTCTCATTTACAGACCTCAGAAGTACAGACAGCTGAATTGACTTGTAGGCTTGTGGAAAATGGTCCTGGTGGGGTTCGAACCCATAACCTGTCAAATTGTGAGCCCCAGCCCAAACTTGCCAATACTGATAATACCTTGCTTTTGACAAAAGATCTAAAGAAATTTAAGCACATATCAGTTAAAATACCCGAGTAAAGTTCTTGTTGATGTTTTTGAAGCATTCTTTATACACAACGTAATCTTCTTCACTGATATATCCCACCATTACGAATAATGTATGTTTTATGCTATTCCAGTTGGTCATATCGCACCAAGTTGGTCTGTTCCACTTTCCAGGGCTAAGCACCGTACAGAGTAGAAGATTTTTAATATCATTGCAGTGTAGGTGAGTACCACATGGTCGGCTTCCAACAGTGCTGAAAAGTTGGGTTAGATCAATTTTCAATTTAGGAGCCTTATCCTAGAAAATAAGATGAAATCTAATAAGAATCATATAATATGCTGTTCTTCTTTATAAGAACAGTCTTCATTTGAAACACTATTTTAAGATTGGGTCAGACTTTTTATGAGCTAAGCAGAAATAAATTTGACATAGGCATAGGTAAAGCTGAAACCCTTTTGTTGGCATCACTCTTTGAATGTTTTTGAGAAGGGTAGGGGTGACATGATGAGAAAAAGCTGAGTCAAATTGAAAGTAAAGCAAAATATTGAGTTGTTAAAAGTGATATTTGAAAAATAAAACATAAAACCCTCATACTTCTTTTTCAATTTCCATCATTTCAACATTTGATGCACATGCTCCTTCATCTCTGCTTGCAATGTCTGTTGATTTTTCTTCAACATTTTTTATAACTTTTTTCCCTTCCTCTTTTTGCTTTTTGTCTTCTTCTTCGTCTTCATTTCTCCTTCACAATTTTGCTTCTCAAGTGTTGTTTTAGCTACTTTCTTCAAAGGACCATCCTTGAAACAAGAAGTGAAGTTTAACTGTTAAGTGCTAGTTAGTAAGTAAAAAGTTAGTTAGTTAGTTAGTTAGTAGGTTAGTTATTTAATTATTTTGTTAGTTAGTTAATTAGTTAGTTAGTTAGTTAGTTAATTAGTTAGTTAGTTAGTAAGTTAGTTAGTTAGTTAGTAAGTTAGTTAGTTAGTTAGTTAGTTAGTTAGTTAGTTAGTTACATAGTTAGTTAACCAATTAAGGATATTTCTAAGTTATTATGCATTGCTTCGCCAAGAGTTCACTTGATTATTTCAACTGAAAACATTGTTTGAAATGATTCTTGAACAGTGAAATTACCGTTGATTGATTTGTCTGCCTTCTTTTTCTGTTTTTAGATTTCTTCATAATCTGACCTGGAAAACAAATTATTTTTTCATGGAGAACGATTTCTTGGAAATGACGTAATCAATGGTCACGTGGAACAGTATGGTGGTGCTTCATTCAGAGAATTTTCTAATCAAATAAAAGGTACCAAAAGATTATCACATAAAATCGCTTTCTTATTCATTATACATAATCATACGCTAGATTCCAATAGTTTTTTGACAGACCTTTGGGTTGGTCGCTCTTTCTTCTGCTCACTCGCCTGGCACTCTCACAAGGCTGTCTGGGTGTCGTCTGACGTTCAAGTTACCGAATGAATGACTGGGCTGTGTCGTGTCCTCTCCTATCTCTTTCTGGCGCGTCTAACAGTCACATCTAATTCAGCTTCACGTTGATACAGCTTTTCAGCCCCTTTCCGTTTGATGTTTTATTCTGTTGAAACTTACTGGGAGGTACAAACAAGCTTTGGAAGCAGACGGTCGAAACAACACAACAGCAAGACAGAGAGAGACATGTGAACTCAAATCACAAGGGTATCAGAGTAAGATATTTCATATCCACAGGGAAACCAAAGCGGTATTACCCGTCAGTTTTGAGTTTCAAAAACTCCTTTACTTGCTTTCTTTCAAGTTTCAAAGTTAAGCCATAAAAGCAATGATCTTCCAATTTGTCGGACGTTACTTACAAGAACACATTGTTGCAAGGAAACAGGAGAAACAATAACAATAGAACAAAAGAAATTTCCAAAGACTGAAACAAAGTCATAAAAATTGCATGTTCTCGAGTTTTTAATTGTTTGGCTAAGACTAAACCGACTCCCTGTAGTATTTGATACTTGAGTTCTACTTCTAGTTTACATAAATGCTTAACAACAACGATTTGAAACTGAGAAAAAATACGTTCCTATTGTTATAATTTCAGGAGTGAAAGTCCAGGGATTAAAAACCAACAACACTTCAGGTAAACCTAACTTTTACTTAATGAGTCTTTAATGATTTGTTCAACTTCTTTCAGACGTTTAAAATTTCCTGCTTTGCCTTGATACCGATTTTTCTTCCCCCCTCCTTTTCCATCTAAAATCTGAGAGATTTTTGGCCCTAGTTCTGCAACACTCTTCTCAGGACCACATAAAGTGAACATCCCCCCTGTTTTGATCTCCCCTGCAGAAACCATCAAAATACAATCATCATTATGCTCTTTGATTTCATTACTGAAAACATTAATATAATCCATATCACCATCTTCTCTATGCTTGCAAATGTATCCTTGATTTTTTGCATCACCCACAACTTGTAATGCCTCCAATTTAGCAATCTCTCTAAGATATGATTTAGCATTCCTCTGTAAGCCTTTCAGATTTTTCTGCACTTTTCTACTGTTCTCACATGTTCTTCTGGACCATTGCTCAGCAACTTTGTTAGTTTTACTTCATTGTCAAAGCACATTGCCAGTTTCTTTACCACCCTGTGGCCAGCAATGAAAAATAACCTTGTTCCTCCTCTCATTGACTCAGTGTGAAGTAGTTTTATCATTTGAATCTCACTTGTGTTTGTAAGGTGTGTACCACAGCACATGTTCTTCTCTATTCCTGTGGAAAGAAAAAACAAAATTTCCTGAAAATCTCCCTCTTACTTTTGCCTTTGAAGTCTTCATGCGATTACCATGATTATGATTGTGAAAATGATGTGATTGTGATGATGATGATGCTGATGATGATGGTGATGATGATGCTGATGATGATGTTGAAGGTGATCATAACAAAGATGAAGATGATGGTGGTGGTGGTGACCATAGAGATGATGATGCTGATTATGATGGTAACACTGATTATGATGAATGAATGAAGTTATCTGCATAATAGACCCTGAAATTTACCTTCAATTTCGATAACTCTAATTTTATCCACAACATCTTCTGGCAAGCCTCTTGTCTTAACTTCTTCCAATTCCATAGCTTCTGATTTTGTCATCAAATGAACAACAATATTTTTATGTTGCTTGATATTTTCATTGACTTCTTTCTCAATTTCTTCTATCTGTTCAGTTGTTATCTTTGCTGTATTCAGCTCTACGTTGGACACCTTTGATCTGTGTGAATATTAACAATAGAGGAGTATTAATAATTAGTATGTACCTTTATAGCAAATAACTATCAAGTATGATATTCATGATAATGGTATGGTTACTATGATCATGATCATGATGATGATACTGTTGCTTATGGTGATGATGATGATGATGGTGATGATTTATGATGATGATGATGATGATGGTGATAGTGGTGATGATGATGATGATGATAATGATGAGGATGATGATGTTAATGATTCTGATGATGATTATAAGAATAATAATGATACTGTTGTTTATGATGATGATGATGATGATGATGATGATGATGGTTATGAAGAGGACTGGTGATGATGATGATGATGATGAGGATGATGGCTATGATGACACTGTTGTTTATGATGATGATGATGATGATGATGATGATGATGATGCTGATGATGATGATGCTGGTGCCAATGATGATGATGATAATGATAATAATGATGATAATGCATAACTATAAACCAAATCAAACAACGGACCCCAAATCCCAAGAAGTTGTCTTGAACCCATATTTATGATCTGCAATGGCTGACAATAGATGTTGCCCTGAGTGCTGCTGCATATGATCAAATCGTCTTTCCCAATCAATTTCACATTGATACGTTTCCCCCTCTGTCACTGCATCTGACAACACATGGACGGCTTTGTTGCCATCTCTCAGAACACGTTCCACAGCAACATCCCCAATCTTCCCTTTATCATATGGTTGACCACCTCCTTCAGGAAAGAGCACAGTATCGTCTAGTATAACATGGTATTTGTCAGCAAGCTTTTTGCAAGATATAACAATCGATTTTAACTCTTTTAGATAAGAGTTTCTCTGACATGCAAACATGTTGAAGTTTGCTTAGGCCCATTGATTTATGGATTTGAGATAGAAAGAAAGGTCTGGTGCCCAATTGGGCTAGTGACGTAATTTCTAGAATTGTGATTTTTGTAGCAGATACCCTTCTCATCTTCCTGACGGGCTTTACTCCCCTCTATCTTGGGGGCAGACTACACGCAGTTTTTTTTATAAGCAACTTCGCTCGGGTCTAGTTCAAAAAGTTGCTTATTTTTGGACCTCTTATGGCCACCTTTTAGTAGCAGAAGTTGCTTAGTAGTTGCTTAATTTTAGGTGTATACTTTGCCCTAAGAAAAGTATAGAGGTTAGAATAGAAAACAGCAAAATTTGGAGTTATCCTATAGCTTTTATGCAACACAACGCTAGAACACCTAGTTTACAGCAAAGTAATACTATAAATAACATCAGTCAAGAAGTACCATGTAATTGTTACCATATAGAGACTGTATTGAAAGTTAAGATGTTGTTTAGGTTTTTTTCCTGTGGTACTATAGGTTGCTTAAAGTTTAAGGCCTTCTACATCTTGGTTGCTTATAAGCGGTTGCTTATAAGAAAAACTGCGTGTAATAGCAGACAGATTTCCTTTTCTCTGAAAGGTTTTTATTTGTTTAAGAACTTTCATTTTGCGTACGTACCATAAATTGCCATTGCAACTATCGTCCCAAAGAGGTCTGAATTATTGTCCGTGATATTGGCTCGAGCTAAGATCTTGGCCCGACCCATTTTACCGTGCCATTGCCACACGGTAGTGACTCGACACACACTATCAACCAGCACGGCGTTGGCGTTAAATCAGACGTCGAACCTCTGAGAGACAGATCACTGCTGATATGTACCAAACTCGCATCAATTGATGCACTTTATTCATAAATTAGGTTTCATTCATTACAGAGATTACATGAAATTGCGTTACAAAAATATCCCAGTATTACTTATCAATTAATTAAAAATCAGGTCGATTTTTTCATGTCGTATTAATATCCGATAGCACAACCGTCCCCTCTTGGGTCAGACCCAGCCCATATAACCTTCTGTCCGCTTTGATCTTTCTGAATATGAAGTATCTGTCCCTTTCCAAACAATGTTCGATCATAACCACAAACTGGACCATTTATATCATGTCCCATCTTCTCCAAATCTTCAATCGCATTCTCCGATATTCCGTCCTCTAACGAGACTGAGCCAGTTGCACTTCGATGCCCTGTGCCCACACAGAAGCGAGGCATATCTAGAGCCGTTTGAGCGTCCATCCCAAAATCGATCATATTGCAAAGAACCTAGGATTGAATTGGATGGAAGTTTAGATTGATCCGCCCCAGATTTTCGCACTCTTTTGATCTTTGGTACTTAGAGGCCTCTACATAGCTTGTGTAGACAGGTCAGGTGCATTGAATTGGATCGAAAAATCGCGAACGCGGAAATTAGTTGGGATTCCCACAAAATGATTGTTTTGTCAAGGTCTGGCTAAACTAGGAGAAATTGCCTCGCGTGACATGTCCCCTCGATGTCTCCCAGTTTAACCACCTCCAAAACTTGTAGCATACGACTAAATTTGTAGCGAGAGACACGCGAATTTTTGTGGGAGACAACAGAAACATTTCTTGTCTCTGCGACTCACGGGACATGTTCGCTCCTCACTCGCATGTTTAGCTACCCTGGGAGACACGGCAAATACAATGTCGCGTGGGACATGTCTCCTAGTTTAGCCACAGCTTAAAGCCTGTTTAGCGAATGGCCAACTGGAAAGTGAGACGATATATCAATTTCAATTGTTTAAGAACTTCAACCTGCACGTGTCCTTGTGGCTGCATGAAGCCCCCCATCACTCCAAAACTCGCATACAATTCTTGTGTATCAGCATATGTTGCCATTGCTGGTATGATTGTATGGTAGCTTCGTTTTCCAGGTTCTAAACAATTCGGATGACTTGGATCCAGAGAGAAATTCGCACCTCGATTCTACAAAGGAAAATGAATCCAAAGCTGAATCATGGAATGGAAAGCTGCTCGTATAAGGTAAACATTAGACTCACTGCATAAGTCCCACTGCTTTTTTTCTAGAATCGCTCAGTGTGGAGTGAAAAATCAACATTAGGGCAGCGTATACTAGAGACTCGTGTCATGAGTCTAGGTTAGCATCGTATGTTTGTTATTAGCGGTGATTCTTATAAGGAGAACGCGTAGTGCCGGCAGGACAATGTAATTATGCGAGTAATAAATTTGGTTTAATTATGAGACCACGCAATGGAATAACCCAAACAGCTTGTTTGCTAATTACCTGAAAAACGCGCAAAAGACTGCATTAGTTTGATTAGCACCACACTGCTAAATTATAGATTCGGTCAAATTAGAAACGATAGGGTTTCAGAGCTCTTGCTATTAAAAAATAATTAATATAGAGCCTTATGGTATTGACGTAATGCATTAAACAAAAGCTGAAAATGATTGCTAGCACGGAATAATGCGTGAGCCGTATGGTAATCAAACGATGCGGCACACGGGAACTGGCATATGTTCACTTAGAAGCACAAGTATGGTACACAAATAGTGCATCAGATTCACCATAAAACCATCTATTGCCTTGGATGTATGCTTGCTTCGTGGTATTGAAATAGTGCATCATAATCAGGAGCAAACCTCATTTAGATGCATGTATACCTACTTGATGGTATTCAGATACCGCATCGAGAACTGCCTGTAGGACTGCTTCGTAGTATTGTTTGGTATTAAAAAGCGTACTTTACTAAATTCGTGATCGTCAGAGGTCAAGAACTCAAGTAATCAGACAAGAAACAGTTCCACCAAGTAGTAATTAACAAGGAACACTAAATCATACAACGTCGAGGCCTTTAATACGCAGCATATTTGCGAAATGAAGTACTGTCTATTACGTCAGAAGAAATCTTACAAATTAGCAATCAGCAGCTTTCAAGATCAACTTCGAGGAAACTTACTAAATAAGCAATATAAAAGTCTAAGATCGTGGGTTTGAAGTGACTAAACAACGAACGAATCTATCAACAGTATAACAGTATAAGTTGAAGATCTTTAGTATATGTGCCAGTTGAAGTAACGTCTATTGCTCAAGGAAGAAGCTTACTAAAAAAGCTGTTATCAGAGTGAAATATAATGGGTTCCAGTGAGCAAACAACGAATGAATCGATCAAGGACTACATTGATTCTACAACCATCCATGGTCTTCCGCGTGCAATTACTTCCAAATCGAAACGTATTCGAGTATTCTGGCTGCTGGCTTTCCTTGTCTCACTTGGATTTGTATTCGAAAGCATATACAAAAGCATACAAGCATATAAACGACACGAGGTCTACATCAAAACGTCGCAGTGGTACATGACCCTGAAATTGACGTCACATTTGATCCTCACTCAAGCATTTTCATTGGCCCAGGCGAATCGTTAAATGTTGCATTAAAAAAGAAAGCCTATCACAGAAAACCATCGCCATTTCCATCGCATTGTAAGACAAGAGAAACAAGTGAACATAAATTCACAGGAAAATACTCAATTAGAAGTTGTATGTTGGCGTGTCTTCATGAAATATTGGCAAAAGAATGTGGCGATTTGAACATCAAGAATAAGACTCTGAATCAAATGTTGTGTATGCAGAGAATATTCCGAGAAAACCCTGTTGAGAATTGTGTTTGCCCTCCTGCTTGCACGGAAATTTCCTATGAAACAGAAACATCACGGAGTGCCTGGCCATTGCATATCCATGTGGCATTGATGCAAAATGATAGAGCACTTGCTGAGCAACTCAATGTAACAAGTAATGAAATGACACCTGAATTTCTAAGACAAAGATTCGTGCAGTTGAGATTTTATTACGAGACTCTGTTATTCGATGAAATTATTGAAGAGGAACTGTACAGCTCGTCAATGTTATTAAGTAATATTGGTGGGTTGATGGGGTTTTTTATTGGGGCGTCATGTATATCCTGTGTTGAGGTTGTTTGGATTTGCTGTTTGCTGTTAAAGAGATTGTTGGAAAATTTCCTTCGAAAGAATCGAGTAATCAGAAGCAAAGATGAGGAAATCGAGCAACAGACACCCGATCATAAAGACAGATGAACAAGAGATTCTAAGAGTGACAGAGAATGTGGTAATAGGGACAATTTTACTAATAACTAATGCCAATTTTTCAAGCACTATTTATCAACCAGTAGACACCCACAAACAGAGATGGATGATTGCTTTTACACAGATTCTGAGAGAAACACAACAGGGATCAACCTTCGAAGAATTGTCTAATAGATCATGCAGACATTGCTTGTCAAACTGCTCATCGAGTTCTATGTTTGACCTTAGCAGAAATTTTGTTCTAGCAATGTTTGGCCACGTCGCAATACATTGCGAAACATGCAAAATAATCAATTGTTGCACAATGCTTTTGGAAAAGTTCAAATGCATTTCTTGACGCAAGCAAACAATGTTGTCAATGTTTGGCGAGAAATGTTTTGCGATGTTTTGCCAAACGGTAAAGCATTTGCTTCACAAGTGTTTGATATTGATCTTCAGAAATGTTTGACAAACAATTTTTGATTGTTTGGCCAGGGTCTTAGCTTGTCATAAAATTTCCTGTCAAAGTATTTATTAATTTACTTATAACGTATTTGGCTTTTAACCATGAAATAATAAACACAGTCTTTATGATGGTAATTCTGTGACAGGCAAATTTCATTCTCAGCCCTCCAAAACAGTGTTAGCATCATGTCTTTGAGGAAAATGTCGCAAGGAGATCAAGGCTATTCGGTACAATATCGGTAAATTAGATTCACCTAGTAGGTCCACCAACGTAGATTTCTCAACCATTCCTTAAACATAAGCTCCGAGTGCCTTGTGACGTTAAACATTTTTTGTCAAACATTTGAAATCCTGCTGGCTCGCTACAATGTTTTGACCGTTTTGTTACGTCGTAAAACATTCTTTGCTTGCGGCGAGAAAAACAGAAAATCTTTTTAAAATTTTTCAAAACATTCTGTCAAGCAATGTTTTGTGGCGTGCAAAACGGTCACACAATGCTTGGGAAGCAAACATCAAATGTTTGACCAACAATGTTTGACGGTCTGGCCACAGCCTTGCCGCCATCGTCAGCTTTACTGAGTCTATTGCCAAAATACAGAAATTTTTGAGGAAATTTCAGAGGCAAACGTTCATTATGAGATACATTTACACAAGAAAAGCCTTACCTGTAAGATGAACCCACATCCTTCAGGGACCAGGCCTGACCGAAATTCATGTAAATACTGTTTATGAAAGAACACGCGTTGCCATCCTCATCAACGACGGAGAAATACACTGTGTCATCCCCCATATTGACGTTGCCATGGTGATGATTTTTCGCTCTAAATCAAAAATGGTTACCCATGAACTGAACCAGCTCTGTCATGTCATAATTAATGCCAAATATTTAATATACATAACGAAATCAAGGATGATGCTATAATGTTTCTGCTGTCAGCGACGAATATGTGGGTCTAAGACTCCAATAAACTCAGAAAGAGACAAGAGTACGTGGATATGGTCAAAAATAGCTACCAAATTGTTATTGTATTATCTCTAGCTTGCGGAATTGTATTAGCTATATAGGTATAATTTTTGGTATGACATTAAATGCATAATTGCGAGAAAGAAAGTTTTCGAAACGTCAGCCTTAAAAATATCAAAGGGTCAAAGATTTATTTTTCAAAGATCAAAGGTTCAAACTTCAAGGATCAAAGGTTCAAGTTTCAAAGATCAAAGGTTAAAACTCCAAGCTATAAAGATCAGAGATTCAAGCTTCAAAGGTCAAGGGTTCAAGCGTCAAGGTTTAAAGGTCAAAGGTTCAAAGATCAAAGGTTAAAGCTTCAAGCTTGAAAGATCAAAGGTTCAAGCTTCAAAGATCAAAGATCAAAATTATAGAATCAAAGCTTTGAAGATCACAGACCAAAGGCAGTTTTAGGCAGTTTTAGTTTTCTTAGCCTAGTGCCACTGTTTAAAAAAGTTATATTCTTCCATTCAGCAAAGTCGCAGAATTTCTGAAGCTGGTTCATTTCGCTTTATGCAAAGCAAAGCCCAACAAGAAACAGATTTCCACTTACCTGTCTTTGTGTATATGAGCTCTTCTTTTGCTGGCGTATTCCTTCGAAAGCAACTCCTTCGTAGGAACACGTGTGGTGGACGGATCGGCAATATACTGCAAACCATCCGCAAACGCAAGCTGCATTGCTTCAATTAAGTGGTGAAGATATTTCGATGAATTATGTTCCATATCTGGAAAGAAAAGTGAACAATCAACTGCTTTACGAACAATGTTTTGTGACATGGCCAAACAGGCATCTCAAATGTTTGACTAACAATGTTTGGTCCTTTGGCCAGGGCCTAAGAAATGTACGAGGCGTATTTTGAGCGTCCAGCAGTTCCATTCGACTCAACAGTGATAACAACGACTTGTTTAATCAGTTAAATATTTATCTATATGCTACAGGTTTGATTGGAAAAGATTATTGAGAAACAAGAACTCGAACCATTCCACTGCCAAACCTCCAATATTGAATCCTTCTAGAATATTCAATGCCATTAATGCCACGATGCCTTGGCTATTTGGTGGTATTTCCCATACTTCAATGCCTCTATAAGTCGTGCTTACAGGTCTCTCAAAGGTACTTTCATGGCTACTTAAGTCTTCTAGAGTAAGTAATCCACCGTTTTCTTGCACGATGTCCACGATCGAGCGTGCGATACGACCTTCGTAGAAACCTTTCTTGCCTTCAGTTCCAAGTTCCTGCAAAATTTTAGAAGTAAAATTTGAATTTCTGGATAACAAAGAGTAACTTTATACATTCTAGGCTGGAATAGAAAAAAGAAGGCTATGATGACAGTAAAGCACCCAGCTGAAAAGTATCATATAGCTGTTCGGTGCATCAATGCTTACGGTACGTCACTTTGGCGCTCTCATATAAGATGGGACACTAATTTCAGAATCGCCCAGAATTTTAAGATTTCTTTGCTAGGAGATTGCATGTTTAAGAACGCCAAGAGCTATCGTGTGGCCTTGCGGTAGAGTGCTCGCCCACGAGTTACGAGGTCTTGGGTTCAAGCCAAGGCCAGGTCATACAAAAAACTTTGAAAATGGAAATTATGCCCCTCTGCTTAGCACTCAGCATGAAAAGGTAGGAATGAGGGTAAATGGTTTTCGGATCAGAGATAGAGGTGGCGCCCACCCCACCTTCACGGGTAGCAGCTATTGAAAGAGGAGCCTTCGGGTCGCCTCCGACTACGGTCGACCGGCTTAAGAGTGGCGTAAAGCTGTAAGAAATGACCTAAAAACTTCGCTGTAAGACACTTGTAAGAAGACTAAATGCCAGAAAAGACCTAGGAGTGGATAGAAGTACGCCAGTCGGAGCATTATTGAAATTATACAATGGAACCTTCTTATAACGGACACGTACGGGACCAAGGTTATTGTCCACTGAAGATAGGTGTCCGCTAGATGGAGATGTGCTTTTACAAAGAAGCATAGGTGTCCGCTTTTAAGAGGTGTCTTTTGCCTAGAAATTTCCGTTGATGATATTCCACTGTTAAGTTCCCAGAGAAGAAAAGATGTCTACAAGATCACAAACTAAAATTACAAGGCGAAAAATGATTTGTGAAAAACAGATATCCTTACCCGTAACGTTTCAGCGAATTCAGGATTCTTAAAACCTGACCAAAGGATGGAGCTTTTCCACCAATAAGCATGTTATCGCTAAATGATTTTGACCATCGTTTTAGAACATCTTCGTTCTTTTGCCAAAGATGAGATGTGATTGGATGAACAGGAAACCCTTCTTCTGCTAACTGAATGGCTGGTTTGAATATTTCGTTAAGTGATAACTGTTAATGAAACAATTCACAGATATTAGATTGCTAGACATTAAGATGGCTATAGAATTTAACGCAAAAAATAAACAGTCTTTTGAGATTCAAACATCGTCTACTAAAGTGTAGTAAAGTCATTATTATTAATATTACAAATTACAAATATATTAATATCTACTCCTTGTTAAGTATGAATAGTCTTTGAGTTGTGTAAAATTTCAAAATTGCGAGAAATAGGGGAAACATCTTTGGACATACTAAGGTTTTCGTGACACTTAAGAATATAAACGTCAGAAACAGACCGAAACAATTGACTAAGGTTGAATTTATACCCAGATGCAGATGCACCAGTAAAGAAGTGAAGCCGAATAGTCATATTTTGTTTTAGCTAGCGGGATAAAGCGAATGATGTTTCGAATATTTTGCTTTGACTTTCTTATGTATCAGTGTTTGAGTTATATATCGAAATCTCCTTAACTTAAACAATTTTACTTGAAGGCCCATTTCTTGTTCGTTTGCATTCGTTGTTCGCTGTTGGCTAGCCAAAAGCTGAACTTGGGGCGATTTTGATGTCCCCTGGCAAGCCAAGCTCAAGCTTTCGCAAAGGCTTTACTTTGTTTATGACCTAAAATTGATCGCGAACGCTGTTTCCTTCGCAAGCGAGCGGATAACGGCAAATTCACCAGGGAACATCGAATGCGAGCAAAGTGGAAATGGGCCTTTGAGGGCTCGAGGTACCAAGCTGCAACTACAGCTAATATTTTATGTTTTTGTAGATTAAATGATTTGCCTTAACGTACTTTTCCACTTCCAAATTTAGATACCGTGTCAACCCATCCTGCCGCAGCACCTGGTACAGTTATGCAATGAACAGAATCTGCCGGTAAGGACTTGTGACCATTTTCTTTGCTTATATCTTCTTTTTTCAAATAATCCAGTGACAGCCTATGTGCAGATCGTCCACTTGAAATGAAAAAGGAAATAATTTGCGATAACGAAGTTATGAATTTCAAAGGTGATTGTGGAGAAAACGACTGTGTGAGATTAATACGTACGATGAGATGAGGGTGGGTATCGAACTTGTGACCTTTGTGTAGTGACCTAAACGCTTTATCAATTAAGCCTCTTGAGATCCTATGCCCGTGGTACAAGCCTGAAAGGTCCCAGTTTCGATTCTCATATCCGATCGCATCAATATCTCGCATTTTCTCCAATCAAAGATGTGAAGGTGAAGTTGAAATGGTGTTTTTAGTGCCAGTCGCTAGGACCTCAGTTAGTAGGTTAACTAATTAAGACCTTGACCCTGGCTGTGAAGCTACCGTAGCTGGGGCTCGAACCCCGATCTTGCTGAACTTTTGACACCACAAGCAAGCTAGATTTAGCGACCGCGCCACAACACCTTCTAATGTAAATATTTTGCGATGAAAAGGGGCGTTTTCAACACCTTAATCCCATAAATGATTGTTCTACTATGCTTGTCCCCAGCAGCCTTTTAGCAAATTTTAACATTAAATTACAGTATAGTTAATTTAAGACTATCAAACGGTTGGCGATACTGGTATGGTATTCAATACCTTCCGTTCAATGCATGAACTTGCTTTGTTTCGGCATCGTAAAACAATCCGAAACAATCGCCCCCAAGCCCTGTACTGCCCGGTTCAGTCACATTCAATGCAGCTGCCATTGCCACCGCTGCATCAGCCGCATTGCCCCCAGCTTTGAGAATTTGATGCCCTGCTTCACTTGCAAGATTTTGACTTGATGCTACTGCGCCATGCAAACAGATAACTGGAGATCTTCGTGAAGAAAAGAAAAGTTTTCGTTCTTTTCTTTGATTTCGCTATTCTTTCTCGCCGCCATCTTGATCTTGAAATAAACAAAATCTGATCATTCTCGGAATCGTAACGAGGGTACTCCTTCGAACGGACAGTCGGACACCATTTTGTTTTATGAACGTTGAATGACTGATGCTAAAAAAGTTCCTGAAAAAAGATAAGCAAAATGGGTCGCAGATCAACATTTACCACTAAAAGTGGAAATTTATGAATCCAACCGATCAAGCACGTAAGAAAATTTGAAATATTCCAGCTTAGACGCGACGAGCGCACTTCTCCCGCGTACACTAGACAGCAAGTTCCATGCCCTTTTCATCCTACCTAGGCCAATTTTATTGCGTCTTTGCTAGCTTTCCCGCGCGTTAAAATGTAAGTGCCGCGTCGAGTATATTAGACTTGAAAATGCGCCGTTCTCCGCCCGCAGGCTATAATTTTCCAAACAATAGCCTGTGTTGTGGCTATTGCTTTCCAAACAATAGCCTTTGGTGCAGCTTTTGTTTTCCAAACAATAGCCTTTGGTGCTATTGTTTTTTACAAACAAAAATCATTGTAAATGCCCACTTTTTCGAAAATAGGGGTACTTAAAAAGTTTAATTCAAAACCCTAGCCTGGCCCACAGGCCCGATCTTCTTTGGTGTATAGGATAGCATAGTATCACAATATACTCAATAGAGGATCAAGTCTGTGGTGCAACCGCTCACTTCCTAGACAAATGTAAATTAATGTAGATGGTTGTTAAATGTTAAATACCCCATTCCTATATGTTTGTTTTGTTTTGTAGGGAAGGAAGCAAGAAAAAGAGAATTGAAGAAGGTATACCTTGCTGTTTTATGTTCCATCTAAGTTTCTTTCATTAAGCAAAACATGTGGTCCTGGCTGTAGAATGTTTCAGTAGTGCATCCTAAGTTGAGATCTAGTACATGTGATACCTCACCTTAATGGCAGAATTACTACTGTGGCATGCTTGAAAAGATCACAAAATCCTTTGAAAATGATTCTTCAGTGATATTTTAAACCAGATTCTTCCTTTTTAAAAGCAATTTTCATCTATCTACTTTAAATATCATACCTTTAGGAAGTGTACCTTGTGACTTATTTGCAGAGTCAGGGCACCAAAGATCTCATTCAAAAGTGCTACATTTTCTATTCTTGGATTTGTTGCACCTTTCCCACCACTTTTGCAAAACTTTGTGAGAGTATTTCTGCTATACGACAAGGGTTGTTGATGAACCAGGTTGGGCATAATAATGATTTTGGCATAAGATTGTGAAAAAACCCATGCCACTCTTAAATTAAACTGATGATTATCTGAATTGTTTTAGAACAAAAAACAGAGAAAGATGGTCAGAGAAACTGTTTTAAAACTCAAAGATCCAAAGCTGATTCTAGAAGAGATGTTCAAGATTGATTTAATGGGTATTACTTACTAAGTGGAAATGACTATTTTTGTTTCTATGCTTCTATACTAATGCTATCCTTATATACATTATTTTATTCTTTATTGATAAAGCAACTAAGGATAATATGCCTCTTAAAAAGTTTGTTATTTGATTTATAGAAATTGAAGCTGGTCCTGTACAGTTACCAACAGACAAAGCATTAAAAGAAAAAAAGAAGAAATTAAAAGAAACATTAGATAGAGTGCTTGGGATGTATGTAAGTACCTTGCTTTGATTACTGCTTTGCGAAAACAAACTTTTAGTTGGGGCTTATACGAGGGGAGGGCTTATTTGAGGTGGAGGCTTATTTCAAAGTTCCATAGTTCCAGTGTGTTTTCAACAGAATAGCAAAGAGAAAAAAGATAACTTATGTGTATTCTATAATCAAAATCAGCTGCTCGTCAACAGTCAATGGCAGATTATTAATAGAATTGATGACAAATACCTATCGGCACTAGCTTTTTTAAAGATTTAATTAGCTGAAAGATGCATTATAGGCAAAAATAAATTCATAAGGCCTTCGAATAATTCCCCATGGGGGCTTATTCAAGGGCAGGGCTCCTTTGCAAAAATGACTTTTAGGTGGTGGCTTATTCAAGGGGAGGGGTTTATTTAGAAGTTGGGGGCTTATTCGGGGATTTACAGTATTGTCTTTGAGTTTGCTTTGTAATGAAATAAAATTTAAATATGATTGCATTTTTCTATTATAGGAAAAGCAAGATAAAGATAAATTTGTTGAAATAAAAAAGTAAGTCAATTGGCAGTTCTTGTAATATTGATAACTAACAATTTAAAATTGCCAAGTCAAAACTGGTAACTGGGTATTATTGCCTTGCAGACTTCAAGCTGATTATGAAAGAGAGCGACAAAAGAGTTACTTTGCATATCGTATGTTTTAATGTTATTTTCCTATTTTCTTTTATGATTTTTTAATTTTATGTTTCTATGTTTTCTTTAATTATATTGTGTCTATTAAATGATATTTTTTGGTATTTCAATTTTCAGAATCAAAAAGATTGCAAGAGGTAAGATACAGTTATGTGCGAAAAAAAATTCATTTATAAATTGTTTTGGAATTGCTTCACTGCTGGTGGAGCTAAGAGGTTTGCAAGTTCAGGGTTCACGCCCCTGCTAGGTGACAACAAGGGTTGAGTTCTTGTTAGTTAATCTACTGTACTTCTGAGGTATTAGCGACTGGTACTTAAAACAGCATTTCACAATCACTGCATTTCACTCTTTCAGTTGATGCCTGAAAACTGATAATGTTAATTTCTTCTCCTTCTTAGGAAGAAGATGAAGAGCGCAAAAATACCGACGAATCATCATCATTTCAACTTCCTGAAATACCTTTACCTCAGTCAGGTATCATGACGTTAAAACTTTAGCTTGTCTTTTTCTCCATATTCCTTCCTTCATACAGCGTTCGTATTTTTACCAAACAATATTGCCTTCATGTCTGTAATTATCTTTTTGCCGAGTAAAATACAGAAAAAACAGACTCGATTTTGTTGGAGAACACAGAAGTAGTGTGGATTTACGTACTTGGGAATTTTTTCTGCTGTTTATTGAGTTCCTCTGTCTCCTGTCTCAAACTTTCCGCGATTATCGAACCCCCTTCGAGTTTCCTTGATAAGCTGGAGGTCTGTGATTTCGTCAGAATATGCCATCCTGTGCGACATTCTCAGTACTGTTTGTTTTGATTTCAGGACCAATAAAGGCATCAGACATACCCTTACCTCGTCTATCAGAAAAGTCACACGGGTGAGCATTTATTTTATAGCAAGTTATTTATCATCTAAAGGCCTGGTTAAACTAGGAGACATGTCACGTGCAACATGGCATGTCCCCTCGATGTCTTCCAGTTTAGCCACTTAGGAAGCTTTGTGGTAGAGAATAATAAAAACCTTGTCTCTGCGACTTGGGGACATGTTGCTTGCTTGTCACTCGCATGTTTAGCCATCCTGGGAGACACATAATATAATGTCACGCGTGACATGTCTCCTAATTAGCCACAGCTTAAAATTTGTTAAAAGAGAAAAAATCTTGTTTTGGTCTGCTGTTTCGCTTGTCATTGTTGAAATCATTTAGAAGTTAAAGTTTGTTGGATGTTGTTTTCCCATTTTGATCCCGTTTTATCGCCTTTTTGTTCCATGTAGTCAATTGTTTCAGTCTGTTTCTGACGTTAATATTCTTGAACATTGGAAGACGAAAAAGGCTCTTTAAGAATGTTCAAAGATGTTTCTACTTTCTTGCCATAATTTTCAAGTTTTATACGTCTCAAAGACGGAAAGGCAAGCAAGTGCAAATGGTTTCCTAAGATTTGCTGGGAAACTTTTCATTTCTGCTTTATTTGACAATCAGTTGTGTTATTATACTTTCTAGGTCACGACCTCCAGGACCACCGCCTGGCTTACCCCCTCGATTGAGTCTCTCAGTAATCCCTGGTTTGCCCCCTGGATTAGTTCCTCCTGGACCCCCTCCAGGATCCCCTCCACATCTAGATGATGATGATGATGAGTACATGGAGGGTGATGAATCGACTGATGAAAGTGAAGATGAGGACAGAGACGCGCATGATCACGATTACGACGACGATGCTGAGCACACTGAAAAACATGAAAGTAAATATTTTCATTTTTATTTCTCATTCCTTGGAATCGGCTCGGCAACTTATGGGCTGCTTGAAGCATGTAACAAGTGGATGATTCAAAATCCAAATCCCATTCTAATAGCGAATTTTAGCAGACGTATATGATGTCTTTGCACCCTAAACTATCACCCTGTCATGATCTTCTATTATAAGGCAGGCAGTACTTGGTAGAAGTAAAAGTCAATTAATCGAAATATCTTTGGTTCATATTTTGCTAAAGTCACTTTTCAAAAGCCCGCAGTAAACTCGACTGCCCTTCCTTCCAAGTTCCGAGTTCGGTCAATGATTATCCGGCTATTTGTTCTGGAATATCAATCTGTGGGCACGAGTTGCAGGCTTGTATTAGCTACATAGCTGCCTCACAATCCGACCTGCATCTGCATTAGCCAATAAAATTGGTAACAAGCTTTTCCAAATTTTGTGACACGTTTCGTTTTCTTGTTGCTACCACCAAGCATTTGTTTGCCATGTTTTGTGATCTATAAACAATCTATTGAAGTCTGGCGATATTTTTTGAACCGATTGGGCAATTCACTTCTTGGAACTCTCCTATACCTTTGCTTGAAGACCTATCGTTTTTTAGAAGTCCCTGACAAATCCTATTGTTTTAAAGACATCCCTCAGAAATTATTTTGTTTTAATGAAGATCTTACACGCTTTTTCAACGAATGAAATGCCCTTCGTTTATGACACTCTTTGACCATCAGTTTTATTTCCTTTGATATGACAAAACAATTCATTTCCAAGGTAAAAAATCTAACAAGAAAAGATCAGTGCATTTTGCCGAATCTGATGATGTACATCGAGCTGATGATAGTAAGGGAAGCAGTGTACAGGAAAAATTACTCAGAATTGCAGGCCAGGATAATGTTAGTATAAAAATTCATCTAATTTGATAAAACATTTGTATATTTGTCCTTACAGTTTGTATTCAAAATTTGTGCCTGAAAGTAGAATCATTTTATTTCATTCGTATTATTTATTAGGTTATCACTTCCTAGGCAAAGGGTGATGAAGACCAACCATCTCTCCAGCCTGCTGCACCAAACGTCCCTTTCTTCCCAAGACCACCTATGGGAAGAATGATGCCTCCTGGTCCCCCTCCAGGAAGACCCCCAGGTTTGTAATCTTACATCACTTCATCGTAATTGGTAACTTCTCTTGCATAATTGACAATAATTTTGCATTCACGCAAAGATTACACTATCAATCATATTCTTTCTTTCAGGTCCACCGCCAGGTGTACCGCCACCGCCTCGTTTACCGCCTGGTATGGTTCCGCCACCCCGACCACCAATGTTGCCAGGTATGTATATATATGTGTTAAAGAAAATAATATTTTCTCTCAATTTTGTCTGTTCGTAGTAAGTCTATAATAACAGTTTCTCGGGCAATACCAGAAAATATTAACCCGACGTTGTCAGTACAGAGCCTCATAGGCTCCTAAATCTAGTTTTCGGTATTTTCGTACCCTACTTATAGCTAGTAGCTAATATTACTCACAATTATACCTTTAAGTTCAATTAATTAGTTCTTATTTTAACTTCAATTTGCTGGTTATACATGTAGAAATAGTCTCAGGAGGTACGATTATATAGTTCTCAGCCCTGTTCAAGGTCCCAGCCTTTTATTCAAACAACCTTTACTGTTGCTTGCAACAGAGGGGGTGGAGATTTCACACTGTCAAGCAAAACTTGTTTGAAACGCGGTAACCACGCGTCAGATCTTCACCAAATTTCTGGTACCCCAGCATTTGTTGGGGAGACATGAACTGTCCAAGTGGTTTCCAGCGTGTCCGACCTTGCACTTTGGAGAAAATGGCACTTTTTTCAAAGTGTGTCACTTTTGTATTGGTTTCAATAGGGGAAAACTTTGTTTAAAAAGTGTGGGACAACCGCAAAGGCGATTTTTGTGGAACAAACGTTGTTGGGTAAGTTTCCGGGACGGCTATTGGGTTACGTCGGTTTTGGGCGTGGCAAAGGTATTATGATGTTACGATGACATTTAGAAGGTCCAAACGTGTCAAGCAAAACCTGTATAAACCTGTGTTTGCAAGGTTTTTTTATAGTTAAATACCTCGTAAATTTTATACGAACACTTATGCTATTTATTTTTGTTTTCAGGAATGCCGCCACCAATTGGCATGAGGCCACCCCCACCTGGATTTCTGCCACCACCTATGCCATATTCTGCTGTTCTTAGTAAACCTCCTGAACTCAGCAAACAAGCGGAAGAAGGTAATTTTCATATATTTCATATACCAAAGAAAAGTAAGGTATAAACAGGGTCTGGTCTAATGGTGTGATAGACTTATTTAACGATGTATAGTTACTGCTATCCCCTAGAGTTATTGTGCCCTGAGGCAAATTTGCTACAGGTGTCCATTGTTCTTTTATTTCTGGTCAACCATCAATTACCATGAGCATAACCAGTCAATAAGATGTATGATGCGTCAGCAATATCTTGATACAAAGGGTGTATACCCTGATTTTATATTTCTCATGAACGGCAAACACTAAGATAAGCTCTCCCTTTGATTTTTGTTGAGTGGCTTGATATTTGACATTAAAGTCAAACGAGAGGAATCCTTTGGCTGTGTGAGTTACTCAGCGACTTCATTGGGCTCTTTAGCTCAGTGGAAACGTCCTTGCCTCTCTGATCAGATCATGCAGTCCAGATTCGAATCCCATTTATTGTGTTATGCCGCTTGTGTGGAAAAATCTATCCTTGTGTTCGCCATTCATGACAAATATATATAATTTTTTATGGTAAAGAAGAAGGCTCAACATACCCGAAACACAAAAACCAAACGATCTTAAGATCTTCATTTAGCTATTTAGCATCGTGGAATGGTCGTTGGCTCCCCGTTGGCTCTCTCATCATGCAGTTCTTGTTCGAATCCTATCTATTGTAGTAGTATACCAATCGTGGAAAAATCTACTCTAATTTATGTTAATTTACGATTTTATCGTCGATTTTATCGTCGTGTATATATATGGCCTCAATACCTTAACAATGAACATCCTTATCCATCAGACTAACATTCTCTTTACTTAACTTTAAGGTGACGGAACAACAATAAGCGCAAAGCCACAAATCCGGAACATTCGAGCTGAAGTGACAAAGTTAGTTCCAACAGCCTTACGAATTCGTCGTGATGACGGTAAACAAAAACAAAAGAAACAAACAATAACAACAACAATGATGGCGTCACAACCTAGTTCTACAACCTCACAATCTGCGGTTTCTGAAGAACCTACGAAGGATGATGTTTATAAAAATTTCATGAGAGAAATGGAGGGATTCTTGTAGCTAGGAAAAGACAGTTTTTTAAGCTTAGAAACACAACCAAGTACCACGTTGTATCTCATTTCACTCATTTCTATGTAATTTTGTTTTAGATATTAACTGTGAAAATATAAAAGCATTTCTTTTTATTTTGTTTCGTTCAGCTTTCTTCGACGCGTGCTCGAAAACATTCGAGTTCTTTATGCCAGACAGACCCCTTTTTCTGGCAGCTATGCATCGTATTTGGACCACTTGCAGCTTGTGCCATCAGACGGACATTTCTTACCATGAGTACTCATTTACAAAAGGTTAGAAAAATTAGCTGAGCCACACCCTTTCTGTTGACAACTTCATTCTGCGCATCCATTTGCACGTTTTTTTTTAAAGAACCACCTTTATAAGAAGCAACAGGTTGAAATTTGGGCAACCAAGTTTTGCGATGTTTTGCTATCTCCACAACTATTTGGGTTTCCCACAAGCAATGTTCACCAGCATGAAGCCCTTGCCCCTGCCTTGTTTTTGAGGTTAGGGTGATGATGCGTTGATCAAAAATCGCTTCAAAAATAAGAAACAGGCAGGCCGAAATTGAAGCCAAGTGTAAAACAACATGTTTCTTTAAATAGGTAATGACTTTTTGAGACACAGTATGTATATTGCTGAAATGTATCTCAAAGCACTCTGCCAAAAGTGACCCAACCCCACCACAGTAATTCCGCGGCATTATAAGCTGGATAAAGGCTAACTGACTATATATTCTGCTTGTTGTTTTACAGTTCAACTTGAATAAAAGACATTAGATAAACTAAATCATAAGATTACGTTATTGCTACCATAATCAAGATAAACTAAAACATATCATTAATCGCAAAACATTCAATTTCTTAAAAACCAATCCCTAACTTTTAACCCATATTTTTTTATTAATTTTTCAAATATCTTATTGTAATCCCAGCGTTCACCTGTGAAATGTTTACTAAATATACCCCAATCAATTTAGACTTATCCCTTCTATTTTAACAATAAACTTTGTCATAAACGGCTTATTTTTCCATTTCTTTGTTAACTCTTATAAACAATCTTAAACTCCATTTTTTAAACTCTTATTACACATACTTACACATTAAAATTTCCCATGAAATTATCCCTAAAAACACGTTTCTTAATCCCAAATTCGAACCATTTGAACTATAACACAACCAGGTGTCTCGAAGCATTCAATACTTAATACTGTCAATCATTCCAAAGTACTTAAGTAAAGATGCTTTTACACTTAAAACCCAATTTACACAAAGCAGAACATCGTGATTCTTGTTACACCCAAAAACAGGGCGCCCTAAACAGCCTTTTATCTGGAGAAAAAACGCACAGAAGTTTGACAGTGTATTTTTTCCTGTTTCATACTCTTGGAAAGCAGGCACGACTGCTTTGACTCTTGACTGGAGTTTTTGCTGAAGAGATGTCTCTATTTTGCATATATACAATGGATGGAGGTAACAATAAACGTTTGTTATTTCATTAACTCATACTCATTCTACATTATTTATTACAACATAAACATCTATAGTCTATATACATTTATGCACACTCTTTAAAGCAACTTCACTAGTCAGAGCCTGCCCTTTTCCCCTAGAAATTTTCTGGATTTTAGCCCGCAGAGTTGCTTATTTGTTACTCAAGTTTTACAGGAAAGTGTCGTGAGAATCAACATACAAATACCTATACCTATACAGGGAAGAAAATGCCTGTTTTACAGACAAAGAAAAATTAAAATAAACCATATAGCTATGTGAGAAATAACACTTTATTTATGGTACACTTGATTTATCTCTGTTATCAAAGTGAAAATGTAGGAAGTAGGTAGTAGGTAGTGGTTTTACTATTATGATAATATGCCTCTTTAATTAATTTTTTTTGTTATCGACACTGCCTAAAAGTACAATTGGCGTCTTCATTTTATGTTATCTACCGATTTTGTAATATTTTCTTATTTTTCTTGTGAAGCACTTTCACTTTCTTCCTAGAAACTCCTTGTATATAAACTCTGTAGATGAAATGAAAACCTACTAAGAAATAGATCTTCCTACTTCCTACATTGGGGTAAAACTTGAAACTTTACCATTTGGTGATAATCTTTCCATCTATTTTGCAAAAATTCAAGATTTTTGGGTATTTTTTCTCAAATTTCCCAAAGAGGGAAGTGAAAATTGAGAACAACACGTTTTTCGTGTATATAAATTTTAAATTTGGTAGAACAAAATCAACGATTCTGATTGGTCAATTTTAAGACAACTTTGTGAACATTCCTCTCGACCAATCAGATTACGCGAATTCAGTTCAGTTAAAAATATAACAAATCAAATCAATGTTGAGAACACGAGCTTCGAACGAATAGTGCGCGCTGAAAATCTTCGTTTTTCTCTGTTCCATTTTCACTCATATTCTACTAAAATGGCGAGAGGTAAGCTTGTTAATTTGCTCATAATTTTATCTCTTAAAAAACCAATTTGTATGATTCCTTGATTTGGCTCTTTGATACTTTCTATTCCGTTGATTTTATGAATTAAAGTGATGGTGAAACTGGGCCTACTTAGGCCCAACCAAGTGTGAAGGAATGGAAGGAATTCTCTTCTCCTTGCTCTCCTTAGTGAAGTTCTGTAAAAATAACAATGTCGTGAAAGAATAGGAAGACCATTAATATTTAGTATGATCAAAGAAAATTCATTTTTAATTGAGCTAATCGTTCGTTTTTTGTCGTTGTTTTCGAATATAATAATAGCAAATGCACCTTCCAGCCTTCTTGCCTTGAAATGAGAAATATAGGCCTAATCCTTCCCGCGGCAAGTGCTGTGATCAGCACAAAAAACAAACTGTTGCAACTGTCTGTGTGATGCCAGCTTACCGAATTTCTCATTCTTTTTAATTTCCCCCTTAAACACTAGAATTAGGTATTCAATAAACACCCCCCTAACCACCCCCTTCTAATAGATGCCCCTCTTAACATTGGGTATTAAAATCGGGTCAGGGGTGGTGTGTGAGAGCAGCAAAGGCATCAATGTTAACAATCAATAATGAACAAACTACACAAAAGGGTTGCAGGCAGTTTTCAGGGGCGGGCAATTTTTATCTCCTTTAAGTTGCTGTTAGAGGTATAATACATTTCTATATGAAAGAAAACAATGTTTTTGACAAGAAGAACACTTATTTATACTAATTGAGACCAATTATAAAATTTGGAACAAAATAGAAATCGTATGCAAATCTTTATGACCATAAAAGTATAGAAGTAGGTTCAGTCTTTTGTCGACTGTGATGTTTATTATCATTATTAAGTTGTCAACAAATTAAAAAATAGGACAACTCAGAGGTGACAATCAGATTAAAAATTTAGTCTATTTAAAGTTTAACACCAGAGATTCCTGTCTGTCTGGTAATGAATAAAGACAAGAAAGTTGGAGTTTCAACCATGCACTCAGCATAGGTGCAAAATGCATAAGAAACCTTCCAAAAAGCCTGCACAATTTAAAAATTTGCCAGAAGAAGTTCTACTTGAAATAGCCAGCTATTTTTCACTAAAAGATTTACTTGCATTTGCACAGGTATGATGCCATTAACTTTTGTATGTAATTTCATTTTAAAAGCTTGAATTATGGCCATGTTATTCCTTCTGTATGTGCAGCAGCAGATTCCACAATGCATTGGTGTGCTTAGGGTCCCACTTGTTATTGTAAGAGGGTTTAGATTGACAGGAGATGAGGTTAATGTCTCTTGCCACTCCCCCTTTTGGCAACAACCCTCTTGGCACCACCCATTCAGTGTTTCTATGTGTAAGCAGACCCTATGCATGGTACTGTCAGTGTGCACGTGTCGTGGCTTGATGGCTTTTATCCAGCCAGCTTGAGATGTCAGGAGCTCAATAAGGTCAGGGTTTTGAGCCCAGCACCAGTAGTCTGATAGCCAGGATCTGGATCCATTGTCACATTAGGTAATCTACTTCTGATATCCTAGCAACTGTTGCCAAGTAAAATACTTCAACTTTTCAGCTTCAAATAACATTGTTCTGGACACTCATTTTTGTGTGCTGTCGTTTATTTGATGTCCACCTGCTAAAATGCAACTTTTGCCATTTGCAATGGAAAAATATGTGCAATTGAGTGAGAATTATTACCCCCTCTGAAAATGAACATTGCCAGCATTATGTAAGGCAGTATAAACATGCCCATAGTTTTTCTCTAACTCTCATCTCACAGATGAAAAAATTTGATCTGGAGCAGGAGTGTTTGCTTGGAGGTGGTGTGGCTGAGTGTTCAAGGTGCTTGGCTCACAATCATAAGGTTGTGGGCTCAAATCTCATTTGAACCACTTGCCACAAGCCTCCAGTTTACTCAGCTGTCCATCCTTCCAAGGTCGGTAAATGAGTACCCAGGGTATCTGTTCTAGAATATCAGTCTGGGTGCACAAGCTTAAGGTCCACGTCAGCTAGATAGCTGCCAGAACATTTGACCTGTGTTAACAAATAAAGACTGCTTGCTTGCATGCTTGCTCACTTGCTTGCTTTCTTAACATTAGTGTCTGTAAAACCAGTAGCAAAGAACGCTTATCGCAACTGATTACTGCCAAGACAGCTTCCTTATCAATTATTTGGGCTTTGTTAATTAAATTTATTGATTTTAGGTTTCAACATATCATCGTGATTTGATAGACTGTGCACCTGCTCTCTGGGCAAAAGTTTCATTTCAAAATGTTTGGCCAAACAGAAAAAATATCATTCGACTTGAAAAGTAAGATTATTATGATCCTTTTAAAATTCAATTTAACTTAAATAACCATCTTTGGCTCTCTTGATGTATCTGATGATAGCTTGAATCTCACTTATTTAACTATCGGTAAATTAAGCAAGCAATTGATTCAGATGGCTCCTTAACAACTTTTAAAATGATTTTTAAGTATGGAAATACTTTGTTGCTATTGCTTTCCTCAAGGGATGGGATAATACTTTTATCACTGCTCTAGAGGTTGTTTAGCCGAATGGTAAAGGCTTTTTCAAAACAGGCATGTGATGGGTTAAAATCTTGTTAGGGCCCCTTTCCAAAAGCTCACAGTCACCTCAGCTGCGTCCATTCTTGCATGGTTGGTAAATATAGCATTGTCATTCTGGAATACTGTATCATTCTTGGGGGAAACGCTGCAGGTCCACATCAACTGGATGATGCCAATAACCTGCATTAATTAATAAATATCCAACCATAACTATTGCTTAACCAGTTTCTGAATTTAGTTTCTAAATTTTTATGATGTCGTTTTCCCTTGTAGAGCTGCTGAATGTGGAAATATCGAATGTCTTGCAAAATTAGCTTTTGTCTCATTGTACATATACAATTTTAAACGTAAGTATTTTCATTGTTCAATCTCCCTCTTGTCTTGTTTGTTGAGTATGGAAAGAGAATAATCCTCTCAATCTAACTTCCTGACAATTGCAATAAACAGTGGAAACATTTTCGGGCATACTTCAAAGCTTTTTTCGTCTGACACTCCTCAGAGTATAAACCTCAGATACAGACTTAAACAAATGACTAAGGCGGAATTTATACCCAGATGCGGCTCGAAATGCACCAATCAGAAAGTCAACCGGAATTGGCATCGTGTTTAAACATCAATGAGCTAACGGGATGCAGCGGGAAGATCAATAGAATTAATTGAAGAGTTCAAGTGAGAAAACGAACTCTTTCTGTCTATACAGAACCGGCCTTTTGGTTTTGATGTGGACAGATGCCAAAGCTCCTAAAATTGAGGCATAGGAGTGCTTTTTAGACATTGAATTTCATTGAACGGAAAGGCTTGATTTGGCAATGCTCGTTTGCTGTTTGTTTGTTGTTATGGTTCATTCTGAATTTATCACCTGTGTCTAGGCTGGGCTGTGTCTTCTATCCGCCGTTATTCTGCTGTCTCAAAAATGCTTTTCGAAGTTCTTTTATTGTTACCGAAGAAAATCGTCTGGCATAAGAATCTGTATTTTACTGTTAATTAATCCTCTCTAAGACATCTACATCACCTCGTCTTTGCGTCTCTTATCCAGATGTTTCACTGTTGTTTTTGCATACAGCCTCCAAACATAATCGTCATCACTATTTTTGTTTCTATGACTTGAATGTTTCAAAATACTTTTAATAATCTAAAGCAGACATATAATGTATACTTGCACTGCACATCCGGGGGAACTACATTACCTTATGGCTGTACAAGGGCCTGTTGCTTTTTTGCGTTGAATTCTGTCTCAAAATTTTGTATATTTTAGGTTATTATGTAGATATTCCATTTCTGCATCGCTTAAAGACTGTTTTCATTGAGAACGCAACGAACAACTGTATTAGGCCCTAGCCAAACGATAAAACTTTGTTGACCAAACATTTGAGATTTGTTTAAAAAGCAATGTTTGACCGTTTTGCCACGTCACGAAACATTGCTCGACAAGAAGAGTTCGCTAAGCAATATTTGTGAAAAACTTCAAAAATATTTCCCTTGCTTGTAAACGAAACATGTTTGACGAGCAATGCTTTACGACGTTCCCATAAGGTCAAACATTTTTCTTGTTTTACAAACAAGATTCAAATGTTTGATCAGCAATGTTTGTTTGTTTTTCCAGGGCATTAGACAAACATTCCAAATAGTAATCTAATGGCCTTACAACAAAGATTATACAGTTGTGATTATTACGACCAAATAATCTTGATTTCAATTCCTTTGAAATTTGATGTTTTTATATTTATAGCAAAAATGAAAAAATGCATGAAAACGTCACTGGAAAACGCTGAGAAAGCCATAAAATATTTTTGTAAAATCGATGAGCTCATCCAACCGCATGTTCCACTAACTTGGATGTTTATTCGACCACCATGGGCCTATCCTGGGGGAGAACGAAAGTGTCTGAAGGAATGTCTGTTGTTAAAACTAGAAGATTTATGCCAAACTGACGAGGTACATATATTGATACATCTTTATTTATATATTACGGAAAACAGTAAAAGAAGCACAGCAAAAGAGATCTTTAGTTTGTGCCTTTTCCTGCTACCTATTAGATTTTTTTATTTTCAACGCAAAGCAATTAACTGCAGTTCAGTTCCTTCTTTCGTTAGTTCATTAATTCTTTTATTAGTTCATTCATTCTTTTCTTAGTTCATTAATTCTTTTATTGTTCATTAATTCTTTCTTTAGTTCATTAATTTTTTCATTTATCAATTAATTCCTTTTTATTTCGTTCATTCTTTCGTTAATTTGTTTTTGTTTAATTAATTAATTATTTCTTTCATGAATACATTCTTTCATCAATTACTTCTTGCCTTCATTCATTCTTTCATAAGTCAATTCGTTATTTTGTTAATATATTCTTTCGTTCTTTCATTATGTCATTAATTGATTTTTTCATATATTAATTCTTCATCATTTCATTCATTTCTTCATTCATTATTTCATTAATTTATTCATCCTTTCTTTGCATATCATTTAATACTTATTTTTCCACACAGGCTACGATACCAAGTATGTACAATGTTGGCAAGACTTACTTATTAAAAGATGATTGTCTTGATACAAAATCAAAAGAATTTTTCACAAAAGCCGCGAAAAAGGTTGTGCTAATTCCAAATATGAAATCTATAAACAAGAAGCGTCAAATTGTCGAAAAGATGATGCTGGAGTTAATCTTGAAGCGATTAGAAATTTGCAAGAAATCGCAGCTCAAGGCCATACAAGAGCTATTGTGGAATTATGTCATAAATATGCTGATGGGGAATTTGGAAGTGCAACGAGAGCTAATGCAGCTGAGTTTGTCAGGAAGGTATGTTCAAAACATAAGGCCCTGGCCGAACGATCAAACATTGTTTTTTAACATTTCAGACCTCCTTTTCAAGTAATCAGTTGAATCGGCGATTCACTTGATAATTATGATGATCATTGTGATTTTCTTAATAGATCATGACGTCTTGCGAGCCTTCTCGTATCCATAAGATTGGATCTTATGAAAGCAGCACGAAGATTAATGATAACATGAGGTGAGACTATCAGTTAGGACCTTAAAGGGTGTACTTGAAAGAGTTGCAAGCTTTTTCTAATGTGGATTGCATTTTGTTGTAGTTTTATATCGTTTTAAGTAACTGTTTATAACTTCTAAGGCCAAATAGGCCAATGCTCTTATAGGCCATGCCCAAACGATCAAACATTGTTTGTCAAACATTTGAATTTGCTTATCAAACAATGTTTGAACGTTGAAGACGTCACAAAACATTGCTTGACAAGCTTAAGTCAGCAGATTTCGTTGCAAGTTGTTTTTGAAAAAGTTCGAAAAATCTTTTGCTTGACGCAAGCAAAAATTGTTTATCGAGCATTGTTTTGAGACGTGGCAAAACAGTGAAACATTTTACTTGACAAGCTAATATCAAACATTTCAAAAACAATGTGTGATCTTTTGGCTAGAGCATCAATCCCTGCTTTTTGTTGGCCACGTAAACACAGTATTTTCTCTAGAATTTGGTATTTCCTACAGTAATTTTTGTTTAAAATTTAAGTGGAATGTGGAATTTAAAATTTACTGAAAATTTCCAGCGCTTCTTTACTTTTTCGTTGTTTTTTCAAACATATTTTGTATATGTCTTTTACTTTTTTATTGTGGTTTGTTTCATTTTTAGATGTATTCTAATTAACTGGATGCATGAAGTATGTGACGTCAAGAACATTCAATCAGAAGCATTGCACATGGCAATTGATTGTTTAGATCGTTATTTACTAAGCAGATCAGTACAAAGACGACAACTGCAATTAACTGGTATCTCATGCGTTGTATTGGCATCAAAGTATGTTTTTCTGTATTATCTCTAAATTCAACGCATTGCTATTGCATTTCTCTTATATGCCTCGTAGATGAAGATGTTTCATCTGGATAACGTCCTTTATCAAACTAAGGCAAATTTTATTACACGATTCCTTCTTTATATCCATCAATCTCTAATAATTATTCTTCCATCCCATTTCATGCCGCTAAACACCAGTGAAACCACTCCCCAGGGGTAAAAGTGAACAAAAGATGAGAATGGCCAAGTGTTAAGCGAGTTTGAATCTGTGGTTTTGGGTTTGATTCCCGCCAAGGTAAAATTCGCCATGAAGATTGAAGAGAGTCGTCAGCTCTCTGTAATTCGAGGCAAATGGCAAAAGGCATCATGAGGGGTGATAGCATCAAGAGGAAGGACAGGGGTTGCGCTGCTTAGTTAGTCTCGGGGTATTAAATGATCCTCCAGTTTTCTCCGCTGATAAGTCTCCCTCTGACGGGATTTGTCAGGTTCCTGGTCATGTTTTCGACTAAAGTCCACCCAATATTGTTGAAGTCTATCCAAATATTGGTTTATATCTCTATTTTCAGGGCATTTTCTTTTAACTCTTCAAATCTGCTAACGATAAGAGAGTCCGCCTGGCTGACTGATAGCACGTATGAGTACAATGAAGTTGTTAAGTAAGTTATTTTCGTAGTGTTTTTTTTCAAATCAAAACACCATTTTCAAGTGAGCTGATCTACTCCAATGGTTTATGTTAAATGGAGGTCATAACCTTCCGGCCCCTTAATTGTATTCGTATTTATTTATTTTTGAAAAAGTATTTATTTGGGCTTCCTACATTGGGAAGTAGCCCTGAGGTTCGTCATTATTTTGCTTTTACCGTGAAGTAAACTGATGTATGGATTGATATAACTCCTACCGTATCCATGAATCTTATGAGCAGGATTTTCGAGATGTACCAAGGGGAGGAGATAGACGTAGACGAGATACATCACTCTGAGCAAACAGCCGTTTGGTTACTATTGTTGTTGTTATTCAAGCAAACATCTTTTCATTTCAGGATGCTTGCTGAAGTTATTGGTGCTTTAAATGGCAAACTTGTGAGAATGAATATCAGTCATTTTGCTGAAATATTTTGTGCTTTTGCTAAAGTAAGTGAATCGCATTATTTTAGCGTATTTGCAGATCAGCTGAATTTGCATGCATCATTACTTTGGTTGAAAGGCTTTGGTTGAAACACTTATAGCAGTGCCTCACCTTGTCGAGATTAAATAGAATTTAAAATCATGTAAAAGAATTTGTTTTAAAGTTTTGGTAATTTTTATTTCAGTTTGACAAATACAATGAATATTTTACACATTACATTGTCGACTCCTCCTTGCAATTCTGTGATTTTGGAAGGTTTGTATTAATAAATATCTCACCCATGCTTAAAGATGGTACCATTTAAATTCTATAAAACTGGATCATTGTACTAGAGTATTTTGTACAAAAACGTAAGAAATTCCTGTCTTCTTTATCATTTTTTGTGAAAGTTACATCGAACGAAAAGGCCCCAAATGTGCCCCACATTATTTTTTATAGTCGTAAAAGTGTTCTAGGCTGATGATAGTGTGCCATTTTCTTTTAACAAGCAAACTGACTCGACCAGCCCTCAAAATTAATAACCATCTGAGGTTTCAGCCCCTCTTCAGCCCTCAGAATTGCTTATGAGTTGTATGAGTTGTTTGATTTTAATCAAGATTTGACAAGTAAAACACAACAGATTCATGCTATAAAAAAGACCAATTTAGGCCCATTTTCCTGCTAAAACGTTGGTTAAAAGTGACACGATTTGAGAAAATATACAAAAATATCAATTTCGATCAAAATGGGTTACGAAGGGCATATATTCCTTGTGTATGTACTTGCTTAAAGCTTTTTCGCTGAGCCCTATAGTTGCTAAACATGCATATGATGACGACCTAGTTGATTAGTCACCGGTTGCTTGTTTAAAAAGTCCAATCTTAACTTTCCACAGCATTAATTCTTTACAGTCTATGGCTGACAAACTTTATAATTTACACTCTTTTTTTATGAGAACCAGGAAAGTTTGATTGAGGCTGGCTATTCTTAAGTTTTTGCCTTTTTTGAGCCTGAAATGTTCTTAATCTGTTCTTAATTCCTTGGTTACTGAGACATCTAGATTTTGTCAGTGGATGTCTTTAGTGGTAATAGGGTTGTGTAAAAATGGAGCATGGTTGTCAATTTCATTGTTTGCTTGCTTTCTACGTTGTCTGACTGTCGTACTTTCATATTTAGCTGATATTCTCAGGGCTTATGAAAACACCCAGCCTCAGCTTGTTCTTATTTTGTTCTTAAAATCTGGGCAAAATCCAGGCTCGTGTTCTTATAAAATTGTTCTTATAAAAAAGAGTGTAATCAAATTTTCTTTGCCAGGTACAAGCCTTCACTGATCGCTGCTGCTGCTACCTTGCTAACTAACATCATCTCTAAAAACGGTATGTAATATGTTACATCTACATTGGAACTGTTTTCTTTAGCCGTAGCCCTCATGTTTGTTAGTTTTGGACTGATTTTGTATATAAAATTCCAATTATTTTGGCAAATTTTGTGACTGGTGTCAGAAATGCCAAAAGTGAAAACTATCAATTTATTGATAAAATTATGATAATAATATGCAAAAGCTTTTCGGAATATGTCCATCTTCAGTGCTATATATAAGTCAAATGAGAAGATGTCAAGTTTAAATTTATTTACAAGCGTAAAGGAAAACAATATAAAACAATTAAGACGTTTTGTTAAAGTGCTAATTCTGTTTACATTTGTTCATGCTACTCCGTGTCTGAATAAAATTAATTTGCTTGAGTCCATTTGGTCATTCAATGTGGGCCTCTTGAGAGCTATTAGTGCAGCTTCTAAATTTTTGCGTTTTTGTCTATTTTCAGGGGCACCCATGATTACTTTCCAATCGAATTTATGATTTGGGAACTGATTTAGATGCTTGGCTGGTTCAGAGTCCTTTGTCGGATTTTCATGCTCATTCCATCTTGTTTTTACATTTCTCTTTGTTTCACCAATATAATTTTCTCTGCATGAACAAACACCTTCATAGATCTTACAACAAAGGAAAGCTACCCAAAATATGCACTCGTTTAATTCTAAAGCGCCTGTTATTAAAGCTAACAACTGAAAGTACTTTTGTATTTCAATCCACCTACTACAAACAAAAGGATGGTTGTACAATGGGAGGCCCATTATCAGTAACATTTGCAAATATCTATCTAACCAAACTTGAAACAGATAAGGTCCAACCAATGAAACCCAATTTCTACAAACGTTTTGTCGATGATGTAATTACTCGCAGAAATGTTGATCAACCTGACCTACTCTTCGAATCAATCAACAGCTACCATACCAACATCAAGTTTACAATTGAACGCAACCCATCAAAATTTCTCGGTACAAACCTCAGCATGAACAGTGACAATGGGGTTTTGACGTCAGTATACAGAAAACCAAACAAGCTGCCTTCTCACTGGACCTCACAAGTCCCAAAACGCTACAAACGGAACGCTATAAACGGAGACCTGAACAGATCTCATCGAATCAGCATGAATTTCGAAAATGAAAAGGCGAATATTATGAATAAGTTTAAAAGAGCGGGATTCCCTGTACGTTTTACAAAAAGCGTGTTTGATCAATTTGAAAGCAAATTAATATCTCAAGAACCCAATGATGATCTTATAATACCAAGATTCCTCTTCGAAGAGCCTAGAAAGTTTATTTTGGTTGATTTACCATTTTGTCAATCCAATGAAACCTTGGCAAAACGTTTTCTCGATAAATTGAATTCTTTTACCGAAAATCGGATTGACTTCGAAATAAAATGGTCCACGAAAAAGGTTAAACAGCTTTTTCCCTTGAAGGAAAAGAACCCTTACCCTGCTTGTAAGATCTATGAAGGTGTTTGTTCATGCAGAGAAAATTATATTGGTGAAACAAAGAGAAATGTAAAAACAAGATGGAATGAGCATGAAAATCCGACAAAGGACTCTGAACCAGCCAAGCATCTAAATCAGTTCCCAAATCATAAATTCGATTGGAAAGTAATCATGGGTGCCCCTGAAAATAGACAAAAACGCAAAAATTTAGAAGCTGCACTAATAGCTCTCAAGAGGCCCACATTGAATGACCAAATGGACTCAAGCAAATTAATTTTATTCAGACACGGAGTAGCATGAACAAATGTAAACAGAATTAGCACTTTAACAAAACGTCTTAATTGTTTTATATTGTTTTCCCTTTACGCTTGTAAATAAATTTAAACTTGACGTCTTCTCATTTGACTTATATATAGCACTGAAGATGGACATATTCCGAAAAGCTTTTGCATATTATTATCATAATTTTTATCAATAAATATATGTTTTTTTAATTCTTGAAAACTATCAATTATGGAATTATGTCATTGCGGTTTCAAGAGCCAAAAATATGAAACTCACTTCCTGATGAAATAAAATCAGCTAAAAATATATAAAACTTTTCAAAACACTAGTCAAGACTTGGTTTCTTGATAACAAATGTGCATGCTCATTCTGCAATATACAGTAGAATAGACAACTTTATGCAATGTCTGTAGTTTGCTCTATGTTAGTTTAATTTAGTGCCAAATCACTACTGTAAAAACTAACATAAAAACATTTTACAATACAATACAATACGATACAATAGAATACAATTTAATATAATACAAGACAAAACAATACTAGACAATACAATACAAGACAATACAATACAAGACAAGACAAGATAATACAAGCAATACAATAGAATACAATTTAATACAATACAAGACAGCACAATACAAGACAATACAATACAAGACAAGACAAGATAATACAAGCAATACAATAGAATACAATTCAATACAATACAAGACAGCACAATACAAGACAAGACAAGATAATACAAGTAATACAATAGAATACAATGCAATAGAATACAATTCAAGACAATACAATATAATGCAATGCAAGACAATACACTACAATAGAATACAATGCAATGGAATACAATACAAGACAATACAATACTAGACAATACAATACAATACAAAACCCACATCAGTTGAAGGTTTAGATTGAAGAAATACGTTCTAGGCTTCGGGTCGAGATTGACAAAGCTTTTTTGCAAGATATTAGACTCTTGTCAATCTTCTGTTGACTGTAAAAGGAGCCTGCGATATGTCGTTTTGTGTATAACGAGGCTAAAACAAAATGAAGAACTTTATCATTTCAGCCATTTACAAATTGTATTAACAGTTACAATGATAATTTGAATTTAGATTAAACAGCCTACCCTTCATCTCTTTATTAATTATATTTTCGGATGAACTTCAAAACGAATTTGCAGGAACTTTGTTTAGTTGCTTTAAAATTTAATCAGGTGGTTGTAAACAGTCACGCCCTACACGTGTTCAGATCAGGAAAGTTTTGCAAAACGCCAGCTTATTAACTGTATTATGGAGCCTTATCTTATTGCAGAAACATTTTGACCTGGAAAATGGTTTTTCATATCATTTAATTTATCTGTAATCGTAGGCTTAGTAAGCAGTTGATGAGTTTTCTTTTATCTCACGATTTTTAATATTGTTTTTGTAGGAGAGATATGGCCGAAAAGATTGATTGAATTTACTGGATTTGAAGTGAAAGATCTGGCCAATTGCGCTTCGCTTCTCCATGCAAAATGGTATTTGTTTGAATTCATATCTTCTATCCTAATTATCTAACAATACATCTGAAGCTTTGGCTGGAGTTATGGCAATCATAATCATCTACGTAACACTTAAGAATCATTAAAGAATTTAACATCCAAATTAGCGGAGACATTAGCAGTTGACATGCTGGACGCTCGATCTTAAGTTAATGGGTTTACCCTCTTCGCCAGGGCGAGTAGGATTATATTCAACTCTGGTATCTATATTAGAACTGTCCAAAGTTGCGTTCTAACTCAACAGAGGCTTTCAGAACAAGATGGCGACTGTTTTTATTAAAGATTCTTGGATAATCTAACTTTATTAAATGTACATCTAGGAACAATTTACTTAATTACTTCAGCTCAACACAAACACGTTGAACTGGTTGAATCGCCGTTACAAAGGGAATTGTTCCCAGAATTCCCTTTGCTTGATAGAAACAGAGGATACAAAGAAACCACCGCCATCTTGTTTCAGAGGCATCACAAAGTCAATGCTTATGTGACGTCACTGTATCGTGAAAATATCTCACCAAAACAGGCAATAATTCCACCTAAAATTGTTACCTAGAACTGAAGAAAGTTTGCAACAACACAGCTAAATCGTTTGCGTTTCCGTGCACAGAACATCCTGCATGATCCAAATCTTGTTTTAGTACTTAGGCCGTTTTTAGCCAATACCAGGGTCCAAATCCTTTGTTGATTGAGAATATCTTTTTGGAAAGATGCGCAATTGACGCTGAAATAGATAAACAAAATCATACCAAAAGAATGCTGCTCTGACGCATCTTTGTATATTTAAAAGCAACTTTTTTGTCATTATTTTTGCAGTTTGTTGGATAATTCAGTTGTTACTGACGGAGAACACCGCATTTGTGGGGCCAGGGATAGGTAAGATCAAAACTATATCATTATGTTTGTTTTACGTTATTGTAGCTAAGTTATTATAGCTATTTTTCATCTAGTTTCAGAGATATGCATCAGGGTTGTCAAGTTATTTCATTGTCACTCTGCAAGCAAGCCAACAAGCAATATTTATTTGTTAACGCAAGTATAGTTAATGTGGACCTATGCCCCCCCCAGACAGATATTCTAGAACAAATATGGGTACTCATTTATTTGCTTCAGAAAGTTAGACTTTGAGATGATTGTAACCTTGTGGAAAGTGTTCCAATTAGACTCTCACAACCAACCAATCCTGAGCTGATTACCTTGACGATTTGACAACGCCTTTCTGCTAAATTAATCACAGGCTTTCCAACATTTTTGGCAGGCATTATGAACCAAACGGGTGGAAAGTCTTGAGTTGTATGACTTGGAGTTACTCGACGATTTCATTGGGCTCTTTGCTTAAGCTCAGTGGAATCATCGTTGACTCTTTAACATGCTTTCGAGTTTCTAGTTGAGTCAATTGTGGTGTGCCTCTTGTGGAAAAATCTACTACTCTAACGCCGTATTAGACATGATAGTCACCACCTATCATGGCAAGCCTTTGATATTTTGTAGGGCAACGTTTCGGGAGAGATCCGTCTCCCATCATCGGGCAACGAGAAATGTGGTTTCTTTCCTATTTATTGCAAAGGTGCCGAAACATTGCCCTACTAAATATCAAAGGCTCGCCATGATAAATGGTGATTATCATGTCTAATACGGTGTCAGAAACAGCCTTGATAAGTCCGAATATATTTGCTCTACTACTCTAAATTAGATTCAAACAGAATGTAAATCTTTATCCTTTTAAAGCGTTGTTCTTTTCTTTTACTAGATACACGAGCCCTGAATTCTTAGAAGTTGCGAAACGCTGTATTCCAGATCTGATGACAATCCGTGCTTCCATTGAAGACGCTGAACCAGGGCTGCGTTGCACGCAGACTGACGGATTATTGCATTTCAATTTTAAAGAAGAGAGAAATATCCTCGACCCAGGTAACAATGTTTCAATTAACAGCAGTTTTCTTTTCGGATATGATGGCGATGAAGAAGATAATCTTGAACAGAATCATGCACTGGAAGATCTGAGTTTCTTTTGTGGAAAAGAACAACATGATGAATGTGCGGATGAATCTCTTTCACAATGTACACACAATGATGAATCTTCACCCAAAGCTACGTCGGAGCACTACATTCTTGATTATGATTCCGGATCTGATGAAACGAGACCGGGCACGGACAATTGTATTTGTAAACCGAAGCGTTTTGATTTGAACGGGAAGTCAGGTATAGAGACATCGATGGAGAAGTTATCCGAGGTTTTCAGCACGGCTTGTTCGTGTTCCTCATCAAACAAATCTAACAGTCCGGAGAAACTAGAAAATGCTGAAATGAATGCGAAAAGTAAAATACCTAGGCCATTACAAGACAATGTATCGAAGAAAGACGTGAAAGTAAAAGCGTCAAATAAGCAACCGGCTCTTAAAAATGAATCCAAAATGAAGCTTCGGTCTGCAAGCAAAAGTATCACCGATGAAAGTAAGTGCGATGTTCGTGCTGTAGATTCAGCTGATACTAATCTTAATGATAATTCTGATCGTGATAGGCGAAAAAGAAGAGCAAATTGGCCTGTTGGCGCGCAGAATGAGCGAGCTGCTACTGGACGAACACTTAGGCCACGTATCGATAGAAAAAATATCAAAAAAGAACCCTGGAGATATTAGACATCAAACCTAAATCGATATTTCATATCTAGATTAAAAAACTGCGAAAAAACACGTCAGAAAATACTATTTGTCAATATGTAAAGAAATCTAAAACGGAGAGAGTATGCCAGACAAATGAACACTCATCCAACACTCAAGTGAATACTCAGTGTACATTTTGTTTAAATAGATTTTTCTGTTTTCGTTACAAAATCAAGATCGGCTTGAAAAGTAGACTTCCACATACAAGGGGACGAGGTGAGGATTGTTATTCTATTCTCATATAACGGACGCATGAACTGAAACAGCTTTAGAAAAATCTCCAAGTATAAAATCGCCCTTTTCTAAATCATCAACTCTTTTGATACAAATAGTAGAAAAATATTCATTTATTTTTCATCAGAAACTAGTTTTATTTACAAAGGCAATCAATAAATCTTTAGAAGGTAAATTTGAAAAGTAGCAAAAAATTGATGTTGTATTCACGATCTGACGCCGTTTTTAGTGCTGTCTCGATGTGAAAACACAGAAATTTTATTCAGACCTATTATTAATGCTTTTCTAGAAAAACTTTTGCTAAAGCAATTTTTATGCGTCATAGTAAAAACAGACGTTCTACTTACAATGGGACTCCGTTTTCAGGACCGTTTCCGTACGAAAACACAAATTCTTTTCTTTGGAAAACATTAGCAGGAGTAGTAAGGATTGTTTTATGTCTTGTGTAAATTTTCAAAAAACAAACACCTTATATTTTCAATTCTGTCAGTTTTTTTATTTCTTCTTAGAGATTTTGTAGTACTGGAAACCTTTTTCCATCAAATCGTTTTTGTCTTTTCAAACATTTTACCCATGCTGTTTTCATGAAATTTCTAGAAAAATTTATACAATGTTGCATAAAAATTTATATTCTGTATTTCGTAAAATAGTTATTTTTCATGTACAAAAATTTGCTAACTTTTTAATCGAAAATGTTTTCATCACGATTTTGTGATTCTAAAAATCATCTTATTTCTAAGTTTCTTTCTTACTTTGAATATCATGGTTATAGTTTTCAAAGCATGCTGTATTTCTTTAAAGATTTGATTCATTGATTTCATAGTTGGAGTAGAGCAAAAATTTTCCCCAAGCTGAACTGAAAGGTAGTTCTTCCTACCAGGTACGACTCATTTTATTCTTCTTCCAATTATCATGTTGTTTATGATGATCTAACGTATTGAAACATTTGTTATTTTGCTGTAAGGGATCTTGGGCTATAACAACAGATATACCAGAGGATATCAACAATACCACAAGTGTAATTCGTTTCCAAGGACTGATGTTCAAGCTTCTAAATATGTACCTACAGGACTCAAGTTAAGAACCCCACATATAAAACTCCAAGGTAAATACATAAACCTTTATTTTTATGACTAGGATGATTGCTTGAAATGATGTTACGTTCCAATGTTAAATAGGAAATTTTGGAATATGAGGACCTTATGGCAGTGGCAAACTCCATTCGGTGCATGTTAGAAATCAGCAGAGCATTGGCGTTGCACTCCCCGGACCACTGAGTGATAAAACTAGGGAAAGGCCCCGTAAATAAGCAACCAATCTAGGGTATTATTTGTGTTCAATAAGCAATTGTGTGATCAATTGTCTTATGCAATAGATTATTGTTGTATCCATTGTCTTATACAATAGGCTGCTGTTTAGTCAATTGTCTAAAACAATAATAGGCTATTGTTTCATCCATTATGTTTATCAAAGGATCAGCCTGAAGGTTCTAACATGTCCAAGGGGACCAACTGGATAACAAATTATCTATCCATTATCCAGTGGCAAATGAATGCCTTTGCTCCTAGGCTAAAAAACAGCATATAAATTTTGATATCAATTTCTTTTTTTAAGAGTTTGCACTCTGTGGCACCGTTTCAAGGTCATCTGCAAAACAGAATGGCAACTCAAATGATCTTATTAAAAACGACCTCAATTTTTAGTAAGGTAAGCTCCGCTTGGCATTACACTACAAAACTGTATTTTTAAACAGGTAAAGGCTTGTTTTCTAGATTTACCAATTTTTCATGTTGTAGCTATTTACTAAAACTAAATCGATTTAATTTAGGATGTAGATTTTGTGCTTACGATCTAAAAATCTAAAAATTGGGGTCATTGATCAAATTTTTCAATTGATAAGGAACTCGAGTTTTATTATGAAAAGCTTTTGAAAAATGACATTGAAAATACGCATTCAATGAATATTTTTTTTCAGAAATAGATATAACCTTGCTTGCACTACTGTGGCACCATGTGAAGGTCATCTACACAACAGAATGGCAACTCAAATGATGATCTTATTAAAAACGACCTCAATTTTTAGTAAGGTAAGCTCCGTTTGGCATTACACAACAAAACTGTATTTTACTAAACTCAGTTAAACAAATTGGGGCGTTAACTTCTTGCGTGGGCTCTGAGAAACCGAACTGCAGGTCACTTGGTTTGTTTTGAAGTAATGTTCTCAACATTTATCCGCATTGTTGTTCTCCCTATGATCCGCAGAATTTGTGCTTGATACACTAAAACCGTGGTTAAACTAGGAGACATGTTGCGCGAGACATTGTATTCGGCGTGTCTCCGAAGGTGGCTAAACATGTGAGTGACAAGTAATGAAACTTGTCCATATAGTCAAAGCGACAAGAAATGTTTCTGTTGTCTCCCAGAAACACTTGCGTGTCTCTCGCTAGATATTTTGTCGCGCGCTAAATTTTCCGAGGTGGCTAAATTGGGAGACATTAAGGAGACATGTCACGTGTGACAATATCGTGTGCGACATGTCTCCTAGTTTAGCCAGGCCTTAAGAGTCATAGTTGATGTTTCATGGGGCTGCCATATGACAGCCCCCTTTAGCATTCTTGTTTGTATTGAATTTAGCTGATGCGACGACAAATGACGGGTGTAGTGCTGGTAAACTCCCTATCTTAAGAACAATGGCTGGAAAAAGGAGTTCGAACGCCCAGTTGACTCCTGATTTACCAAACAAGGCTTGGAATCTTGTTTACTTGACTCGATTTTAATAATTACAAAACAACCTTTAAAAACCGTTTTTTATTGCCAGCATACATTATGATTAGTTAAAAATTTGCTCAGGATCGAAAATTCGTTTTATTAGCCCTCGTGTTGTGTTTGTCTTGTTTTAATTAGACATAAATCAATTCTGTTTTATGTTTACTTCGCTAAAGTCAGATATTCGACAATTTAAGAGGATTTCGTTCTTTATCGTTTCCATTTAAATCATTTGATTAAAAAGTCTCGAATTAATGAAAATCCCAATCATAGAATTTCCATCTTAACTTGTTTTGCAAACTTCGATTATCTCAGCAATGCTTGTTTCTCAAACTTGATTTCAAGAGAAAAGCACCTTGATATCCTCTATATGATTTTTAATTATATTAAAATAAATCTATTTCTTAGTAAAAAGATTGTTACTCGTTTTGATTGTAGATGAAGATTTCATCAGCTTAATCGATGATGGAATTTGGCGTTTGCCTATTACTTAATCATGAATCATTTTACGGCTGAGAAGAAAGGAAAGAAGGACGTTTAATAACAGGTACATATAACGTTTAATTTTATCAGCCAAATTTCTTCTCTTAATCGCCGGGGGGCGTAATGTTTTTCTAAAGGTTCTGTCTTGCAACAGGGCCTGGCCTTGCATGTCAGAAGTCTTGGAGCACCTTTATGAAAACATCTTCTACCTCAAACAATCCTAGTTTCCGAAATGAGAAGACATGCTCTGATGTCCGACAGACTGCCTGTCTGCCGCCTGCCTGCCTGCCTGCCTGACTCACTCACTCACTCACGCACGCACTGACTGCATGACTGACAGACTGACTGACTGACTGACCGACTGCCTGCCTGCCTGCCTGCCTGCCTGCCTGCCTGCCTGACTGACTGACTGACTGACTGACTGACTGACTGACTGACTGACTGACTGACTGACTGACTGACTGACTGACTGACTGACTGACTGACTGACTGACTGACTGACTGACTGACTGACTGACTGACTGACTGACTGACTGACTGACTGACTGGCTGGCTGACTGACTGACTCACTCACTCACTCACTCACTCACTGACTGACTGACTCACTGACTGACTGACTGACTGACTCACTCACTCACTCACTCACTCACTCACTCACTCACTCACTCACTCACTCACTGATTGACTTACAGCCATCCTGTGTTTCAATTCATCTATTCCATGGACTTCAAAAACATTGTAATCAGGCCGATGATACGTAAGGCATGCTAAAGCTGCTACAGTAAACCTTGAACCATGCTTTGTTTCTCTGATAACCCTTCTTTGTTTAGAACCTGCACCTTGATTATATTTAGGTGGCATTTGAATCTAAACTACCTGAAGCAGCTGCATCTCTTGATTTCACACTTCTTTGTTTCATTAAAATGATTATATGCACAAGTAAAGTGCATTTAACAACACGTCAATTTGTTAATTGCAAAAGGTCAATAGGAAATTCTTGCATTAACTGTCTTTTATTGCAAAACTTCGCTATCAACTACTATGAAATATGCTGAATCAATCAGGAGATGGCTAATTGTTTGCATCAATCAGGAGATGGCTAATTGTTTGCAGAATGGCCTTGAGATGTTTGCTGTTACAAGGAGGTTATTTATGTAATGAGTCGGTAGCTCTTTGTAATTAAAGGTGTTTTTAATCTGCTAATTTAATGTGTTACAATTTGGACTTCTCGCCATTGGCGCCAAACATCCACATATTATATGTAACATCCTAGTGTGTGCTTTCGGCTATTGTTTATTTAAGTTTTAAAGCGATGTGATATCTATGCTATGGGAGTTCGTCGATAGAAGGATAAGAATCAGTTCAGTCACAAGAAATTGTGGTCTTATTCTATTGAGGCTGAGGCCCTGGGACCTTGCCTTAGGCTGTGTCTCTCTCTCACTCCATCCAAAGAGCCCGAAAGGCCGAAACGCTACATTTAAGTTGATTTTCAAAGTACACTCGATGACGAAAGTGCAATCCTACGCAGATGTTGAAAAAATCAACTTTTTCAAGCGTATTTTCCTCATGTTGCGTCCACGAAATGCCACTTAAAGCTCCCTTTCCGCATATTTCACAATTTTCTAGTTTCATGCAGTTTAGAAAAATCAATGATAGTTTCAGTTTTTGCTGCACCGCTCGTAAAATGCTTGTACACCCACTTGATTTTTGGTTTTGATTTTATCTTCTCCCCCTGGTTTTCTTGCAGCTGTTTGATTCTAATTGCTCTTTTGCCTTCTTATCTCATTGCAGAGTCTTGTGTGATAGTGCATGATGGGAATGCTGAATAAATTAGCAGCTTCGTAGAGAACATCACTTCATTCAGAGATCGCTCAAAGAAACAACACGGCGAAAATTCGCACCAGTCTTAGAAGATCGACTTTTGATTTGCTTGAGGAGAAGATACGAATTATACGAAGATGACGAAAACTATCATCGCCTGCTTTCTTGCCGTCTTCCTCGTCGTTTCATGTGAGTGATGTTTTCTTTTATTTCTTTTTCGCTGTTTTATTTAACTACCACGCAACCATTTCTAAGTATACACACTTTATATCAGAAACTATAAAACTTGCCCAGTATTCAAAATTTTGTAATATCCAACATATTCAAAGTTATAAGATTCATGCTCTAGCCCGATTGATTGATCATATTTGAATTCCGGCGTCTTTGCGATTCGTTTAGCTGTTTCAAACATACTTTTCACCGTTTTTTGGCGATTTCAGAGCCTGAATTTCTTACTAGGCTGTTTCGCATAAGAAAGCATGCTTGCATGTGTTTTTGTACTTCAACTTTTCATTCTAAGAGATGTTCTATGATGAGCTGCTATCGACCGTAAGATTTTTATGTTTAGAGTTTCAAATCTGAGTTTTAGCTCTTTGAATTCCAGTAGCTTTGCTTCTCAAAATACTGTTTGAAATACTTATCAACATCTTATGTCTCCATCTTCGCGTGTTCCTGCACCTTCTTTTACTAAACGCCAGCGAAAACTCGCTCCCACAGACTTTGAATCGAGGGGCAAATCACTCCCTAAAAAGTGTACGTGATTTTTAATCAGGGGTTATTTTTGTGTGATTAATGTGATTAATTTGTGATTAATGTGATTTTTCGTGATTAATATGATTTTTTTATGATTAATCTTGAAAGTGTATGTGATTTTATTTTGATTATTTTATTATTTATTTGGTTATTTTTTTATTTATTTGATTATTTTGTGATTATTTGATTAATTTGTGATTATTTTGATTATTCGTGATTAATTTGATTTTTTGTGATTATTTTGATTATGTGTGATTAATTTGATTTTTTGTGATTAATTTGATTGTTTTATGATAAATTTGATTATTTGTGATTAATTTGATTGTTTTGCGATTAACCGTGATTTTGATTTGATTATTTTGTGATTAATTTGATTATTTTGTGATTAATTTGATTAATTTGTGATTAATTTGATTATTTGTGATTAATTTGATTATTTTGTGATTAATTTGATTAATTTGTGATTATTCTTGAAAGCGTACGTGATTTTAATCAGTGATTTGCCCCTCGCTTTGAATTTTCCATTTTCATTCGGTTTGGAGGAACTAATAAAATGAAAAATACTAACACTTGTAAAATACTTCAAAACTTAGGTGTTGTCTACCATGTTTCCTTCAAAACTTCTCTATTCGTTAGAATAGATCTGCTATCTTATCAAAAGATCGATTTCGCTTTATCTCTTTATCTAATCCATGAGATCAAATTTTGAGTAAGTGAGTTTACAAGTTCCAGGTCGTTTTTAAGGTTCTTATTTATCATGCAATTCCATTGGGTATTCAAACATATTTCAGTATCAGACTTATCAGTCTTTAGAATTTCATTTCAGATTCAAATTTTTGTAGAATACACTCGTATTTTCATAATAAATTAAGGTTTGAAATCGGTAGCAGTTTTATTTAAGATTGGAAGGCAGACTCGCTGAGATACGGCTCTTGAGATTATGTTTTGGTTATTTTCATTGCTGTACATAGATTTTTTTGTTTGGCTTTCAAGTTGCCTAGTTAGCTTAAAAACAACCAGTTTTCGTGTAATTCCAGCTCTGTCATAAACTATTTTATGTGGTAATTCGATCAATAACGATAAGAGTCCCTTCCATAAAAGTCTTTTAGCTTTTTCAAACCAGCTAGTGTTTAATTCTCAGTATCTGGTCAAATTAAGCCCGCATTATTTTGAAAGCAGCTTGTTGGTAAAACAAAGATAGGTCAGAGAAACTGAAACTTGGTTAATTTTCACGTTTTAACGACAAAATCGGTTAAAATACAAGAGTTATATATAAAGAACAAATGAATCCTAAACATCTATAAAACACGAAGATGAGTTTTAGGCCAATTTACGCTGGAATCGTAGAAACTGAGCAAACATTCTTTCCTGGCTAATTGCTTTCTTCTTTGTTCGTTTGCTTATTCATTCATTCTTTGTGTTCTTAGGCCCTGGCCGAATGATCAAACATTGTTTGTCAAACATTTGATTTTTGCTTATCAAACATTGTTTGAATGTTTGGTGACGTCACAAACATTGACAAGCAAATCAATGCAAAATTTGTTGCTTGATGTTTTTGAAAAGAATTGTTTCCTGTAAGCAAAAATGTTTGACGAGCAATGTTTTGCGACGTGACCAAACGATTAGCTGTTTGCGTGACAAGCAAATTTCAAATGATGGACAAACAATGTTTGATCGTTCGGCCAGGGATTAAGTAGGAAAAAACAGTATTGTGGTGGCCCTTCTTGAATCTGGGAATTTCCTGCTGGACCTTTGAACTGCCTTTTGTCCTAAAATGTAGTTAGCAGACAATTTACGGAGAAATGGGCCCAATTTTCCCTGCTCATAAACTCGAGCCAGCAGGTCTCAAAGAAAGAAGTGCCCACTCCACACTAACAACGAACCTCGTTATCTACATTGTCCGGCAGGTAGTGGGAAATTTCCTGGTGGGCTTTTTGAAACATCAAAGATAACACCACTAAGGGCCCCTTGTGGATAAATAAAGCTTGCAGAAAAAGCCCGCTCAAAGAATGGAGCCAGCACGCCCCAAAGAAAGATCCCAATCCACACTAAAAACAAACCTAGTACCCTTTTAGAACATAGCATAATGTACAACACTGAAAACTACGTAGCTACAATAAATATTAATAACCTCCTCAGATGAAATAAAGATCGCACATGTCCCATTATCGCTGTTATAAGAACATCCTTTCGCAGTTTTGTCAAACTATAAGTTCTACTTAGATTTAGCCATATAATCGGAAAGGGGAAATAAGACAGAATAGCTAAAATCTGGCCATTCTAATGATTTCTATGTTCTTCGTCACAGCACTAATAATTTGAGCTGGGTTGACCATCTGCCTGGTCTCACAGACTTGAACATAATCTCGTTGTTAAAGGATAGTATTAGCCATAATCCAACTGAGACATAAGAACACACTGCGCTTTCAACAACTAACAACGTTTCGCTATTTGTGATATATTTCATGTTTAGCAATAACTTTAGGATGAGAAAAACTCCTTCATATTGTGATTTGGCTCTTTACCTTCTCCGCATGGCGAAGACACGAGAATGCTGCGATTAAAACCCGCCAATCTAAGGAAAAAATGCCCTTATTCCGTCATTTGACGTAGCCCTGTAAACTATTCATTCACCGCTCTCAGCTCCTTGCTATTTGCGATTCTCAGATTCCATCTCGAGGCTTTGACCAAACGACCAAACATTGTTTGTCAAACATTTGGAATCGTAAAACAGTGATCGCTTGCGTTTTTGCTTTCTTAAACATTTTCAAAAACATCACGCAACGAATTCTGTTTATTCATGCTTGGCAAGCGATGTTTTGCGACAAGGCCAAACGTTCAAACGTTGCTTTATAAGCGAATTCCAAATGTTTGACAAACAATATTTGGATCGTCTAACGAGGGCCTGGCCTGAAATATTCCCTTTGCCACTTCACCTCATCATAATGGCGCATTTTTCCCTATTCTACTAACAATCCTTAGCCTTCTAACAACTGTGATATATCTTATATATGTGATAACGCTTATCTAAGCCTAATTTATTCATGTTCTATGCTATTTTGCAACAGATATCAAAGTGTTTTTTGTTGTTTATCGAGGTGGCTGATTTTGAGGTCAGCAGTGATTGCGGAACATAGACATCATTTCTTCTCCTTCACTCCTGGCACTGGAGATAGATTCTCTAAGAGTTTTGATAAGGCTCGAGCCACAGAGCCTAAGGGGAGTCGAACCACAAACAAGAGTCTCTTTGGTACTTATGCGCATTTCCACACCATGCCGCTCTCGAAGCAATAGGCTGGAAAGCATACCGTCGTTTTCCCGCCATTTTCAAGAGAATTTTTCTATCGGGCACTCTAGAACAATGAGCTTAGCTAATGCTTTTAGATGCCCTATCCTTATTCCGTTAGATGCCATATCCCTATTCTGTTAGTTTGTACAATTACACAAACCCTTTATAGAAATCAATTTGCAAATCATTTTCTACCATTATCAATGGCTCTTTATTTATGATTAAAATTGTGAATAAAACTGAATTTATCAGTTCCTTGATATATTATTCATAAGCCTGTTTGACTTAAAGAAATTCATAAAAAGTTTTTATTGCAACCGTCACCTGCACTCAGTTTTGTTTCTGATAAAAAACCGTTCATATTTTGAATCGATAGATTTATTTTGACTCTTTGCATATATTTTTCCATTGAAACTTCCTATTGATGCATTTAATTATTTATTATTTATTTTATATTTCATCAATAGTATCTTCATTTCATCTATTGATAAAATAAAAATTATACACTTGCTTTTTCGTTTTATCTTTAGGTGTGGCCAAAAGTATTCAAAATAAAGGTATCTATACATATTTCAATATTTTTAGTATATTTAGTATACACTTTTTTTATAAGAACAACCTTTATAAGAAACACCAGGCTGAAATTTGGGTCAGAAAGTTTTGCTACCTCCAGAATTATTTGAGATAAACACAAGAAAAGTTCACTGGCGTGAAACCCTTGCATGAAAACGCATTTTAAACATGTTTTTGAGAAGGGTAGGGGGTGATAAATTGGTGGAAAATCACTAAAAAAAAAACAGGCAAGATGAAAACGAAGCCAGTTGTTCTTATAGGAAAAAATGCGTGTACGTCACTTTACTTTTATCATCTTCATATGATATATTAGTCTATTTTTTATTCATTAGTTTTACTGTTCATATACAATAAGAATAAGCTAATCCTGTTTCCTTAAGACATCAAAAACATTTGCACTTGCTCTGGCTTCATCTGACTTGCCAAGAACACATAAAAAATGCAAATTACCAAGTCCTTGCAAACATTGTTAGTCAAACATTTGAAATTTGCTTAACAAGCAATGTTTGGTAGTTTTGCCGCATCGCAAAACATTGCTTAACTCAAGAAAATTAAAATGTTTTCTGTTTGACACGAGCAAAAGATGTTTGACGAGCAATGGTTTGCAACGTGGCCAGATAGTAAAACATTTTGCTTGTCAATCAAATTTCAAATCTTTGATTAACAATGTCTGATTGTTTGGCCCAGCCTAAAGCCCTGGCCAAACATTGCTTGTAGTTTGGTCACGTTGCAAAACATTGCTTGTCAAACATTTTTTGTTTGTGAAAAGCAGCAAATGTTTTTGAAGTATTTTTAGATTAGTTGTGTTTGCCGTTCCGCTTTTTAACCAATGTTTTGTGACGTGGTCAAACGGTCAAATGTTTCACGAACAATGTTTGATTCAAAAGTTTGCTTGTTTGCTCTAAATGGTCAGAAACAAAGTCTAAAACTGGTGCTGTTTAGATAGAATGAGTTCTTTTTCTCTCTGGGATTCTTCTGTTGATCCTATTAATCATCTTATTGTTTCCTTTGCGTTGATTGGCGTTCATGTAACAATAGAAATTTAGCAACATTTTTTTGATTGGCTTATCTCGATCCATATTTGGATCTGTATCCTACCACAGCAAATTGTTTTCGTCTATTTCTGACGCTTATACTCTTAGAATTGTCAAAAGAGCAAGGCTTTAGTATGTATTTTGTTTTTGAAAATGTTGTTACAAGAAGACTATTTACTTGAAAATTTCAGGCGCTAAAGGTTTTATACACAAATATATAAAATAAACAAACAAAACATGGATTAACTGTAGGAATTAAATTGATAAGCAAATACTTTTTCCGTGTTCATTAACATTCATATTTTCTTTTTCTTGAAGATGAAATTTTACATGAAATTGGTCAGTTGTTGGAGGACATCTCTGACGGAGGTAGGCCTAAAATCTAACGGAAAATAATTATATTTCTAGTTTCTAACTTACCAAACTTGCGTAACATAACTTCCTTTTCCAACTTTGTCCAATTTTGCTGAATTTGACTCTTTGTTTTATTCTCCACATTTCAGACGAACTTCCTCAGACAGAAAACACTGTGGACCAAAAAAGAAGATGCTGAGTAAAAGGGGTGAGTTCTTTCTTTCTTCGTGAAAAATCAAACATTGTTTGTGAAACAATTAAGCATTGTTTGTCAAACAAGCAAACATTGTTTGTCAAACAATCAGACATTGTTTGTCAAACAATCAGTCATTGTTTGCAAACAATCAGACATTGTTTGCAAACAATCAGACATTGTTTGCAAGATTGTTTGTCAATCAATCAAGCATTGTTTTTCAAACAATCACACTTTGTTTGCCAAACAATCAAACATTATTTGTTAAAATCAAACATTGTTTGTCAAACAATCAAGCATTGTCAAACGTCAAACAACCAACAATTGTTAGTCAAACACTCAAACATTGTTGTCAAGCAATCAAACATTGTTTGTCAAACATTTAATAAAATTTTTTGTGAAACAAAATGTTTTACTTGTTGGCCAAGTCAGAGAGCTGTTAAAAGTAAACTTTGTTTTAAACAGACGTGCGAAATTTAAATTAAATTTTATTTTCACTCGTAAAAGGGTAAACTTGATGAATTTTCAAACACGCGTGTGAACGGAAGAGCGAAAAGAATGCACGAGAGGTGTGAAATGTAAACAACTCAAATCGTGTTTGTTTAAAATTAAAATCAAACAATGTTTGTCAAACATTTGAGATTTGCTTTCTAAGCAACGTTTGACCGTTTGGCCATGTACCAAAACGTTGCTTGAAATGCTTAATTGTTTGGCAACACGACAAAACATTGCTCATCAAACAATTTTTGCTTACAGCAAACAGAAAAATGTTTTTGAAGAATTTCAAGAGTATTTCCAAACAAGTTCTGCTTGTCAAGCAATGTTTTGTGACGTTCATTGTCAAACGTTCAAACATTGTTTGTAAAGCAAACATCAAATGTTTGACCAACAATGTTTGATTGTTTGGCCGAGGCCTAAGTGTTTACATTTCACACTTCTGATACCATGTTTCGATTTCTGTTTTCAGGCTGCATTGACACAAAGCCCTATACATGCACATTGATTGTCAGCCCCCATCCAGCTGGGTGTTCACAGTTTGGCAATATGTGTAGACTTTCTTGTGGTTTATGTTAATCATAACGAACATTAAATAAATAACGACAACAACTTTAAATATAAAAATTTTAGAATTAGTATACCCAAGATATAAAATATCTGTATAAATGTCTAATTTTAAGTTATTATTTCGAGGGGCAAATTCTTGTTTTGATTAATCACTAATCGCATAAATCGAGCCAATATAAATCACCATAACGATTGCTCCAAAATCAGCCTTGGTGGTGTGATTGATTTCAACGGGGTTTTTGTACTATTTTCCGTGTTCAATGGCAAATTGATCACTAAATAATCACACCCTAATCAGTAATCTAAAAAATTGATCAACATTGATTGATTTGATTAATAATCACTTTAAGCGATTTGCCCTTCCTCTATGACTTCTATTAAATATTGAATCATTTTCAATCTTATGTATAGCAGATAAACTAATTGTTAATTAAGAACAGTAAAACGGGAAACTCCAAGGTGGAAATTTTGTTTTTGTTTTGTTTTTGCACTGAAGGAATGACAAAACGACTTTGATTCCGACTTCGCTACCCAGATGGGAGGGTTTTCTATTTCCTGACAGAAAAAGATGCAAAAGAATAACATCTATCTTAACAATGCACAGCGGATCGAAAGATTGGAAATAAGAATTAATTTAATGTTTAAACCATTAAAATCACTTTAAAATTAAAGACAATTTTAAAGTTCTGAAGTCTTATCTTATTGCTCAATCGAAACCTTTTGAGCACCTGCGCATCGGCATCGCATGAGAGTCGAAAGAGTGACTTTTGCAGGAGAAGATGGCCAACTTGGAAGAACTCAAAACCCAAGCGATTGCACTTTACAAGAAAACATTCGATAATGGCAAGCCAGAAATAGCTGCTTGTGCCCCAGGAAGAGTCAATTTAATCGGGGAACACACTGATTACAATGATGGTTATGTTTTTCCAATGGTAATGTATGCTTATATTTTATTACAGCAACAGTATAGCAACTTAGGCCTGTTTTGTGACCAGCTGATTTCGACCTAAGATTGATAAGACCGCAGAGTTTGCATCTTCCTGCTTTCAAATGCAAAATTACTTTCCTAAAATTATATTTGCATGGGTTTTTGATATAAGCAATAAATAAAATCATTTTGCAAAGTTAGTTGAAGGATTTTTATTATAGCTATAAAAGTTTCATCCCATTTTGGAAACAGTTGTCCAAAGTTTTGCAGGCTATAAATTTTTTATGAAGTCGCTTTTTAAGGGGCTGATTATATGAGAGTTTTCAGCCCGGGCTAGAATTTCAGCTCGGTTAGCCGGGTTGGAATTGGCGTGCGATTACATGAACGTTTCCAGCCGGGCTGAAATCGAGTACCTAAGACAAATGACCCTAAAATTGACACGTTTTGACACGAAACTAAAACCACAGTCAAACTGGGCTTGCGCAAAGAGAGTTCCTAGCCCGGGCTGGAAAAAATTTGCGATTACATGAGAAATCCCAGCCCGTTCAAGCGGGCTGGAAATCCTAGCCCGCCTAGCTGAAGGAGGGCTGGAATTCCAGCCCGGGCTGAGTTTTCAGCCCGGGCTGAAATTATCTCATGTAATCACAAAATCAATTTTGCAGAGAATTGACCGGAGAGGAGGGCTGAGTTTGCAGCCCGTTTAACCGGGCTGAAATTCCAGCCCGGGCTGAAAACTCTCATATAATCGGCCCCTAAGATCATATCAATTACCAATGACTTAGTTCTTAAGCTTGGTGGCTCTTTGTTAGATTTTCCAGATTCCCTGAGCTTAATCATCACTTTTTTGACAAAATTATGCCGCATTGTTATTGTTGAACTTATCAAAAATAAAATTTTATTGCATGCAGTATCAAGACGAACAACATGCAGCCTTTCAATTGAGTCCAGTTGCAGGTGAACCCAAGGGTGTGTTGGCCAGTCAGAAAACCAAGAATCTCCCGGTTTGCTAACTGCAGTGACAACGAAAATTCCACTGATGTTGGTCCCTTATCACAAAATTTTGATGTGGCCAATGTACTTGACCCACCACACCCCCTTGGTGAGGCTGAAGGAAAAAAACAGAAGTAGGCTATTGTACTCCTTGTAAGTAGTGCCTCAGTTCTGCAATTTTTATCCCAAAAAGGGCCAAATTAAACAAGCTGTGCCCCCTGCACCCAAGCCCCTCTGTGCCCCCTTGCCATCTGGTTCTGATATGTCTCTTATTGCCATGCATTTGCCATTGATGTAATCTTATTGCATTTTATTGCAGGCCATTGATTGCTATACCATCATCGTTGGCACAAAATCAAGCAATAACTTATGCAAAGTTGTGACATCTGCAAATGTGGATGCTCCAAATCAAGTTCAGTTTAAACTACCCACAGCTGATGAGCCACTTATCCCAGAAACCCCAGCATGGGCTGATTACATCAAAGGTGTAGTTGCTTTCTTCCCTGATAAAATTTCAGGATTCCAAGCAGCAATTGTATCCAACGTGCCTCTTGGAGGGGGCTTGTCTAGCTCAGCTTCACTTGAAGTTGCAATGTATACCTTTCTTGAGTGTCTTTCTGGCAGTAGACATGACCCAAAAGCAAAAGCACTGGTTTGTCAAAAAGCCGAGCATGAATTCCCTGGTATGCCATGTGGTATCATGGATCAATTCATTGCTGTAATGGGAAAGAAGGACCATGCTTTGCTTCTAGATTGCAGGTAAGGTATATACCAAGATATTACTTCTTGCTTATTTCTTGCTGCTTCTTATACAAATTGATGTACATTATTGTGTAGCCAGGTCTGTTGCAAGATGCCTATAGCAAGGGGGTGCACTCACACCTTAAAATTTACTAAATGTGTGGGTGTGGCTGGGTGTGGTACCTGTAATGTTGCTGACTAGAGCAATTTTCTGCTGAACCAAATATCCCTAAATGGCAGATACTATTTGTTTCTCAATTGGATTTTCTTAGGGGCTTACCTAAGGTGTGCTAACCCCGTTCACCCCCCTCTTCGGGTAGCCTAGATTGAAGACAATTTATGTACCACAAATTTTTTGGTGGGGCAACAGCATATATGGTCCATTAATTGTTATGTAAAGAGCCCAATTATATGAAGTAGAATTTTGATGGGTGTGGCAAGTGGGTATATTGATCATAGTCAATAGAAAACTATGTATGGATTAGTTTTGCCACCTGCACCCTCCAATGGAACCAAGTTTTTGAATAGCCATTGTTCTTTGAATAGCCATTGTTCTAAACCCTTGGGTCAACTCTCAAGGTATGTTGCCTTTTCCTTTAACCCAACAAGTGGAGGAAATTTTTCTTCTTTGGGGGAATTTAACAAAATTGACCTCTTTCTACTTTTTACCCCCTGTTAGAACCTCTAGCCCCAACCAGAAATTTCATGGCATCCTTTGGATTAACTCTCCTATGAATTTTTCTAGCTTTGGTTTGATCTGTTTTCTTTTGATTTCCCAGTGAAAAGACCAATTTAATGGAACAGGGGACTGAATGATACCATTTTTAGCTTAGATGATCTGACAACCGTAAGACCACTCAAAATTTGCTTAAAAACCGTAATACCGTGCGATATTTTGAACAAAATCGTATGGCACGATGTTAAGTCCCCGTTTTCACGAAAATTGCATAACCGAATCTATTAAAACTCTAAGTTAGTCAACTTGTACTGTTCACTTTGCGTTTGTGAGACGTTTTCCTCCCATAACAATTTTTGTTTTCATTGTGGGCTAACCTTTAGCTTTACTGAGTCGGCATTCAGTACCAAAAACGCAAAATCGTAATCAAAAACCGGAAAAATTATCCAGAAATGCCGTAAAACAGTTCACTGATGAGATTTTCAAAACCGAAAAAGCGCGTAATTTTTTGGGAATAACCGAAAACCCGAGCCAAAATATTGGCAAAACCGTGTAACCGTAAAACCCAGACTCTTAGAAAAGCTCTTGCCTTTGTAATTTAATATTAATTTTCGTCGTTTTGCAGATCCATGGAAGGAAAACTAGTTCATATGTCAGATTCAAATGTAGTTTTTGTAATTGCAAATTCAAATGTTCGACATGAATTGACTGGAAGTGAGTATTCTGGAAGACGTAAACAATGCGAAGAAGCTGCTAAATTACTTGGAAAGAAAAGTTTGAGAGATGTTACATTTGAAGAACTTCTCGGTATGAAGTATAGATTTTGTATTTTCATCTTCACATCTAGCACTTGTTCTTTGTGTTTAAGAGTGTTTCCAAAAATGTTTCAGCTGTTTCTTGCAATTTTTAAACTTTGTAGCTACTACTCAAACGCTACTTTAGTTATGTTAAATACACGAGTGTACAGCCTCAGGGTGGCAAAATTCAATATATCTCCGTATTTTTAACAGCATTCAAAGATAATATGAATGCTGAAATGTTCCAAAGAGCACATCATGTTGTAACTGAAATTGACAGAGCTGTTGAAGGAGCAGAGGCATTTCAAAATGGCGATTATGATCTGTTTGGAAAGTTAATGTTAGAGAGCCATCATTCCCTAAGGTGAGACAACACTATTTCCGATCTTTGTCTGTCCCTCTTGGCTCTTTGCTGCGTAAACTTATCTAAAATCATTGCCTGCCATTCTTAAAGTTGCTGTGGCGCTGTGGTCTTATCCAGCTGGCTCGAGGTGTCAGAAGCTCAACGAGGTCGGGGTTGGAGCCCTAACTACAGTAGTGTCACAGCCAGGGTCTCGATTAGTTCACCTACTATCGAGATGCTGGCGACTGGCGCAAAACACAACATTTCTCAACTACATCTGTTGTGGAGCTCAGGCCAAGATAACTACGAGGCTAATGAATCTATCTATGTTTCTATTGTAGAGATGATTACGAGGTTAGCTGCGACGAATTGGATGAATTAGTTGAATTGGCAATGAGCGTTAATGGCGTATATGGCTCAAGAATGACTGGAGGTGGCTTTGGTGGATGTACGGTTACACTGGTGGAGAAAAATGCAGTTGAGGCTCTTATCAATCATATCAAGGTCAGTATATATTTCCTACACTGGTAACTGAAGTCCCAGGAGGTTATTAAATGCCTATGGCATAAGAGGTAAAACTGGAGATTGGTGTATGTCCTACTTGAGCAGCGGAAAACAATTTTGCTCCATCAATGGGCATCACTCAAAGCCAAAAGAAATCACCTGTGGAATTCCCCAGGGCTCTTGTTTGGGACCACTTCTTTTTATTATTTATCTAAATGATTTTGAAAAGTGCCTTCAAATGTCAAAGGCCAGCATGTATGCTGATGGTACCCATGTAACAATTGCCTCGAAAGATTTTTTGAATTTAGTGCAAAACGCAGAGCAAGAACTAAGCAATATCTCTGAATGGCTGAGAATAAATCCTCAAAAACTGAGTTCTTAATAATTGCACATCCACTTAAGACCAGAAATGTTTTGCTCCCGGAGACGTTGGAATTCAATAATACTGAAATAAAACGAGTTTCAAAGACAAAGTCTCTTGGGTTAATAGTTGACGAACATTTAACCTGGGGTGAAAGATTTCAACGTACAAAAGGAAAGGCTTATAGTGGGCTGTCAGCATTAAAACGACTGAAAAACGTAATCCCACAGTCTCAACTCTGCAACGTTTACCATGCATTAATCCAAAGTCACTTAAGATATGGCGATGTTATTTGGGGAAGCCTCTCGAACAAAAAAACTGATACCCTCCAACGCCTGCAAAATAAATTTTACAAAACCATCCACTTACAATGTAGACGAGACACGCATCCTTTATTATGGGTAATAACAAGCGGAATATGCAGTAGTAATACTTTCTAAGCATCTTCTTTTGAGAAGCTGCAGGTCCGCCTCAGCTGCATAGCTGTCAGAACCCCTAACAAATAAATATTGCTTGCTTGTAAGCTCTATGACTAAGAATACTTGAAAAAGTACCCGATAGCGTATTTAGTTAAGGCCCCATCATCTTGCTTTTTTGAGCAAATGCTTTGCTCGGCAAAGGGCCTTCAATCTTTTTGTCCTTGAGCCAAAGCCGTCACATATTTTCCGTGACCCTGTCTGTGATTTGATCCACAATGATGTAGTAGTCTTAGGTAAGTCAATTTTTGGTTTCCGCATATTTAAGCAAACCTGTCTGTTTTACAGGATAATTATACAAAGGCCACCATCTTCGTTTCTTCACCAGCGGATGGAGCTCGACCACTTGAATTGTAGGCATGTAGACTTTTTTTGTTTTTTGAATTATAAATTACATTTCAATTGATATAATCAAATAAATGGGTGCTTGAAATATCCATATTAATTTTTACTCGGTGGTTGGAAATTTTGTTACAATTTACGAAAATTAATTGTGGTTTGTAGGGTGTAATCTTCTTTAATATAGTGATTGGTGTTGGGAGTTTGAGTTGTACACTGGTTGGAATTGGTCAAATTAGAAACCGTACACGTACTGCAATGTAATTCTGTCTTTTGATAATTATTGACAAACTGTTGACTGTCTCTAGCAAGCTTGTTAGTTTGACCATCGTAACCATGTGTTACTCCTTGTTACTCTCTGTTACAGTTAAACCATCGGTAAGACTTCAGTTAAGTAGCAGAGCTTTAATATTCTTTGAACGTCTTTGAAGATCTGTTACCATGTTATCAGTGTGGTTTCCATCTTTACCATCGTTTACCGTCTTTGATCATATTTGACCATCAGTTGAACCTCTTTTACCATCTGTTACCAACTGTTACCTCATATCGCTGACTTGGTTAACTGTCCCCATTGTCTTTGACTAGCTTCACAATCTTATCAACCTCAATTTGTTGTTGTTTCTCTGGCCAGCTTTGTTCCTGATTGTCTCTTTCCAGCGACCTTTACGATGTGTCACCTCAGCGTCTTAAGTAACCCCTGTTATCGTCTTTGGCTATATTCATCCTCTTTCACCGCTTATGGTCATCTCTTTGACCATCTGTTACCATCTCTGACTGCCTTTGACCGTCTTCTACAGACGTGTTACCACCGTCGTATTGTCTTTTACCATCTTAAACCGTGTGTTATACTCTAACCATCCCTAACCAGTTTTGACTCTGGGTGACAATCTTTGATTACCCTTAACCATCATTAACTATCTGTTACTATCTTGATTACCCTTAATTATCGTTTACTATCCCTTATCATCCTATTCCGTAAGTTTTCGTCTGATCTCATTTGTCCTTATTTTTTTACCATTTTTTAACCGTGTTTGACCATCTCACAGTAGTTCTCGCAGTAGTTTGACAACGTCCTTCCTCTTGGTTCTTTTTACTTGTTTTTTTAGGCTTTCATTCTCTCTCGATGACTAACTCTTGGACTCATACCATATTCCACAACGTTGATCCGTTTTCATAGTTTACATATCACTTTTATTTAGCAATAAAATTTTCGATTCAGTTTATAAATGTATGTTTGTGTTAATGTTTAGATATTAATTTCCATGATTTCTAATATATGATTTTAGTTCCAATTTCGAATAGTTGCAAATGACAAGAAGGGCAGTTGTGACGGCGATTCACTTCTCGAATAAGGTTTGATAGATTTCCTTTTAAGGAAAGGATTTCTAAAGATTTCTAAAGATTTTCGGGAGATTCCTAAAGATTTCTAAAGGTTTCCGGGAACTCTGGCAAACCTGTAGGATTGTATGGAGGGATTTTTTATTTTTGTTGAGTTTTTATCTACTTGTCTTGGTGTACTCTGAAAATTTAGAATTTATAGAATTCCGAATTTCAATTGGTAGAAACGTTCTTATTCCTCGTACAACTCTTTTCAAATTAAAATTGTATTCATGGATAAAACCACACTGTTTTAACGATAACGATGAGAAACTCCACAGAGCTGAAAGATCTAGAAGATAATCCAGAGAGATTTGAAACGGCACACGTGTAGATTGACTTTTCTAATCGAATATATTCTCACGTGTATTATTCCCGTGTGTAGTGGCTGTAGAAATAAGCGCATTTAACATTATAGCATATCTTCCTCTTCCACGTCAGCTGGTCTGATGGGAAGCGAAGCTATCGTGTCCTCTTAGATCTCATTTGTGGCCGCTCAGCTGTTTTCCCAAACTACTTAAAGAGACAAGCCATTGAGATAAGATAGGCTCAACTGGTCTTGCATTCGCTAAAGAAGCCACGCCCGGATCGCCTTCTCCTAACCGTGTGAGCTACGTTTAAATTGGGGTCTGCTTAAGATGAGCTCCAACAATGTTCCGTGGGAATCCGAACACGAAAATTGGTTCTTAATTAGGAAGATAAGGGAGCGAGGCAAGTCTGTGTCTATAATTTTATCGATGTGACATAAGGCATGCTCTGTAACGCTTTTCTTGTCTTGTTAGAGCAACGGTCGAGCGATTCAATCTCACGCTCCCATTTGAGAAACATCTGCCCATCACTTCTGTCCTGCCGTTTTGAATTTTTAATACATTTAGCTTTTTCTTGGAATTTGATAAATTGATTAATGAATTGCAGAATTGTAGTGAAATGTTCTAAACTAACCTAGCTTTTGTTTAACATTAACATTATCAATTTAGCATACAATGTAAAATGTTTTTAGTTTCAGTTGCTTTGTTTGTTGTTAAGCTTTGAATTGATTGATTATATGTAAGAAATTGCAATCTGAAGATGTTTCGTTTTCTTAATTTTGTTCTCTGAGGTTGAACCATTTATCTGCATCTCCACAGTTTGGTAGCTGGATGCGAGGGCAATTCATTCCTTGGAATTTCTTACACCCTTTGCTTGGATCTCTATTGATTTCACAGAGATCCCTTGGAAATCCTTTTGTATCAACAGAAATCTCGCACGCGTTCTCGATGAGTGAAATTCCCCTACGAAGAATGCATTCCGCTTGATTCTTTTTTTCGCAAATGAAACGAACTTTTATGAAGCATAGGGTTAATGTTTGGGTTCATTGTATACAATCAAACCATACTAATTTCCCGTGCATACTATGTAAATCTCATTCATATCACTTCGTATAACAGTGGAGCTTTTTTCTACGCTAAAGGCAACATAAGACACCACTGAAACAGTTTTGCCTCATACTTTTCTAGCAGTGATCGTGTCCTCTAATCAAACTGCCTCAATTTAAATGAATTTAAACAACCACACTGGTGTCCCGTGCCCAAGACGCCACCTATGCTTCTATTAAGGCTATATTCTTGAAACTATTTTAAAAAGCGACAGAAAAGTTCGCTGTTTTCCAATCACACTTAACCTGCGGTGCTTTACGCGCTGGGTCTGGAGTTCGATCCCCGGAGACGCTGTATCATGATTACGGGCCAGCTGAACAGAACCGTCGCTATTTTCATTGAATCCTCCATCGGCCAGGAGGAGATATCTGGTCCCTAAACCAAAATTAGATACTCTTGATGGGCTCGAACTCATGGCTTCTGGTACATTTGACTCTCCATGCACGCGTTCGAGTCCACTTTTGGCCGATTAATTTACTGTTCTCTTTTCCGATGTCACATGATCACATGATCACCCAATAAGCATGGAAACGAGACATCATTCACAAAATGTGTATTCTTTTGTTTTCTTCCGCTTCGTTTATTGGTCAATATTTGCAGTAATGGCTGCAAATATCAAGAAGATGTACGAACGTATGGCTGCCTGAGGAATGACCACAACAAATTAGTTTCAGGGAGTTTTCCATGTGGAATTCCCAGTTTTTGCAGCGTTTGCAGTTTTATTGCTGCGTCAGGAAGAATTTAAAATCATCTAAAGCCCATTGATAGATGCTTAGTTGCTCAAAATTACGTTGTTGTGAATGGTTTACTTTGCTGCATGCTATAGCTTAGGCCATTTTGACTAGATTTGAAGATGGGGTTTGGCCGGCAAATAAAGGTCCTTCTATATCGCAATTTTCTACTCAAACGACGGAATAGCAAACAAACTATTTATGAAGCAGTCAGCGTGTTATATTTCGTTGCAATCTTGGCGGTTCTTCGAAAGTTTGCAATTAAACCGACGACATTTCCCGCCATCAAAGATGGTCAAATTGATACCTTCCCAATTTTCGAAACGAAAAGAAGTGTAGCCACCAACACATCATGGCTGTTTTCATCTCCACCAAAATCCATCGGATATGTATTTTCATCCGGTTCTGATGTAAATGAAGGAAATAAAGTTATTAAAAAGGTGGAAAATTACACCTTAGAATATGGCATAAAATTCGTTCTCTATCAAGATGAGAAAGCTTTGGAAGACGCCCATAAAGCTAATCCGAAGAATGTGTCAATGGGGTTGGTGATTGATATTGATTCTCAGAAAACATTGTGAACTATACAATCAAAGTACCCTATGGCAGTGTTCCCTTGTCATTAAGCAAGAAAAGAACCACTGGAGCTTCTGCAAATTGTAAGACATTTTAAACATTTCTGCAGCTTGCTGCAGCTTGTTACAGTGACCAGCTGTCTCTTTGTGTCAGTCAGCCTGCAATTCAAAGAATAGACACGAATAAGAATAGATCGTGTACCAGTTGAAAGTTTGAAAAATAATAATTACCAACTCAGCCTGGTGGGCCAATTCTGTCATGAGCCATTTGAGAAGTGGACAGACTTAAGACTTGACCATAGGCTAGGACCAACTTTGTTGTGGGCCATCTTGTTACTGGGCTGGTTTTTCATCTCAAGTTCTTCTCTCTAGTTTCCTCCAGCCTTGCCTCTTACCATTTACTTCTAATGCAAGAGCAGTTCTCAGGGTTTCCCATGAGAGGAGGAGGAGGGGTTAGTTTAGATGATAAGCCCAAGGGACATTTAAGCCTTTTCATGGCTATTTTTACCCATATTCATAGGAATGGGTCTATAAATCATCTTATAAGCAGTGATGTAGTGAGACATCCAACATTGGAGCAGCATAGGGCATGGTCAAAGAAAATTTGGCAACTGCCTCCCTCTGTGCCACCCTTGCCCCCCTATGCCACCCTTCCCCCCTGTGCCCCCCCCCCAGCTATGCTACTTATTAGATACCAAACAACATAACATATAGTGACAAAGAATTTCAGTTTTTTGTTAATAAATATGGGCACTTATGCATGAAGGGACAAGACTCCAACTGATTTTATCATGAATTACTTTTTATGTTTCAGCAAACTGCAGAGGTAAAGCATTGGCATTTTATCGCAACAAATTTCAATGCCCTGTCAATACATATTTTTCATCCTGGTTCTCTGTTATACAGTCTCTTGTGGACAATGCACTTATTGAGGTATGAACTGAAGATGCTGGTTATGTCTCTAAAATAATTTACAGTATTATCCCATTATGATGTAATTGAGGACAGTGGCATAGCCAGAAGTCCAACAGTTGAAGGGCAAAAGGGCTTGGTAATTTAGAATTTGGGCTAGGTTGCAAGAAAATAACCAAGAAAATAACCATGGTGCTTTTACATCGTGTTTAGGCTATGTACAAATCCATTTACAGCAATCTTTGGAGAGGTGGCTCCCCTTTAGCCACCCCTTTGTTTGGCCTGTGTCACTGATTGAGTGGACCTTGATGACTAGTGTTATACAAACACAGTTTGTTATCAACTTGGGTGTCTTGTTTGCTCTGTACCTGTAGAGAAAATTTTGAAAGCTATGATTTAAGTTTGCATACTGTAAGTCTGCATACTGTAAGCCTACGTACTGTAAGTCTATGTATGTTGTAAGTCTACATAACAAGAAATTGCTCTGTACCAGATCTTCTGTAAAAGCCCCATTAGTAGACACCTCTATATCCCCAACATCACCAGACAATGTACAGGTCAAGAGGCAATTCACTCCTTAGAAATCTCTTTCACCTTTGCTGGAAATCATATTGTTTTCTTGAAATCCCTTGGAGATCTTGCAAGGAAGGTCCTCATTGCAGTTAGTGACCCTGGTGCTCGTTAAAGGAGGGCTGTCTTTCAAAGGCACACCTATGTAAATATTTTGTTTTTGCATCTTTTCAGGTCTTGGCAAATGGCACAGGTTTCCTATCACCACAAATTAAAGCAAAAATGCTTCCAAAAGGTGAATTCAAGACACCATTGACATATTTCAAAACAATTGTCAGTATCTACATGGTAATGGCATTTTCTCCGTACATCATGTTCCTTCTGACCCATATCGTAACTGAGAAAGAGAAGAAAATCAAAGAAGCTATGAAAATCATGGGATTAAGCCAATTTGCATTTTGGCTCAGTTGGTTCATCACGTATGCTGTTCTGATCACATTTGGTGTCATCATGGTTGTTATTATTGCACGCCTGGCATTATTATTTGGAAATAGTGATTATTTCATCATTTTCATCATCTTCTTTCTGTATGGTCTTTCCATTGAAACATTGGCATTTTCATTGACACCACTGTTCCAAAGAGCCAAATCAGCTGGCATGGCTGGATCAGTCTGTACTATAATCATCAGTTGCTTATCAATGCTGCACATCTATCTAAAGACATCCAATGGTGTCAAATGGTTAACTGCATTCTTGTCTCCTGTTGCTCTGTCCTTGGCTCTTACCCCTGCTGTCGAGTCAGATGCAGGTAAGATCTATTTTCCGTAACCCTTGTTTCCATATAGTGAGGGATGACTGCTGTGATCAATGTACCAATGTACCAGCTTTTTTGCAAGCATACCAGTCAGTACTCTTGACAATGTACCAGTGTACCAATTTTCAAGCATTTGCATGCTATGGCTTTGACTTATCAAGTAAAATGTGTACAAAATTGCGTTTACACCATACCAGGTCAATTTTTAGCCTGTCTTACCATGTAACTTGAGCTGTTGTACCGTGTCACGCCCCCCTCATATAGTCATTGAAGGTCGTTGACGATCTTTCACAGTCTTAGCAAAAACTGAAATACTGCCAGGGACTTTACGGAAACATTAGACGAAATTTAAAGCGATCGTAAAAGACCTTTCAAAGACTTGATCGTTGATGGTCACTGAGATAGAAATCAGTTCTTTTTCGGCAACCCTCAGCGACCGTGAAAGACTTACAGATACGAAACGACTCATTAGTTTTACGAAACATTCCAACGACCGCAAAAGACTGAAAATGGCCCAGAACTTAAATATTTTGGCGCCCAAAACGCACTAACAAATAGCCAGCGACCCACGAAGACCACGAAAGAAGGAAGAAAGCATACCAGGGATAAAGTATGATTGAAAAAATGGTAGGGGGTATGGGATATTCTAACCCCCCTAATGGGGTCGTCTTGTGAATGACAAAAACCCCCAGTTACGACGTCAGGACGCAACAACGACGAATAAGCTTATATTTTCTCGTAACTGCCAAATCACGAACCACAATCATTTTCGGAAACGTATATTTTCGTACATTTGTATTCCAGGAATTACATGGAGTACTGTTGGATCAAAGGGAGATTTTCCTGCATCATATGGCATAACTATGCTATTTATTGATACAATTTTGTATCTGCTGCTAGCATTGTATCTTGATTCCGTTTTCCCTGGAGAATACGGTCAACGAAAGCATCCGCTGTTCTGCTTCCATGGTTCATTTTGGAAGAATCTAACTGGAAAATCAGAAAGGAAGCCATCATTCTTCAGAGGACATTCAGTTAAAGAAGATGAAACAAATGTTGATGTTGAAGAAATGCCAATGGATATGCTTGATAAACTTGTTATTTGGTAAGATTTTGTGTTTTTGCTTTGATAAGAAATGTGAAAGAAAAATCGTCATCAACCTAATGGTCATCATCATCGTTGTCTTCATTGTCATCATCACCATGATCAACATCATCATCTTCATTTCTATAATCATCATGATCATGAACATCAATCATCATCATCATCATCATCATCATCATCATATCATCATCATTATTATCATTATCATTGTCATCATCATTATTATCATCATCATTCATCATCATTATTATCATTATCTTTATCATCTTCATTATTATCATTATCATCATCATTATCATTATTCTCAACATCACATTTTGCCGTTGCTTTTTCATGCCATAAATTCGTTGGGGAAAATAATATCTTGCGAATCCAAGTTCGTAATCGCAGATGTATATCCCATTATCTTTTGCAGTGTGAGAAAGCTTCAGAAAGTTTTCAAAAGAGGAAAGGAAGAATTGAGAGCGCTGGATGGTAAGATTGACATTATTGTTTTTCTTCTGACCACTGATTCTCGTGTTTTGCTTAACTAAAAGAAAATGACAAAGTTATTTACAAGTCCTCTAGGATGCCAACAGTATTCTTATGCCTGAGATATTACACATTGTTTTCATCAGAGAAACCTTTTAAAGAAACATAGATAGTTTGCGATTCTGGTAGAATATTATCTAAAACCTACGTGAGCTAAATCCAGCAAATAGTCTGCAAGCGTGAAGACTCTGCCCAGAGACGCACATCAGAGAGATACTTGATTGAGTGATTTATAAATAGCCTAAAGAAAGCACTAGCGCACGTCCTTTTATTTTCAGAGGTCAGAGGAGAGCGATTTCCAATGCGTTTTTTCCAGTTTGTGATGCCCTTTTTCCAGGCTCTAATGCTTAACCTGAGCGTGGACCTCATTTTTCACCACGCTCAATCCAATGTTGGGGTGATAAGGTGGTGACAATTCAGTCTTAACACGAGAAACACTCCAAGGCTTACAATGAAGTCAAGTGTTCTTTTTTTTGAAGGTGTGAGTCTTGATGTATATGAAGGACAAATTACAGCTCTTCTTGGTCACAATGGAGCTGGCAAATCAACATTAATTGCAGCTTTAACAGGAATGTTACCCGTTTCTGGCGGACGAGCTACTGTTTATGGAAAAAGTATTAAGAACCCTGACGATATGGATAGTATACGACAGCTTATAGGTAAGGATGAATTATTTTTTTGTTTGTATCTTATCTCGTGCATTTTCTTCAGATTGAAAGATCTTCATAGAGTGCTACTAGAATTGAGTCAAAATCAATCTAAAATGGTCCCAGTGCATCTAGGTAGTTGTGTAAGATAGTTAGTTAGTTAATCAGTTAGTTCGTTAGTTAGTTAGTTAATTAGTTAGTTAGTTAGTCAGTCGGTCAATCAGTTAGTTAGTTAGTTGGTTAGTTAGTTAGTTAGTCAGTTAGTCAGTTAGTTAGTCACTTAGTCAGTTAGTTAGTTAGTTAGTTAGTTAGTTAGTTAGTTAGTTAGTTAGTTATTTAGTTATTTAGTTAGTTAGTCAGTTTATTAGTTAGTTAGTTAGTTAGTTAGTTAGTTAGTTAGTTAAGTAGCTAGTTAGTTAGTTAGTTGGTTAGTTATCTAGTTAGTTAGTTAATTAGTTAAGTAGTTAGTTAGTTGGTTGGTTACTTAGTTTGTTTTAGCTTGTTGGTGAGTTAGTCAGTTAGTTAGCTGGCTAGTTAGGTAGGTAGTTAGTTTGTTAGTTAGTTAATTAAGTAGCTAGTTAGTTAGTTAGATAGTTAATTTGTTAGTTAAATAGCTAGTTAATTAATTAGTAAGTAAGTTAGTTAGTTAGTTAGTTAGTTATTTAGTAAGTAAGTTAGTTAGTTGTTTGGTTAGGCATATACGCTAGCTGTCTTCGCAAGGTACGTGTTTCTGTGCAGGGAATAGGGAGCACTGGATAGCACATGGTCCTTCTCTAGTCCTTTCTCTCGATGTGGCAACACCTTATGATTCCCTTTACCTTTTTGCTGTAGAGCCGTCCGGCAAACATTGAAAGGCTGAATTACTGAATTTGATTATTGTTGTTTCTGCAGGTTTATGTCCTCAGCAAAACATAATATTCGAAGAACTGACGCCACGTGAACATTTGAAGATTTTTGCTGGCATTAAAGGCATACCATCACACGCAATTCATCGAGCGGTAAGTGAATCTTGTATTTCTGATGATTTAGAATGTTTATTTTGTTTACCGTTTGCCGACTGATTCGGGAGTTTGAAAATGTAGAAAAACACGATTCAAAGTACTAACAAAGATGCCATAGTTTATGATTGCTATTATAGAATACACTCTTTCGGGCACTTTTCCTGCTGAAATGGTAGTTCAAACTGGCAAGATTTACATTGCTGCATAAACAAAACGATTTTAACTAAAACAAGTTAACAAAGCAACATATCCCTCGCTGCCCAGTTGCTTGCTGCTTCTTCAACGATCCCTTAAGTTGCTTCGAAGTTTTTCGATCCCAGCCCTTGCCGCTTACTCACCAGTCGCTTATTTTAAATAGATTCTAGTAGTTTATAATAATTACTCTTTTTTCAGGTAAATGAAACTTTGAAAGAGATTGATTTATGGGATAAAGCAGAGTCGATTTCAAAAAATCTCAGTGGTGGACAGAAACGAAAGCTTTGTGTTGGAATGGCTCTTATTGGTGACCCTAAAGTAAGCCAGCCATTTTATTATCTTTACACGCTTTTTTACAAGGAATCACTTTATATAGGAACCTACATGTAGAATGCCAAAATTAAAAGAACTTTGTACCACTTAAGAAAAAATCGCTAAGGAACTTTCCAATTTTGAATAATTATGTCACTGCAAACAATCAAGAATTAGGAAGCTAGGGATTAAGAACAAACAAGGAATTCGTTTGCAGTCATACTAAATCACATGCACCAGGTATCATTGAGCAGTTTCCAGCTTTGCTCATATACGTGTCTCTGTATAATAGTCATGGCACAAAATAGACAGTTTAATTAAGGAAATATTAAGGAACGTTTGGTGCTATAATTTATACGTAATGTGTTATTTATAGTTATTTCTTTGATTGTATTTTTATAGTTTTCTGTTTAATTAGGTTATATTTCTGGATGAGCCAACGAGTGGAATGGACCCAAGTTCACGAAGGTATATTTGGAGTTTGCTGCAACAGAAGAAGGAAGATAGAGTGATTTTCTTAACAACTCATTTTATGGATGAAGCTGATATTTTAGCTGGTACGTATTCCTATTCAATCAAATTCTAATTAATATGTCTTATGAAGATGATGTGCAATCGTGGCCTAATCTAGCTAATTCGTTGTATTAGGAGCTTAGCGAGGCCAGGGTTCGATCCCCAGAAACGGTAGCGTCCCTGTAGCGTAACAGCCAGGGTTGAGGGCTCATTAGTTCATCTGCTTCCGAGATCTTGTTGACTGGAACTACAAAACATTATGTTACCCACCAGCATTTTTTGCCTTTTGAGTGAAGTTTTAGATACTATTAAATATGCTAAATGAGCTAACTAGACAAGGTAGAGTGTAAAGGCCTGGCTACACTAAGAGACATGTCGCGTGCGACATTGTCATCCGTAACAGGTCCCCTCGATGTCTCCGAGTTTAGCCACCTTGGGAACCACCTTGAGAATGCTCCCAGATGCAGTTAGACTGATTAAGGATCGATATTACGATGGGTCGTTGTTTTAAATTTCTCCAGGCTTCAAACGTAAAGTAAACGCAGCTGTCTATTCTTCCCGAGTCCACGGTCAGTAAACGAGTAGCTAGGGAACTCGCTCTAAATAGCAGTTTTTGGGGCTGCCTGAATACCTTAAAGGCAATGACTATAGAAGTACAACAGCTTAACTGGGGGAATCCATTGTTCCTTTTAATTCTGACGAATCATGAATAGCAATAGACAACTTAGCCATTAAGATGCATGTTCGTCAGAAATCTTGATGATAAGGGTATAGTATTCTAAGGATACATGTACCTTGAACTTCAGACACTCTACTCCCACTGATGAATCGATATTGATAAAAGCCAAGGCAAAGTCAGAACTGCAGTAACTTATCATCTATGTTTTGTTTCTTTAGATCACAAAGCTGTCCTTGTAAAAGGAAAGTTACGATGTGCTGGCTCTTCTCTTTTCCTTAAAAGTCGTTTCGGTGTTGGATACAATTTAAGGTATATATTTTGTATATATTTTATATTTTAATAATCTTATGTAAACCAGTATAAACCAGTCTAAACCAGTCTAAACCAGTCACGATTGTTATTACCTAGAAGTCTATATAGTTGCTTATACCTGACATAGCGCCTTTGTTCACCCGTACTTCACAAGACTTAACACCACAGATTGACTTCTGATGATTGGGAGAGGAGGTTTTTCATTTCATTAAGGGCTTTTGTGGGTAATATGTCCATTCAATCCTAAAAGCTTGTTTTATGTAAACAAAAAGGTTAGTTCTCTAACTTTGACTTTAAACTAATTCTTTTGGTCATCTTGCTGTATCTCGTGAGCTGATTAACTTTCAAAGCATAAAACTAATCAAGCTTCACCTTTCTAACTGGTACATTTCGATCCACATGTGGATACAAATTCCGCTTCAGTCAGTTGTTTTGGTTCTTTTTTCAAAGTTTCTACTCTAAGGAGTGTCGGAAGAAAAAAGGCGTTCAATATGTTGACAATCGTCTCCTATCCTTGCATACTTATTGCATTATGTTCTTTGTTATTTAGCATGGTAGTTGAGCAAGACTGTGATCGATCGAAGTTAACAGATATGGTTAGTGACATTGTGCCAGGGGCAGCTTTATCAAGAGCTTACAGCAAAGAACTTGCATTTAAACTGCCAATGAAAAGTGTTGCAACCTTTCCAGGTCAGTCGTAGCATTTTGATACCATCTAATTCCTGCTAATACAATTTCATGCCTTTTAATACAATCTAATGCCATTAATACCATCTAATACCTTTTAGTACCATCTTATACCTTCTAATACAATCGTATACCTTTTAATACCGAATATTACCTTTTAATATTATCTAATACCTTTAAATACCATACATACTATTTAATACCATTTTATACATTTTAATACAATCTTATACCTTTCAATATCATGCAATACCTTTTAATACCATCTTATGTCTTTTAATACCATCTAATACCTTTCAAAACCATCTACTACTTTTTATATCTTATTTAATACTATGCAATATATTTTCGTACCATCTTATACATTTTAATACCACCTAATACCTTTTAATATCATTTAATACCATTAAATACCATCCAATGCCCTTTAATACCATCTAAAACCTTGTTATACCATCTTATACCTTTCAATACCATCTAATACATTTTTATACAATCTAATACCTTTTAATACCATCTTACACCTTTTTTTACCATCTTATACCTTTTTATATCTTCTTATAACATCTTATACCCATTGATACCATTTTTGTGTTCGAAGAACTTCGAACACATTGGTGTGGGGTAGATGTCACTCACTCACTCACTCACTCACTCACTCACCAACTAACCAACGCTTGAACAATGGAAAACGTGTAACAATAGGGCCATTGTCAAGAATGCCATTAGGGCCATTGTCTCGGCCATTTATGCGCAATTTGCGGTTAGTTGTTCACAATTCAGCCTGCAAGCACTTTTGTCAATCTGGGGTCATGTGACAACTGACTCATCCTTGTTTACTAAATGGAACTGGAAAATTGGCACCTTGCTTTGGTAAATGACATTTCAGGCATTCTCAACATTTAACAAAGAGTTTTGCCAAAGAGCGGCAATTTCAAAACAGTTTTCAAAACAAATCATCATTAATATTATCCTCACGATAAAAATCGTCATAATAATAATAATAATGATAATCATCATCATCATCATCATCATGATTACTATCACCACCATTGACGGTGTGCAACATCTAAAGGAACGCTACCACCACCACAACCAGCCCTACAACCATCACCTCGACCACCCCTATCACCACCACCGGGACCACCCTACAACCATCACCTCGACCACCCTTATCACCACCACCACAACTACCCCTACAACCATCACCACGATCACCCCTATCACAACCACCACAACCACCCCTTCAGCACCACAACCACCTCTATCACCACCACCATACCCACCATCAACCACAATCACCCCTACCAACCAGCATCATGATCATCGTGTTCATCAACATCATCATCATAACCACCACCATTATCATCATAATCATTATCGTCATCGTTGTGCATACCGATGAACATCTTTCATCATTTGACCGAAATAGCTATATTCAACCAGAGTCGTTCTTCGAACATGCCCATAGGGCCCCTATGTTCTACCTTTGATAACATCTTATACATCTTAATAACATCTTACACCTTTTTATCCCATCTTATACCCTGTAATACCTTCTTATACCATCTTATGCCTCAAGATACCATCTCATACCTTTTAATACCATTAATTCCACCATCATTTCAGATCTCTTTGCTGCACTCGAGAAAGAAAACAACACACCGGAGCCATGTTGTGCGCCTCTGATTGGTGTGACAAGTTACGGAGTATCTATGACAACACTAGAGGAAGTTTTTCTGAGACTTGATGGAGAACAAGACCTTGCTAATGGCGAAGTGAATGCTGGGATCGATGAGCCAACTGAGAATCTAGTTGCTGAAAATGGTGGATCAAGTTTAGCAAATAATGTTAATATGAATGAAATTGAAGGAATCGCTGAACAAGGATCATTTGCGTTGCTTTGGCTCCAACTAACAGCTTTATTAGAGGTATGAAGTTTTCATCAATGAATCTCCTAAGAATATACCATGCTCTATGTTATTTACTATTCTCTAAAATTTAGTTTTTACCATACCAATTCAATGTAAACACTCGGTACTGCTTTTTTTGTGTGCTCCCCCAATGCTTTTCCCTTGTGTTGTACAACGTGATCTAAACTGTACTGAGACGATATTATACGAACCCTAACTACGGTAGCGTCACAGTTAGGGCCGATGTCTCGATTAGTTAATCTACTACTGAGATACTAACGATTGGCGCTAAATGCACCATCCCTTTAGACTGATTACCCGAGTCCCAGTTATCGACCGAGGCTAGCACTAAAAGGAGATCGCTCAAACTGGTTTAAGCGTCCAGCAATTCAATTCAATAGCGAAACTACGCCCCTTCACGTTCACCTCACCAATGTCCTCTTTTCTTGTGTCTGCTCTTTGCAATATTTTTAACATTAAGTATGATCTTTTCAGACTTAATTCTGCGCCTTAGCCTGCTATTATATGCCTCGTGGTGTTCCCTTCAGTTCTCTGGTCTATGCTGCACTATAACTTCGACATATTATTATACTTATTTATATTTTCTGTTTAATCAAGTGCTATATATATGTCTGTTCGTCTTTACGAAATGTTAAATCTGAATGAATCAATAATTGTTTGCGATTGTATTTTATGCCTTCTGATTGATTGTAGATTCGTTTCTGGATGTCTGTTCGTAGCCCAATGAAGATCATCTTTCAAATCATTGTCCCAGCTGGCTTGCTAATCGCAGGATTGGTTGTAATGAGGGCATCAACTACCAAAGCCCCTGAAGGAGTCATAGAGACAATCACAATGCAGCCATCAATGTATTTAGAACAAGGAACTGTATGGAATAAAGATCAATCTAAAGCACTTATTCAGAATAAAAGTCATGGAAGTCTGAATGATGTTCTGAATGCTATACAGGATAAACAGATTAAATATGATTTGGTGAATTCAATTGCAAATGCTAAGGCACCGCATGATCTAGGGTTTGAGATTCAGACCTACAAGTCAGCAAGTGGGCAGGTAATTTCATGGTCGGATTTCACCTTGGATTCATTTTGATTCGTGATATTATATGTTAAGCTCTTTGTTATATAAAGAATTTCATATAGTAAAGCGGTTTTCTTCCATTAAGCGCACTGGGCGTTTATTTAAAATCCCCATCTCAAAGAGGAGCGATTATTTGAAAACGCATGAATTTACGTAGTTTTGCAGCAACTAGCTGAAGGTATCTATTGATTCTTACCATTAGAAGCTTACACATACACTATCAAAGGAGTATCTGAGATTAACCTGATGGGCAGCTCAATCCAAAGGTGTGCTTACTCGATGTAGGGCCCTTATTCGATGAAATTCAATATCTCTGATATCTTTAGTATTATATAACTGAATAGAAACGTATTCTCTTATTTTGCAGTTTGATTACATTCTTCGCTACAACGACAGCAGTGTTTTCTCAATACCAGTTGGCATCAGCACGATGAGTAACACAGCATTCAGAATTGCACTAAATAAATCCGGTAAATCATACAATGGAAGACTGAATGCCATTTTAACTAATAGCAAACCATTTGAATCTGTGAAGACTCCATGGTCTTATGATAATACAGTCTTTTCATCCATAATATTGATTGGCCTAACATTTGCTTTTATTCCTACTGGATTCTCCATTGAGGTTGTCCTCTTCAGACAGGTGAGGTCTCGAAATTATACTTCAAATTTGTAGACAATCTGTAGACAAATTTGTAGACGAATTTTTACTCTCTGTGGCGCAGTGGTAAGCGTACAGGCCTCACAACGACAGTGTTGTGGGTTCGAGTCACAGTCTTTCCACTTGATCTGCATAGATAACAACCTTGGGCAAGTTGTTAACACAAATGTGCCTCTCTCTACCCAGGTATATGAATATGTACCTGGTGGGTAGTTATGAGCGCCTTCACCCTGCTGTATGCTATATGCATCCAGACCAGGGGCTAAGGGTAAATATTATTTCGAAGAAAAGGACTGGCAACAGGCTGTCCGCCGGATCGAAGATGCTTGTGTCGAAGAAAGTCGATAAAATAATAAATTGTCAGGAACAACACAAAACGGCAGATGAGACACAGAAAAGAAACATTTAAATATCCATAATAATTGTGCTAATATTTCGCCCTGGCATTCAGGGCTTCTTCAGAGTTTAGGGTAAAGTCGACTGAGTAGCTCAAGGACTTGAAAACGGCAAATTTTGAAACAGGTTGTTAGTAGCTGTTTCCGAGAGAGTGGGAGGAAGTCTACTGGTCGTCCCACTTTTTCATTTCATCTTATTTGTGTTCAAAACACAATACCAATGAAGCTTTTCTTTTCTGATTGATAATTTGATTATTTCACAGGTTGGATTTCGCCACCAATTACGAGTATGTGGTGTCAACCGCTGGATATACTGGCTGCAGTTTTTCATTGGTGACATAGTACTTTATGTATTTCCCGTTCTGATTGTTTACATTCTAATCCCAGCATTCGATCTGAAAGCATTTAATAACTCAGCAGCACTTGGTGCAATATTCCTCTTGCTTCTCCTCTACAACACCGTCAATTTGCTGTTCTCCTACGTCTTCTCATTTGGTTTCAATAAATGGGAAACTCTGCAGAATGTCAGTGGAACAATATTAATCATGGTAGGTGATCAATTTATAAAGTATATAAATATAAGTCATGTATAGAACGGTTTGGTTTTACCAATTTGCTATTGATGTCGATTGTCTTCATGCTACGATCTACTCTTTAGTCTTCTAAATGTCATCATTTTTTAGTCTTTTAAATGTCATCATTTTTCCGCAGGCTTCTCTCATACCATACGTGGGTGTAGCTATAGTAGATATGGTATCAGGAGATGCTGAGTTAGGAATAGTCGCCATGGCAATGCACATCGCATTTTGTGTTCTTATACCACCGTATGAAATCATGGGAGGATTGTATTTCATACACAGGGTAAGAAAACGATTTCATAATTTTTATTTCAGACAGAATATGGATTTTATTCTTGCTTCTTTAGGTTTAAGTTGAAATATACTTTAAGTAAACATGACTCTGTCACTATGACAAGAGTTACAGCGAAATGTTGTTTCCAAATTTGGCAGAGCAATCGCTAAGGCCTTTTGGAATCTGTTTATATTGACCATGATCGATACCGAAAAACGGGTTTGTGTAGACAGAAAGAGTTCATTTTTCACTTGTCACTTGAACTCTTCACCTTGAATTCTATTGGTTTCGCTGTATTCTGTGAGCTGATTTGTGTTTAACACACAATGCTAATCCAGCTTCACCTATCTGACTGGAGCATTTCTATCCGCATCTGGGTATAAATTCCACCTCAGTCAATAGACAAATCCACAAGAGATGGCGTCAGGGGGGCATTTGACCATAATGCATAGAGTTCTTCAACGGTATTTACGTTGATTCTATAGAAATTCATTTTCAACACAATGGTCACAATGGTCAAATGCCCCCGATGCCATCATCTATTGAACTAGCTTGTTTTCACTCTGAGACGTGTCAGACGAAAACGATTTCAAGTATGCCCATGAATGTTTTCATCTTTATTATGGTTACAATATCTTGAAGTTCTTTGCGACTCAAAGACTCTCAATTACTCTCTTAAATACCACGGTCACTCTGCTGTAATAATCAACAAAACATTAATGTTTTTCAGATCTGGAGACTAGAGGCTACTATTGCTCAAAATAATGATGTCAAAATTCCAGCCAGCAAATACTTCGAGTTGTCGTTGACTAATGGAGTGCCTGTAACATTAATAATTGTAAGCTGTCGAATTTGTTTTAATCTATTTACTATCAGCTTACCCCTTTAATACCCATCTTTCCATTTTTACGGTAGGCTCCCCTGGGTCACAACTAGAACTTGATCTAAGGCCATGACATACAGATGGTACAATTGAGACTTCCAGGCTGAAAACGAAGCTATACCTATATTTAATAAAACCTTTTTACAAATACATTTTATACGTCATATATCTTATATACCTGACAATACCTCAAGACAAGTTTTTAAGATACATATTGAGTCAAACAATTTAAAATTAGAATTAAAAAAATAGAGTAAAAATCATGCTGATAATTTTCTCTTCAACTTTTGACGAATACAACGAGGGAAAAAATTGAATTTGAAGTGGAATTGAATTATCTCATAAATCTATGCCTTTTAAGCCTGGTACTCGCTTGAGAAATTAATTTCATCAATGACAGAAAAATAAAATGATTTTGTATTACAATAAGTTTATTGAAAAATATACGCTGCGAGCAGGGTTCGAACCTGCGCGGGTATAACCCATTAGATTTCAAGTCTAACGCCTTAACCACTCGGCCATCACAGCTGACAAGTTTGCGACCAAATTCTGCAGAAATAGTCCATTGCCTTTTCTCAGAGAAACAATCTTTACAAGAAACACTTAATTTTTCTGACATTTAGAAACTAGTTGAGTAAATTCTGCTGGTCTGAAACGAGGGGCAAGTCACTCCTCAAAAAGGTGTACGAGATTTTTAGGAAAACAAAAGGATTTCCAAGGGATTTCTGTTAAAACAATAGGTTTTCTAGCAAAGATGTTCGAGATTTCAAGGAGTGAATCACCCCTCGGTGTGAATCAAAAAAGAAAACTTCAAAAAAGGGAACTTCAAAATAGGCAACTTCAAAATAGGCAACTTCAAAATAGGCAACTTCAAAATAGGCAACTTCAAAATAGGGAACTTCAAAATAGGGAACTTCAAAATAGGGAACTTCAAAATAGGGAACTTCAAAATAGGGAACTTCAAAATAGGGAACTTCAAAATAGGGAACTTCTAGGCTGAAAACGAAGAAAAGCATGTATCTTGGGTCTCAATATAAGGATTGTTGCATGAACTTATATGCCAATTACCCGAAATAAGAAGAAGAAAAACGAGAGAAAAGACGTTCTTTTAATCAAATTTCTTAAGCTAACAATTCCACTCCACAATGTAAGATAATTCAACCGCACCTTAAAATGGGCAGGAAATGGTAGGAAATAATACATATTACCATTACTTACACCCATGCCATCCTATCCTATATATGTCTTGATTATTTCATATTTCCATATCTTCATTTTTAGCTAACACTGCAGATATTCATATATTCTTATTTGGTTGCGGTTCTCGATCTTTGGAAGGCTGGTGGAGTTGTGAAATTCCCGTTTATCATTATGCAAATCTTCTAGGTAAGACAGTTTTAGTTTGTGTACTTGTATATCTTTTGCTTCTATCATCTTGTATAAAGATAATGATGGTCTGTCCGATAGTCCTTCAGATAGTGCTGTACGCCTCTTGTTATGCCGTGAATAGCCTTCCTGTATTTCTCCAGACCTTGTTACTTGCAATTAACTCTTGTCTTGATGATCGGTACTTGTATATCTTTGGGCTTTTATCTATCCTGGTTGATGATGATGATGATCCTTTGGATAGTACTTCATATAGTGCCGTTAACCAACTGTAATGCAGTTAATAGCCTTCCCGCATTTCTCAAGTCCTTTATTGCTTGAAATTACATCTGATCTCAGTGATTGCTTCAATAGCCTTCTGATGCAATCAACTTCTGCAGCAATCTTCAGTATCTATTCTGGCCTTCACGCCAGCAAACAATCTTTATTTATAGGTGGGTCAGGGAATGCAGCAGCTATAGAGCTGTTATCTCAATACTCTAATTTGATTTGCGTTACGAAAGCTTGAAACTTCTACGTTAAATACTCTATGATGTGTCTGTCCAGTTTTTTTTATTTAATATAATGTCTCAGGTCGATTTATCTCTTCTCATTGAAGGGTTGGTGTGAAGCCATCGAAAATTCCATTACCAGAAAAAGAGAAAAACATGAATGAAGATGTGAAATCTGAAATTGAGAAAGTCCAGAATATATGCAACCAAGGAACGTTTGAAGATCATGCTGTTCTAGTTGAGGTAAGAAAACAATTCTTTTGTTAACCCTTGTCAAAGTGTAGCAAACATTTCACTCAACATTCATTTGATCCCAACATTGCCCAGCAATCAAGCTCTGATCAACGTAGCCAATATTTCATCCAACATTGCCCAACATTGATGTAGGAAATGTTACCAACGTTTAACCACCTTGCTGGGTGAGCCAGAAACATGTTTGAGAATGTTGGCTGAAGTTTGAACAGGATCAAAGATTCACCCAGCATTTCAGAAAGTTGGATCGTCTGCTCATAAATTGTAATTTGTAGACGCAGAAAAGACGTAGAAAGAGGCAAAGTAAAAAAAATCCAACAGTAGTTGTAGGCTCTTCATTCAAAACCATTCTGTTTATACGAATTTTGGCTGGAATTTTGGTTACGTCTTGCACCCCTGTCTCAGCAGCAGGCAAAATACAAAAAAAATGGGTGAAGGTGAAGGTGAAATGGTGTTTTAACGCCAGTCGCTAGGATCTCAGTAGTAGGTTTACTAATCGAAACCTCGACCCTGGCTGTGACGCTACCGTGGCTGGGCTCGAACCCTGATCACATTGAACTTCTGACACCACGAGTCAGCTGAAATAGGCGAAATGTTGGGTGTAATGACGGTGACGTTTGCCCCAAGCTGTGTATTTTCTCTCCATGTCCACAAAGCTTTTAATTTGAAACGCTTAGCAATTTTATGATAGCTTGGTTTCTTCTCATTTCAGGGGCTCACAAAAGACTTCGGCTCTAAAAAAGATCGCAAACGGGTAGTCGATGATGTTTATCTTGATGTTGCTCATGGTGAAATCTTAGGCCTACTTGGACCAAATGGAGCTGGAAAAACAACAACAATGAACATGATAACAGCTGATTTTCCAGCTAATTCAGGAGAGGTTGTACACTTTGACTTAGTGAACCAATTTTCATAGCATATTATTCGTACCATGCTCCTAAACTGTCGCATATCTCAATCTATTTTTGTTAATGAGTTTCCTAGAGTCTTCAAGTCTCTTTACGCTTAAGCTTTAAATCGTACAAAATCCTTTTCGTACAGAATCATACAAAAGTTTTAGAGCTGCCGCAGCCTATGGGGCTGGGGGGTCCATTGTTGTCTGATATAATTAAGATGCTTTCCACTGTTCCTATTGTTACTAAAGGCCTGGCTAAACTAGGAGACATGTCGCGCACGACATTGATGTCCCCTCGGTGTCTCCCAGTTTAGCCACCTCGGAAACTTTGTAGCGCGTCCCAAAATTTGTAGCAAGAGACACGCAAATGTTTCTGGGAGACAACAGAAACATTTCATGTCTCCGCGACATGCAAATGACTCAGGGGACATGTTGCTCGCTTGTCACTCGCATGTTTCGCCATTCGGGAAGACAAGTCGTATACAATGTCGCGCGCGACAAGTCTCCTAGTTTAGCCATAGCTTAAACTTGAGAAGAAGCATTTTTTCATGTTAGTCTGAGATTGTAGCAATAAAGTTTTGTGCCCGTGCCATTTTATTATTCCATATTATAAAATTTGTTAGTTATTTGTTTGTTACTTTAAATTAAATTTTTCTGAATTTTAGATACATGGCAGCGATGAAGATTACTGAGCATGCTGAAACTAGAGCTGCTGGGCTTTCTGGAGGAACAAAAAGAAAGGTAAATAGTCCTTGAATTGTACATAACTTCCAACTTGTTTTAAACATCTGAAAAGACATGATGTCAGACGAAAAGAGCTTTTAAGTATGTTCTGAGATGTTTCCGCTTTTATCGCAATTTTTTAAAAGAGAGATATAATTAATTAATTAATTTATCTATCGAAACCGAATTTGAAAGATTGGACAAAAAATTTGGTAAATTAAAAATAGGGAAAAATTGATAAAGAATTATCTTTAAATTAAATATTGGGAATTCTCGCTTAACCAAGTTTGGAAAAATCTCAGAAAAACGAAGGAAAAATTTGATTACCCTAAAATCAGAGCTGTTTAATAGATTTGCTTTTTCACGTGAAGAGACAATTATTTCATCAATTAGATAAAAAAAGTAATTTTGTATTACTAAAGTTTATGAAAAATATACGCTGCGAGCAGGGTTCGAACCTGCGCGGGTATAACCCATTAGATTTCAAGTCTAACGCCTTAACCACTCGGCCATCACAGCTGATAAAGTTGCGACGAAATTCTGTACAGTATCTTCGACAAAATATTCGATTTTATTGTTCCACTAGTGTAAAATTTTTATGATAAGAATAATTTATTGTTTGAGATAATGTAGGCATATATATTTGTTTCTTTTTAGTTGTGCTTTTTGGTTAGCATGTGTGGCAGTCCAGGAATTGTTTTGATGGATGAACCCTCTACTGGAATGGATCCTGCATCAAAAAGATTTCTGTGGTAAGTCTTTAACTTATTTCAAATATATATTCTCAAGATCAAACATTGTTAATAAAAATTGATTAGGGAATTTGATGTTAGTTTCACATGGTTCTGCTAGCTAATACGATTTTCTTAGAGAAGCTCTACTTAGCTCCCGGGGCTTATTTCATTTTAGAAGTTTCTGAAGGGGGACTTATTAGAGAAGGGCTAAATAGAGAGGGGGCTTTTTAAAATTTAGCTTTAAAGGTACCTTATTTCCCCGAAACGCTCCCAGCCCGTTGATAGCGCCTCCCTCCTTCGTCCCCTTCGTCCCCTTTGAACGACGGCCCCCCTGATCAAGAGCAAGGTGCTTCTATCTGAAACCAAAACCGAGGGGTATTGAAATAGGTTTTCGAGCAAAGGTGTACGAGATTTAGTAGGAGTGACTCGCCCCTCGACCAAAACTGTGTATGCTAAGAATTAGGAATGCCCCCAAAAAGCCGAGTTCTCGTAACGGGCGAATATATATACGTAAGGACAACTGCTAATATTGAAAGTTGCCCCCAGTGTTTTTTTTAGAACGGAGTCTAAAGTATATTTGATTTTTTTTCAGGACGATCGCAAGCAATAATATAGTAGGCGATCGTGGAGCAATTTTAACAACACATTCAATGGAAGAAGCGGATGCATTGTGTTCAAGAGTTGGAATCATTGTCAAAGGACAGTTGAAGTAAGATGAAATCTATGTTTAACTTTTTCGTTCTTATATTACATACCTAAAAATTGAATGTTTTAACCGTTATCTTTTACACTTAAATTATTAGCGTAAATCAAAGCTTATTTGTTCAATGCACTACTTATGCAACCCTTTTCTTTGACACTTATTTATATGGAATTATATATGGCATATGTTGTATGTTTTAGAGGAGGAGGGTACTTAGCCGTTTCCTTCCCCCTTGAAAGCGATAGATGCAGCACCAACTGTTTGTTAGGCCCTGACCAAACGAACACTGTGCTTGATGAGCAAATTTCAAATGTTTGGCAAACAATGTTTTTCATTTCTGGGCCAGCACCTTTGAAAACTTGCTTGCTTGGAGCTTCCTTGTAAAAACCTAATAACCTAGTTAACAATCAAACACTTGTTTTAACTGAACCATGCTGGTTTCTAGTTGCCCAATTAAACAGCTAATCAAATATATTTCATTGGTGAATATTTAACAAGATGTAATTCTCTAATTGTGAAAGTAGTATCGTCGTTATGTTACTAATAAAAAGATTAGCATAAGTTTGAACTTTCTCGTCTTAGACTGAAGTGCTTTTTGAAATGATCTGACACTGATAGCTTGAGGAATCTTTCTTTCTACCCTCTTTTTAGATTATTGAAACTTTTTATTGACAACGATCTGCTGTTTAGTGCATATTAAATTTGTATATATTTTTTGCACCATTTTCCTTGAAGGTGTATTGGTACAACACAAGAATTGAAGAGTAATTATGGTGGTGGTTATTCTCTTGAATTGAAAGGATGTATCAATAATGATGTTACTGTTGATGAAAGAATGGAAAAGTAATACATTCATTTTATTTTTCTTTCTTACGTTCATTTTTTGCTGAAAAAATACTTGCTGTACGCAGTCTATTGCCTTTGGATTTTAAGTGTGGCTTTATAGATAGAGGGACTTACTAGAATGTGGGGCTTTTTTGAGAGGGGGCTTAATAGAGATGGGCTTAATGGAGAGGGGGGGACTTTGGAGAGTGGGGCTTCATAGCGAGAGGGGACTTGATAGAGAGTTGGGCTTTATAGAGATTGGGACATAATAGAGGGAAGATACGTAATAGACAGTGGGGACTTAATGGAGCTCTTAGGGTTATCCTTATACAGAAGACAATTTGCTGCATTTGTTCTACTGGTTAGAATCGGTGTGGTATAGAAAAATAGGTGTAATGATGTTCATAGCATCCACTCTCCATAAATGTTCCATTTTTAGCTTGGATTATTCAAAGAATAGTAAACGTGTTTATTTAGTTGTTAATCTATTTTTTGGTATACTTGCTTATGTTTTTACTAACTGTAAATTTTCATCTTTTAGGATCGAGTACTTCGTTCAAGAAATGTTCTCTGATGCAACAGCAACTGAAAGATTCGGCTATCGAGTTGTTTATAAAATTCCAAAGGAAAATGTTGGAAATCTTTCTGAAGTTTTTGCCCGTTTTGAAAGTGGTGAGTGTTTTTTTACTTTTATTCTATAAGAAAGTACTGTATAACATTTCAATCAAGTGGCACTAACTAGAAGTTAAGGATGTTATTTGTAAAGAAAAGCGATCGTTTTTGCGAGGTTTCGAGTTATTAAATGAGTTTTTGTGTGCAGCTTGTCAAGTGGACAGCTAGGCCCGTGCATAATCATATTAATATGAACAACTTGATAAAAATAATGTTTTTATAAAGGTAAATCTAAAGTTGGTATAGAGGAGTACAGTTTCAGTCAATCGACATTGGAACAAGTTTTCTTGGAATTTGCAAAATGGCAGGATGATGATTTGGTTGATAAAGACCTTGATGAAGACAAAGAGCTGACCCAAGTTGCTTCGGTTTAAACAAGGTTTTGAACTTTTCATTTTAAGTTGTTTTTAAACTTGCATATTTTAAACTAACTCTATCTATATCCAGTACTTCAACCCAAAAATGCATTTGATAATTTGTACGTAGTATCATAAGGAAGTTTCTAATCAATCCTGTATTCAGACTGTTAGCAATCCCAAAATTTATTTCTTTCGTAAGTAAACTTTCTTTCGACTTTCTTGAGAAAAATTGTTTATTCCGTTAACGTCGTCAACGTTTCTTTGCTTTCTTAGCCACTAGTTAAACGATCAAACATTGTTTGTAATTTGAAATTTGCTGACAAAGCATATTGTTTTACAGTTTTGCCAGGTTGTAAGACCATACTGGCCAAATATTTTTGCTAACTTCAATCAAAGAATTTTGTTGCACTGTTTCAAAAACTTTCGGAAACATTCTGTAACCAATTCTGCTTATTTATACTTGTCAAGCAATGTTTCATGACGTGGCCAAACGTTCAAAGATTGCTTAATCAGCAAATTCGAAATGTTTGATCGTTTCGCTGGGTCCTTATATAAAAACGTTGCGAATATTTTAGCCCTTTATATGTCCTTGCCCAGAAACTTACGTTTTAGAGATCGGTAGTGGTGATAAGGTGGTGAAAAATCAATCGAAAATTAGAAACTGGTAGGCTGAAAGCGAAGCTTAGTGTTCTTATAAACAAAAAGGTGCATTTGAGGAGCTGAATACTACTGTCTTACAAAACAAAGCGAGTTTCTTTTAAATATCATATACACTACCTTGACGCAACCATTTTTTCATTAATTATTCTAACTGATTTAAATTTGTTTTATTTTTTCATATTTAATTCATTCTTTATTATTTCGTGACTTACACCATACATACGATACTTACACATTAATGCAATCGGTCAATAATTTTCATTTTGATTTATTCAATGATTTATAATGTCAATAAAATGATTATATCATATAAAGTATATGCAATTATGACAACATTCTACTTGTGATATATATACTTTTAAAACATTACCATTACAGTATTCATCACAATATGTCCTTATCTTTCGATGCTTTAGAATTTGCTTAGTAGCTTGGGTTTTAGATTGATTATTTCTGTAGAAAAAATTGTCTTTTTATCACAATTGGTGATTTTAGGTATATAGTTTATCTATTTTTTGATCTAGTAATTTATCGCTAAAACGAACCGTGATCAAAAGAAATAAAAGGAGACGAATCTTATCGAACTTGTTTTCATTTTGTTTGACTAATATTTATGCACGCTCGCGCTTTCAAATGGAACCTCTCAGCTATCTTTAGGGATATTTTTCTCTCCTGAGTTCTGTATAAAAAGAATAGATATCGCAAAAACGCACTTTCATGAAAAACGGGAGGCCTCAGAGATTTGACCAAGATTCTGCTTGAAAGCGAGAATCTTTGCGAAGTCTGCGAAATCTTCCTGCTCTGCAGACAAGAGAGTTTGGAGCCTTCAAAGTCCCCGATGTTCCGGGAGCTGTAAAAAAGAACGGGCTTTCGATAATAATTGATCTTATGAAAGTAGCGAAAGAAAAGAAGAGGCAGAAAAGGTCCAAAAGGACGTAGCTGGTATCCAAACTTTAGCGGTGGAATTAGCAAGGGGACTGCAGACATTGGTGCCGAAAGTTGGTTTAGTTGAAACGCGTATGGAAATTTTAGTACGGCGAAATAGCAAAGGTGGGAATAAAAAAGTGGCAAGCAATGGTATACGGCAGTAATAGGGGCATTTCACTCTTTAAAAAGGTAAAAGATATTTCTGTTGAATCAAAAGGATTTCCCAAGCGACGTCAATAGATAGAACCTACGGCCAGGGTGTACGAGATTCCCAAAGAGGATTCCCAAAGAGTGGATTGCCTGTATCGCCCCTCGTCAGTCATTGTTTGGACAGCAAATAGTAAAACAAAACGGGATGATGCAAACACGATGCAAGCATGGTCACGATGCAAGGGGTGCAAGCGAGCGGGTCCGCTCTGAAGAAAATTTCTCGCTCTATTGGAAAAATGGGAGAGACTTGCGCATGTGTTTCAGTCATATGGGCCTAGACTATTCAAGACAAGAAGTTGCTGTGCTCTGCAGTTCGTTTTGATTTGTTGCTCTTTTTAAGTTGTTTAAAAGAAAGTTTTGAGGTAACGAAGTTTAATATTTATACTTTCAATAAAAGTTTTTTATATTTTGAAACTATCAGTGTTTTGAAAGCGAAGCAAAGGTTCCAGAAGTTATTTAAAATCTACCACTACTTCGGGCCTCCTCTTGTGGTGTCGTGCGAGTAGGCCTAAAAAAAGCTTGTGGCCTTCTCACTTCTGGACTAAAGAAATTAAAAAGCGCTGCCTGGGGAAAGAAAGTAGAGATGCCATCAAAATACACGGGCTATGAATTTTATGAAAAGGTTCTTGGTTCGCCAAAACGTGTGTTGGCTCCAATGGTGGATCAGTCTGAATTGGCATGGCGAATGTTGTCAAGAAAGTATGGCGCTGAACTTTGTTTCACACCCATGTGGCATGCCGGTGTTTTTGTAAGAGATGCAAATTACAGAAAAGATGCTTTACATAGCTGCCCAGAAGATAGACCCTTAATCGTACAGGTATTATGACAATTTTTGATTACCAACACCTAAAAACAGGAATGTTTCATATTTAAACAATAGGGACATATTGTTCTTGAAACAATGAACCTATTGTTCTTTTTAAAATATACCTATGGTTCTTTAATTGATAGACCTTTAGTTCTTTGGACAATAGACCTTTTGTTATATATACAAGAGACCTATTGTTTTTCATACAATAGACATATTGTCATTTATACAATAGATAGAACTTACTTTGATCAGAAGAACGGTAAATAACAGGGAGTTCCAAACAAAAGTTCCACTCTCTACACACTCAGTGCCAGCCTGCGGAGTGTGGCATGCGCATGTACTTGCTTAGTCTGATAGTACAATAGAAAACAACATTTAACATGCAACATCGAAAACAATGGACATGTGATTCTGCATGCACTGCATCTCATACTCTGATAGATACCATACCCCGCAGATTGGCTCAAGGTTTAATAGAACTCTTTATTTTTTTTGACAGTTTTGTTCAAATGATGCAGATACCTTCACTGAAGCAGCACTTCTTGCAGAGCCGTATTGTGATGCCATTGATTTGAATCTAGGATGTCCACAAATTATTGCAAAGAGAGGTTTGAATGTTCTATAAAAACTTTCAATTTTACTTCAAGTATTAACAGAGGCTTATGAACATGTCACATACTTGAAAGCATTGGCTTGACACTAGCAAAGCATTGATTCAGACGTGCCATGCTAGGGCTTGTCAAGTGTGAACATTACCTTGAGGCTCAAGCCATTCATCTTGCTTGTAAGAAGGTGAGGTGAATGTGAAATGTTGTATTTAGCACCAGTCACTTGGATCTCAGTAGTAGGTAAACTAATCGAGACCTCAGCCCTGGCTGTGATGTTTGGGTTGGGGCTCAAGTCCTGACAGTGCCAAGTTATCATCATAAACATCGGATAGAAGCAAGGAGATACAATTAAGGGATTGTATGATTCGTGGTTCAGTTGTTGTGCCAAGCACTGTGTGAGCCTGTACCATGAAAAATTATTGCTGGCCCAAGGTCTGAAACAGTCCTAAAGTTGATCATGCTAAGTTTATTGTTTCTTCTGTTCTTTCCTTCATTCTTATATCTTTTGCTTAATTTTTGGTATTATAGGTCATTATGGATCATTTCTGCAAGATGAGTGGGGTTTACTATGCAAAATGGGTAAGTCAGTCCCTATATTCTGAAGAACCAATTCTCTATCATTAATAGCTTGAAACTGTATTGAGACATGAGAAACATTTCAGGAGAGCTCCATCATTGCTCAATTAGACTTGGTTCTTTCTTATTTGCTAAAGGTGAATTCTACAATCCTCAATAAAAATTTGAGGGACATTTCACTCCTTGAAATAGCATACAAGATCCCTATTGAACCAAAAGGATTCTTCCAAGATTCTTATGAAAACAATAGAGATTCCAGCTGAGGGTGTATGAGATTCAAAGGAGTGAATTGCCCCTCGGAACATCGATTTTCTGATACTTTTACTCATCTATTTTAGTTAGTCAAGCAAGTGAGAAGTTGTCCATTCCAATCACATGCAAAATCAGAGTTTTTGAAGAAATTAGTAAAACAATTGAATACGCAAAAATGCTTGAAAAAGCTGGTGCAAAGGTGAGTATGCTTTTTGTGGGATTCTCTGACAATCACGCAGAAATATAGCATTGTTTTTGGGTTTTATATTCCAAAGGGGTTGAAATTGTTAGGCCTCATTAATTGATTCTTTAAAGGCCAGTGATTGATCAAGCCATATCATAACATTCTTGTCCATGAGATGCATGACTTATATCAAACATTTCCGATATATATTGATATTAGTTTAAGCAGAAATATTAACATAAGCTCAAGAGAAATCAATCAAAATGTATCAAAAGCATAATCTAGCAGTTTTACTTTTTGGTCCTATCATCGTGGCCAATTGTCAATTTTAAGATGTAACAAGCTTTGCAGACGAGGATAATGCATTTTTGTTGAAATTTTTATTATTTTCTAATGGTAGATTATTACAGTACATGGGAGAACTCGTGAGCAGAAGGGAGCCTTGACTGGATTGGCAAGCTGGGATCATATAAAAGCTGTCAAGTAAGGAAGATATTTCTATCATTGCTTTATCGTTGCATTTGTATAAACCATAAATCCTCAAATAAGTCCCCTCCAACAAACCCTTGAATTAACTCAAGTTAGGGAGAAAATATTTAGGGTTCTATTATTGTATTAATATATATTTTTCCTATTCCTTAGCATATAAACAAAGTGTATTTGTGATTCGTTTCAGAGACAATGTGTCGATACCAGTATTTGCAAATGGCAACATTCAGTATGGAAGTGATGTGGAGAGATGCATTGAATATACAGGAGTTGATGGAGTTATGGCAGCTGGTACGTTGTTCTAAGTTCGTTAAAAACAAACATCTCAGTCTGTTATTTTTTGAGGTTAATTTAGTTACCTTCTTGGTTACGCCTGGTTGCTGTTAAATCGCATGGACCGTGAGATATATTAAGGCCCTTGCGAAGCAGTCAAACATTTGATATTTGCTTGCATTTTTGCTTGAATTTTTTCAGAAATATCGCTGTGGAAAGTTATTTGCCTGTCCAAAAAGATTGTCGCCATCTCAAGGTCGATTCTCTGCTAATTTGCTTCGTTTTGTTTTATAGAGGGTAGCCTGACAAATCCAGCAATATTCAAGAATTTATCCCCTCCTGCATGGGAAATGGCTGAAGAATATTTGGAATTTGCTGAAAAATATTCGCCACCATTAAACGTTCCACGTTGTGCTCATTTATCTTATATCAGAGGTCATTTATTTCGAATCTGGTTTCACGTGTAAGTTACTAGTTGTCAATAATACTTCTTTTATTGTCAGCTTCTGAATAGAAGTTCTAATTTGTTCGCTTTTCTTGATGAATTGATTTGCTGAAAAGTTAATTCGAGAAAAAGCTTTGGCAAAGAAGCTGTAGCTTTCAGTTGCTACAACGTTTATCAGAATGCTTAGAAAAGCACTTGTCTTTGTTTTTTTACTGAATTAATATCCCTCCCCTTGTTCCCATCTTAAACAATGTTGAATTATTGGAGGATATATCGAGTAGAAATACCCTGAATACTAAAGCGTCGATATCCCTTTTATGGTTTTCCATATTCTTTACTTTCCCTTACTATCCAATTGTTTTAATTCTAAAGTGAAAATTCTTCTCTTTTAGTTTAGCGAAATTCACTGAATACAGAGATAAACTTGGAGTTGCAAAAACCTTTGAAGATATGAAGAGAATTTCAAAAGAATTAAAAAATTTATGTCTGGTAAATCTTATTTTCAACACTTATTCTCTGTCTTTTACCCTCTTACACTCTTATTCTATGTTTTTTGGTCAATGTCAACTAGTCACCCAGTTTTGAAAATTTAGCTGATTTTAACTTTCTGAGGGTCGTTTAGGGGCTCCAGGGAACATAGGAGCGCGCAAAATGTATCCAGAGACCAAGGGAACATGGCCAAAATTAAAAGGGAAGAGGGGAACATCGGGAAACAGGGATCAGGTATAATTCCTCGCTATCAATCCGCACGACTATCAATCTGAAAAATGTTAAATAATCCTAAAAAAACTCCAGGGAACAAGGGCATTTTCTCAGGGGAACAGAGGAACATATAACCCCCTAATTCACCTTCCTTTCTGCATCATTTGCTTCTTGCTTTTTCTTGCTTTTTGAATGTTCCTTGCACCTCCTCTCTGTTTCTCTCTCTCCTTCCTAAGGGGTTAATCATTTCTGGAGATCTAATGCACATTTTCATCAACCCTTTTTTGGTTTAGCAAAGTGACTCAAAACCTTTTTATTTTGAAAGAGATTTCACACACTTATTAGAAAAGTGGGCTTCTTTGTCTTTTGAATATAAAATTTCTAACTTCTTGGACTTGATATGTATTTCTTTTTTATGTTTTTGAATCGCTAGCTTGATGCTGAAAAAGACAAAAGAGAGGGGAGAGACAGTATAGAACATGGCAAACTACCGTATTGGAGATGTCAACCCTATATTAGACCTCCGTAAGTTAAACAATGTCATTTTTCGACATTTTATGAGATAGGGAGATAATTCTCGATGATGTGTTTTCAAGAAAGATTTTTCCACAAGTGGCATACCACAGTAGATGGAAATCGAACCTGAACTGCATGATCAGAGGGCCAACGATGTTTCCACTGCGCTATACAGCTTGAGAACCTTGGGATGTATGACTCAGAGAGTTACTCGGCGATTTCATTGAGCTCTATAGCTCAGTGGAAACGTCGTTGGCTCTCTGGCCATGCAGCCCAGGTTCGAGTCCCACTTATTGTGGTATGCCACTTGTGAAAAAATCTATCCTAGTGTTTGCCATTCATGACAATGTGCTTTCAAGAAATATAGTGTAAATTGTTGATGTGAATATCAATCTTATGTCAAATCTCTGTTTTCTAGGCCTAAAAAGGTAGAACCAGGGGAAGAGACAAAGATGGAGAAGAAAAACAAAAAAAATAGAATACCATCTTGTAAAGAAATAAATAGACAGAAACGAAAAGCTAAATTTATAAAAGAGAGTAAAGGTTGGTTAATATAGTTATACTATTATTATATATTTCCAATATTTTCATTTTTCTTTGGGTTTTAATATTCAGTTAATTTTTATTTATTGAGTTATAAATCTTATAAGTTAAACTTTATATCTCTCTTCGATTCCAATATGTTGATAAAATGTTCCTTTTGCAGTTGGAAAATACATCATATGTTTTATATGCAATCGAAATCCAAAGGTATTCAAATCTATCTTTTCTGATATTTCATTTCGATGCTTGAAGCTTTCCAGTATGTAATTATAAGTAGCTATGTTTATAGTCTTTGAGTTGTACAAAACTTCAAAATTTCGAGATAGTGGAAACATCATTGGGCATCTAGAAAAGCTTCTTTGATAGAGACTTTCAGAGTTTTAACGTCAGAAACAGACCGCGTTCGAGAAAAGCTTGAAAGAAGATGTTTGTTTGTTTGTTCTTGGCCGAAGATGTTTCCTCGTAAAACACGTTTTTTTTCTTATAAGAACAACCTTTATAGGAAGCACAAAGCTGAAATTTGGGTTCGAATTTTTTGCTATCTCCAAAACTCTTTGAGATTAAAACAAGAAAAGCTCACCAGCGTGAGACCCTTGCCTGAAGACGCATTCTAAACATTTTTTTGAGAAGGGCAGGGGTTGATAAATTGGTCAAAAATCACTTCAAAAGTAAGAAACAGGCAGGCTGAAATCGAAGCCAGGTGTTCTTATAAGAATAAAAGTTTGTAATGTTTATCTTATGTGGAATAGTTTGAACTGTGGAAACATCATTGGACATACAGAAAAGCTTCTCTCGTCTTGGACTCCTCAGAGTATAAACGTCAGAAACAGGCCACGTCCGGAAAAGCTTGAAGGTGTGTCCGAAGATTTTCCCACTAACTCGTAATATTAAAGCTATGTTTATCTTATGTCGTATACTTTTGATTGCATACCTTATATACGGTTTATCGTTCTTTTTTATCATCTCAGGGAACAAAGTGTACTCATAAATTGTGTAAGAAATGTTGTCGAACGAAAACAAGCACAGAGATACTGGATTGTGCAGGTGAATATTTCTTTGATACCAAATTGGTTAAGCATTTGTGATAAATTATACCGTATTGCTTTGCTATTTGTACTTTAAAGGCTATGCATTGCAAAATCTGCCTTGAAATGGGCCTCTAAGGGTCTTCATAAACTTGCAAGGGCTTTGTGTGATGTTATGGGATGTCTAGAGATTTCTTAAGATTTTGGCAAAGAGATTTTTCAAGCGACTTTGGCAAAGAGAGTGTTAGATGCATCTTGCAAGGACTTTTAGGGAGTTTGGTAGGTATTTCTAGACATTTCTAGGGACTTCTACGGACTATATAGATTCAAGATTCAAGTGGACTCTTGTTGGGTGTATTAGAAAATAGGCAGCATCGACTGACGGTTAATTTGTGTGAGGTGTGAAAGGTTGATTGATTCAAGATTTGCAGGCACTGATTTGCCTCTCACTGGTTCATAATTCTTTTGACCTCTTTTGTTCTATTTTTCTGTTATTTAAATTATTACGTTTTTTTCTAGGACATTTCTTCAGATTCAAAACAAGACATGATGAAATGAATAAAAAATCACAAACTGAAAGCGAAACAAGTATGGAAGTTTTAAACTCTTAGATATTTTTATAATTAAATTATTTTATTTTTCTGTATGTTCTGCTTTGAAATCAAAGCATTTTGTAGGAGCGATTTGTAAGATGAAGGAACGACTGATTAAAAAATCCCTAAGAGATTAAAAAAGGCTTTGAAGCCATGCTCAAAGATTTTGGTCCCAAGTTTATATTTTGAGGACTTCAATTTGCAGAGTCTGTGATTTCGAACAGAAACGCTCATCAAACATTATTTTGCTTGCGTCAAGCAAAAATTTTTTAAAGTTTTCAAAAACATCGTGCAACGAATTCTGCTTGTCAAACAATGTTTGCCACGTGACCACACGTTGAAACATTGCTTCTAAAGCAAATTGCAAATGTTTGACCAACAATGTTTGATCGTTTGGCCAAGGCCTTAGACCCAGACTAAACGACCAAACATTGTTCGTAAAACATTTTGAATTTGTTTCAACAATGTTGGATCGTTCGGCAAAGTCGAAAAACATTTATAATTGATTGGAAATGTTTTTAAAACTTCAAAAAACATTTTCTGCTTTTTACAAACATTTTTTACAGTGAATGGTTGGGGGCTATGTTTTGCAAAGTGGCCAAATAAAACAACATTTTAGCAAGCAAATTTCAGATGTTTGGTAAACAATGTTTGATTGTTTGGCCAGCACCTTATAATGAGACGTTTTAATGAAAAGGCATCTAAAGATTAGATTCGACTTTCGATCTCATTTGTAGAACCTGATTAGAATGTTATTAATTGTTTTTACATTTACTCCTATGCGATGATGGGCGTGGAGTTTTTAGACTAGATCACCCGACTTTGTATCTATTTATTTTGATTTGAAATCATGGAAGAGCTTGTTGGCTCGTTAAACGAACTACGGCTATCATCACAACTTTGT